>OY294068.1:153227757-153789053 GCA_958510875.1 Endomychus coccineus | reverse complement strand
ACTGTTTAATAATGTACAATTAAATACCGTTTGTGCAAACAAAAACAGTAAGTATGTACCTAATTTTTCTACTTTATATTGATTATTACATGCAGCTACTTTTTTCTTCAAGCAATTGCTAAACACTGAAACAGTTGGTGAATTACATTAGGATTGAAAATGATTTGTATTATTGATAAGTAAGTAACAAGTAAAGAACACCTAATTTTGTTTGTAATTCTTGGAAAAAATCGTATGCTTAACATACTCAAGGAGATCAGTAGTTGCATCAATTTATTGATAACCAAAACTGAGCTGAAAAAATCTGGAGTAGCTTAGATTGATATGAATGGGTGTCCTATAAAAAATATCACAAATTGAGCATTTAAGTAATCACTCTGTTACTGTTACCGCACTAAATGCAAGAAAACTGATGTATGCCCTGCCATACACATTGATCAGACTGATCAGACATGACGCAGTTTTAGCATACGCTTCCGAAAACACTAGAGAAACTCAGAAATTTTTAATGTGCAAAAAAAAGAACGCAAATAGAATAGATTAGAATCAGCAGGAATTTTTGAAGTAGTGTAGTTCTGGATGATCTAAAGCATATTCATAATTGGCTAATAATCAATTAATTCTGCAACGCCGTTCCAATGACAGGCTTTGCCATGTTTCCGCCATTATTAATTATATACCTTCACCATGGTATCTGAAAATTACAAAATAAATATTCGTAGTTTATAACTCATCCACACTGACAACGCCATTATTAAAATGCTATTTAACTTTTCATAATCAGTAAAAAACACAATAAGTCCCATCCAATTTTCCCCATCACAATTCGGTTTGGTTAACACAAAGAAACCGGTAAATGAAAGCGCACGAATATGTAGCAATAAGTGAGCAAAATTGAATCAATACAATTTTCCATGCTGGAGGTCATGAGATAGAAACCTACGTGAAGTTAAATCCATGTCTCGAATATTTTCATTACTCGTAATTGAATGAAACTCAACACGCTCATATTTATAGTAAAAAGCAATTCGAGCAAAAGTTAATTGCATTCGAGGCATGTTTACTTAACGACAGTACTTCTTTATTTTTACCACTCTCAATTAAATGACATACATTTCATTTGCAGATGTTGAAAGATATTTATCAGTAGGTGATGTTTGTTTTGAAGTTGTTTTTATAGACCTTAGAGCATTTGTGGTTGCTTTGAAATTAGATCGTAATCATAAATAGAATTTTAAATAAACTTCTTAGAAACAAACGATCTTCCTACGTGTAATATAAACAATCGAAACGAGCCGTGACCGATATCTTGTTCGGAAATAATTATTTCTATATGAGAATCATAATCAGCGTCAGTTACTCTATAAAACTAAAATACTTTAATGGACCCGTCACGGCTGATCAGATTTATTGTCATCGTATATATGATGCCGAGTTCGGTTATTTCCTGAATGGGAGGCCCTATGCAGGGAAAACCCGCATTGGACGTCCGAACAACTGCAACGACGTAAAGGATGTCCCGGAATTAACGCAAGATTTGAATAAAATAGAAAACACAGTTTTTAGTGTTTAGGTTGTTATTTTTTTATTGGATCATAATGTACATAAGATAGGGTTATCTATGGAATAACACATCGGGCAAATAGTATCCACGGCTTTGCTGGCACATTCGCACTCTTTTGTCGAAATTTTCCATGACCGTTCTGCATAAATGTGGCTGAATTTCATTGATGCAGCGTCCCTCCTGTAATGCACGGGTGGTTGTGGGATTGTTGACGTAGATCTTTGACTTCAAATAACCCCATAAAAATAAATCTACTGGTATTAAATCACATGATCTAGGGGGCCAATTCTGATCACCGAAACGAGAGAGTACACGACCGGAAAATGTCCCATGCACTAATTGATTTGTTTCACGGGCCGTATGGCATGTGGCACCATCTTGTTGGAACCACATATTGGCCACATCAGTCAGCACCAGTAACTGCTTGACCAGCCTCATTTTCAAAAAAGTATGGTTCAATGATGCCTCCAGCCCAAAATCCTTACCAACCAGTGACATGTTGTGGATGCATTTTGTAACGTGTAAATTCCACTTAACGGCTTAGAAATGACCGCTGTAGTACAATCGGTTAACTCCTGGGACGTCAGCCATGCTAGACCGTATATTCTAAGGGTCATGGTTGTTCGGTGTCAGATCCGTAGTTACCGCTTCTATTTCGAGGTTGTTTTGTGATACAACGAAACGCCGGAAAAGAAGAGAAAATGTCGCTACTTCTGGTCAATCGTTCAAGCGGGAAGTGCGTTGCTAGGTTATTTCAACAGGGAGGTGATACCAAACTTGTGTTTGGAACCAAATTCTGGGAATATTCTTCCGTTGAAAGTAAAGGCATCAATTACCAATTTGGATTGGAATAATTGGAATTATTTGAGTAATTAATGAACCTTAGGGGATTAAAACTTAGTTTCAACGTGACTGGTTGTGGACGGAAGTTAAGTTTGTCATATTGGAAGGAAAACCCTGGTACCTGACAGGACATAGGCTAGTCCTAATTTGTTCAACAATTGTTATGTATTTTGTCTGTCTTCTGAGGACAATAGAACAATAGAGGTTTGAACATTTCGTGATTTCAGGGTTCTTTTTTTCTGTTTATGTTGTGGAAAATTCAACAAGTGTATTGAGGCTGGCTTGAGTCTGCTGTGGAAGATTACTTAGGAATCGCTGATCTACTTGTGGTGTACAATTGTGGAAACGGTATTACAACTGTGGCAGGAGCCCCTACATCAAGTAGAAGTATTAATCCATAACCAAGCAAGTACAACATCCAGCTCTCACCAGGTCAGGCTACCGATTTTGGTTTCATGTAACAATTGAAATAATCATTGAGTATTTGTATATTGAGTAAATTCAACTGTTTTCTTGATTTAATGTTTAAACAATCACCTTCATCCATATTTTCAATTCATTCGCTTCATATCTCATTAGTATAATTTCTGTCATAAACTGTATCAATATTAGTATCTCAGTCACTAATAAATTTCAATCATTCTGGGTACAGGTCTTTTACTTCTTTCTTTCAGGGTAATTTAACCTGGGGATTTGAGTATTTGTATCCCCTAGTTATATACTTTATTCATTGGTTGGTTAAAATACTCTGGCGCCCGAATTCTTAACATCTAAAATTATAACTCACGACCATCTTCACTGTAGCTGTCGGCAACCAAGTGATAAGAAAGAGCTTTTAGTTTATCCTTAAGTAAGAGTAAATTGTAACCCTTACAATTTGTTTTTCGACAATCACATGTGGGTTCTCCGAACCCCAAACATGGCAATTTTGGCGATTAACAAAGCCATCAAGATGAAAATGTGGTTCATCGCTTAGGATAATTTTGCACGAAGACGAAGAATCAGCATCCACTTGTTGATGTTCAATAATCCATTCAACGAAATCTCTTCGCTGTGCATGGTCATTAAGCTTCAGTTGTTGTATTAATTGAGTTTTGTAAGCATGGAGACACAGATCTTTTGTGAGCATACGCTGTGGAGAGCTTCTTGAAATTTGCAATTCTTGTCCACGACACCGAATTGACGTTCTTGAAGTTGATAACGAAGTTAAAACATTATTCCGACCATATTTTGTATGAAATTTTCGAAGTGTGGCGGCCAAACGTTCATTATTTTTGAGATACAAAGTTGTTCTAACGTGTAACGTTCGATTTTTACTAACCCTAAGCTCAGCTGTCAAATTATTTTTTTTTCAGGGTTACTAACAATTTACTACACAAATATATCAAAGTTCACAGATATATTGTAGATTTACCGTCCTTTGGAGGGGATATTAAGCTAGCGGTCCCGAGGCTACGGATTGTGAACTCGTTCTACATCCGGTTGAAATACCAGAGGGTTGGTCCAAATTATCGGTTGGGGGATAGTGTTATGACCGGCGTCGGTGATTAGTCCTGATAGCAGAATAAGGCCAACGTGCAAATGAATTTAAAAAAAGTGAGGCTTCATATGGTTCTCTTTATTATGTTGTGAACGTTGTTCATGTTATGAAAGAAATGACGTCATGGCTCAAGGTCAGCCATTGTTGTCAGGTTGAGCAGGATTTCATTATTATTGAATGAAACTATCCATTTCATTCAATTAACTGTGTTGCAAACAAATTTGGCGGTTCTTTACTTAGTATATCTAATAATAAAAATTATTTGTAATTATAAATGTAATTCACAAACTGTTGTGTTTATCAAATTAATGTGTTAAGGAAAATAAAATACCTACTTACTGGTTCTGCTTGCATTAAATCCAAATTTAATAGTACCAAAAGTACATATTTTGATATTAAATGACAGAAATACAGTGAATGGCACACCCCTTTTACCAAAGAGAGTTTACTTAATCGATTATTGGAATAAAACTGAGCCTACGCCTGAAAGAATAAGATAAATATATGGGAAATTAACTTTCCGCTTCAAGTCAATATTAGTAATCCATATTGTGATGTTAAAGTAAGCATTATTATTTATTGAAGAAGTAAAATTCTACTTTCGATATTCTCAGCAACTTTTGTAGAATGAATATAATATTTCAACACATATTCATATTTCATATTAATTATTTTTGATCATGTAGATGTGTATTTCCTTTTCTTGCATACTTGTGTATTAAGAATATTGATATGAGTAAATTTTGTTCAACATACTACGAAATAAAGAGCTTACTTACTTCTGTAACACCAGATAAAAACACATTAGGTACTTATGGTATTGAATTTACTCGTTAGTGATTGAAAATCAAGTGGAAATTGAAAGGAAATATTTTTGAAAGGTGACCAAGTAACTCCTCTTAATCAGCAAACGAGAGCTGATCTTGATGACCTAGAATCCCCGTGGTGGTATGGATGTCATGAGAATCAATGATGAATGATAAAAACAGAATTGGAAATATCGGATTAAAATTGTGCATATGAGTAAGGGCACAATTCAAATACTTCTGAAAGAAGTTTTGTAGGGAGTATGATTTCAATTTGAACAGATGTAGAAGTGCATGCAAGATTAATGATGACACTCAACCCAGTAATACGTTGAGAAGTCCTGAAATCGGTAGATGCTTGACATAGTTTTGCGAATTGTCGATCCGACTATGTAGATTGGATTGTGCGCAACCCAACTATAATTCATATACCGCGCTCCAGAAATTATTATCTCCGATAATGGTGAATTTTTGAATGGTTTAGAATAACTACAATGTTTCATTGGAACTTTCTTCAAATTAACTCATATTCCAATAATAGCAATTGGTGAACTACAGTCATTCTGCGGAAGCAATAGGTTTTGAGTAAATATTTAACAATAATAATAATACAATAAAACCTCTATTTTCGGTCACAACTAAAAAGCGGTCACCTCTGAAAACGGTGCTAATTCCAGTTGTATACGAATACCCATTATAATAACATTCCTAATAGCGGCACTGCCATAAAACAGCCAGGGTCACCAAAGCCAGTATTTCTTTAAAAAATACTTGCAATTACACGTCCTATTACCGATTACATAACAGATTATTTCAATAAAAAGGCTTCTTGTAAATAAACATTATTAGTTGTCGGGAACGGAAACTTTTGTCACACTATGAGATTTATTCGAATAGTTTTATCACTGTCATTAAGTCGGTACCATTTATCGTGAAAAGGACGAATACATTTCACCTACATATTGTTTAGTTTATGTTCTACCGTTGCGTCGGTCGTTTGTAAGTGTTGAGAACTCTGTATCCATTGATCAAAGTATGTCGTCTGAAAACCTCAGTTACGGTATTCAAGAAATCATAGAAGAATTGCTCACTGGTGAAACCAAAAAGTTCTATATCTAGAGAAGACAAGTCGGATTTATACCGTATTTTGGGAGTCTCCCTTTTTTCGTTCTTTACGCATGATCAAGGCGCCAATTTCTCTTTTTATCTCTGTATTAAGTAAAAAAACAAATTGGGGAGGATTTTGTAATCCTACCGATGAAGTTAAATATATATGTTACATTGCGGAAGAAGTATTTTCAGCACATGAAAAAAATATATTTAAATACGATATTTTCAATTTTTTGGTTATCAAAGCATTAAAAAAAGTACCGATTATATATTTGATAAAAATTGTACCATTTCACATGATTCTAGTCATAAATTTAAATTAATTGTGTCTGTTTTAGAAATTTATTTTAATGCGAGATAGAAATATAAATCGCAAACTATGTGTAAAAAAAATAATTTTAAGAATACCAATGTACGACAACATAATACAAGATTAACTTTTTTTTATGGAAGATAGAAAACTTTTTTTTACAATAAATTATAATATATTATAAAAAAATCTGTTATTATTGAAAATGTATTCCCTGTTTTCCTTTTTTTTTAAAGCGGCGCGCCTTTTGTATTTCGTTTGGTTCGAGAAAGGGAAAAAACAAGCCTCCTCGATCGCTTGGGACGCGGAGAGAGGGTACCCGCGCTGGACTCCGAAAATACGTTCTCTTTATATACAAACGATACAACTTGTCTTCTCTAGATATAAAACTCTTTGGGTGGAACAGTTTCTGACAGTGAAAATGAAAATGATGACTTGAAACTCGTACAAACAAGCATCAAAGATATTGGTGAAATTTGTAAATAGTTTATCGATACTGAACTTGCCTTAGAAGTTGTTCAGCTTTTATCAAAATGTGAGAGTCAAGCTTTTCAAATGAAACTAATAAACCTAAAACAAACATCACTAGAGCAATTTTTCAAAATATAGTATAACCATTTGCAAACCTTTTTGTAATAAATAAATGTTGATTTACTCATTGACCAAGTAGTTTTATCGTTAATATATCCATCAAAGTAATAATAATGTAATATAATTATTATTATATACCTGATTACAAAACGAATTGGTGCAGTCAAATGGGTATTAAAATAGGCCAAATCCGACAAAAAGCATTCTCTTCAGAATGTCATCAAAAAAAAGTTGACCACTAATAAAATTGCGCACATTGTTTATATTGGTTATAAGCAATAAATAAACAATTTTATTAGCTCATTATTGAGATTACATGAAAATTTCTAAAAAAATGCAAAATTTGAGCGTTTTTGATCGGATAAAAACTATTTTTTGTTATAAACCATTTATTTATTAGCAAAATAGATAAATTCGATCAAAATTCAAGTTTAGGGTCGTTTTCGGATAATTTTGGTATTCTGAGTTCAATTTTTTCGTCAACATCAATTTGCTAATTTGTTCTAAACAAATTATATTTATTACTAAATATACGAATTTGAACAAAATGTTGAGTTTATTTATAGTCGTTGTCGAATAATTTTGACCTCCTGATTACGATTTTATTGCTATTATGGTCTTCAAATCAATACATAAATTTTTGAATTGTTATAAACAATTATGTTTTGTCAAAAAATCAAGTTCTGAGTGTGTATATTATCTAAAAATGAATAGAATGTCACATTTCTCTTTTCTTTATTTGTTAATAAATAATTTGTTTATAACAATCCGAAAATTCATGTATGCATTAAAACACTGTAATAGTAATAAAATCGTACTCAGGAGGCCAAAATTATCCGACGACTATGAACTCGACATTTTGGTCCAATTCGTATATGTAATAATAAATATAATTTGTTCATAACAAATTAGCAAATTTGTGGGTATACATTCGACGATACTGATGATAAAATCGAACTCAGAATACCAAAATTATTCGAAAACGACCCAAAAGTCGGAGTTTGATCAAATCCATCCATTTTGTTAATAAATATTGTTTATCTTGAATAGTAGACTTCCGCGGATAGCTAATCTTGAAAAATCTTGGCTCCCGGATTGATTCCGCGTCACAATAGCTCGATTTGATGCCGACGTTTCGCCAACCATTACAGGTGGCATCTTCAGGGCAGGCTTGAGGCTTGAACTGTAACTGGTTCTACTGGTTTCTGTAGCCGTATTTATTGTAGGAAAAATCCTTCACGCTACACAGTTCAATGTCTTTATTCCGGTAGTTAACTCCGTTCCGGCACCTGACCCTGCCGTTGTGTGATCATGTGCGAAGTGGAATTTTCGAAGATGGGTTTCCAAATGTTGGGAAGGTATTATCCTCAGTCACGGCTCAAATTATTTGGATATTTTAGGATTACTATGTCTTCAAGAATTTTTAGGTGATAGAAGTTTGAGGCTCGGGCTAGGATTTCAGTATCTTCGAAAAGGATTTAATGATTAGTGCCAAACTTGTGTTCCGCAAGTGCAGATCTACTGGTGACACGAAGCCTTGTACAGCGCTCATGTTCTTTCACACGAGTAGCTACTGTACGACCTGTTTCACCAATGTAGACTTTACCGCAAGAACAAGGAATGCTATAAACACCTTCTAAGTGAAGAAGAGGAAGGGGATCTTTGATAGGTTGATTTAGGAAGGGAACAAGCTTTTCGCGACCATGTTGTCAATGACATCTTGTTCAAAAGTTTCCATGAAGATATTAGCTATGATCGGAGAAAGTGGGGAACCCATGGCAGCTCCCGAGGACTGCTCGTAAAACTTGCCATCGTATAGAAAATATGTAAAGGATAGACAAAATCAATTAACGGTAGCAAGTCCGTTGAAATGTTTTCGGCAGGTAACAATTGAGTAATTATGGAAAGAATGTTTGGAATGGGAACGTTGGGTGAACAGTGATTCGACGTCGAAGCTGACGAGCAAATCGCCTCGGTCAACTTTTAGAGTTAAAAGTTTTTCAACGAAATGAAAGAAATTTAGGATGAAACTATTGGAATTAATTACCTACAAGGGGTTTGAGAATAGATGACAGATATCGAGAGAGTTTATAAGTAGGATATTTTTCCTACAATACATACGGCTACAGAAACCAGTACAACCAGTTTCAGTTCAAGCCTCAAGTCTGCCCTGAAGATGCCACACTGTAATGGTTGGCGAAACGTCGGCATCAGAACGCGCTATTGTGACGCGGAATCCATCCGAAAGCCAAGATTTTCTAAAAATAAATTGTTTATAACAAAAAATGGCTTCATCCGATCAAAAACGGTCAAATTGTGTATTTTTTTAAAATTTATGTAATCTCAAAAATGAGCTAATTAAATTGTTTATTAACAATATAAACAATATAAACAATTTGCGCAACTGTATTTGTGGCCAACTTCTTTTTGAGGTCATTCTGAAGAGAATGCACTTTGTCCCATCAAAATCGATTCATTTCCAAAGGATTCAAATACCCATTTAACTGCACTAAATATAAATAAAATCACATTTTCGACCTCTCAATAAGGGTGTCTATAGCGGCCATTTTTACAGTTTATATTTGTGGCCGTTATTGAGAGGTTTTACTGTAGATTGAAATATATAGGTACGTTGGTTGACTACACGAGAGGGAAACCTATAATGATGGAAGAAGATTGTGTGAGCCAGCGGTGGAATGTTGGGAGAGGAGATAAGCATTCGAATTCGAATTTCTTGAAGGTTTGGAGCTTATATGCATAGGGAAAAGACCTCACTAGACTAAGGGTTTCACAACTTCGTTGTTCGATGAAAAATTGAAGTCTGGAAGGGAGAGTTCGGCAGGCCTCGAGCTTGGCTAGTTCACCTACCAGGAATCTGTCGTGGCGAAACAACAGACGAGATTTCTGATGAGCACCGACCATAGAAATATCTAAAGAAAAGGGAGAGATCGCCCACCTTTCTCCGATGTTCTAGAGACGTCAACGAATTCGTAATTGAGACATCATCAATAAGACGAACAGCTCACTTCTGGGTAGAATCCAAGAGCTTCAGCGTATGTTTGGGAGCCTAACTCTAAATATGTGAACAGTAGTCTGACAGGTTGAATTTGTGCTTTGTAGATTATGAGAAGCTGCTCGAGCGTTAAGTAACTCTTGGTACGGAATTGATAATCAAGTTTTTGTGCTTGACGCTTAGAATATAGGTATACAATAAAAATTATGATTAAAGCACTACCTACATCATCCATTACTCTTTCGGATCACAATATAGGAATCGAAAATAATTATTGGGATCGTCTAGAAATGAACTTTTCGCTAACGGACCACAATTATGATTTATTTTATCTAGAGTAAATTTAGGTCATTCTCACTTACAATGTCAATAAGGGGAATTATTACTCACTGTCATAGTTCAATATATTTTGAGTTATATTCATAGAACATTTCATATATTTTCTGCGAGTTTATAGACAACAACTAGGTATGTTAAGTTAGCAATTGATTAGAAACAGCAAACACAATATTACTCTAGAAATGTATGAAAACTTACGATTTTGACTTTACATTTAATAATCTTTTGATTTCTGTCCCGTTCGTTATCGTTGCCATCTTTTTCGTGTATCATATTCGAAACCAGGCATAATTTAATGTTTGTAACAGTGTAGGTGTTAGGTTATGTACCAGATATATAGGTTCTAATTTGATCGCAGCATCTGGAACGCGGAACTATGAACGAAAAATGAGCAAATAAACGTGTTGCGTATTAGTTGAGGTAATGTTCACAAAAGCTCATTGGCGCCACCAACAGTGCGCGCCAAGCTGTCTGGGCTAGATGCGTTGTTGACAACGTTGATCGGAAAACATCAAACGTAGGGATATTTTGTTGGAATCCCTTAGTTAGATTAATGTCGTCGTTTTATTTGGAATAAGAATTTTTAATTCTATAAAACACTTGTAAAATATTACTCACTGTCATAGTTCAATATATTTTGAGTTTTTTGTTTTATTCATAGAGCGTTTCATATATTTTTTCGGTGTTTATAGACAAACATTATAACAACTAGGTATGTTAAGTTAACAATTGATTAGAAACAGCAAACACAATATTAGTCTAGAAATGAATGAAAACTTACGATTTTGACTTTACATTTAATAATCTTTTGATTTCTGCCCCGTTCGTTATCGTTGCCATATTCGAAACCAGGCATAATTTAATGTTTGTAACAGCGCAGTTGTTAGGTTATGTACCAGATATATAGGTTCTGATTTGAACGCTGCATCTGGAACGCGGAACTATGAACGAAAATAAGTAAATAAACTTGTTGCGTATTAGTTGAGGTAATGTTCACAAAAGCTCAATGGCGCCACCAACAGTGCACGCCATGCTGTCTGGGTTAGATGCGTTGTTGACAACGTTGATCGGAAAACATCAAACGTAGGAATATTTTATTAAGATCCCTTACTTGGATTAATGTCGTATTTTGTTTGGAATATGGAGTTTCAATTGTATAAAACATGATTTATATTTCTTAAAAAAAACAAATGAAAAGTATTATCAGGACGTCGTAGATCATTATGCATATTTCAAGGGAAAATTAACGCTATACGATAAGGTGCCCGGTTCAATTTTGAAAGGAATTTTCGTAGACAGGGAATAATTATTATCATTGATAAGGTCTTGCTAGTCCAGCTTGATCAGAAACGTCACAATCTTATAGTTCCAGATAGCTTTTTCGCTCTTCTCATACAGCTCATCAGTGGGACGAGCAAGATGAACGTCACTGAACGATCTCTGTCAAGGTAGTCATCACCGGGCAACAACATGGTGAAAAGACCAAAAGTATCTCACGCCATCTATGAATGGATGTCCCGATAAGAAATCAAAGAATTTACCACATTGATAGGTTTCTCGAATTTTACAAAAATTACGGAGAATATGAGACTACTTAAGTGCGCCAGATGGCGACGCCAAACCAAATCAATATGAGGTAATTAGAAAGAAATATTATGAATGTACTAATTTATCTCATGTTGAATTTTCCCAGATTACAATGATAAGGTCCTTCTAGTTCAGATCAATCACTAACGACACAAACTTATAGTTCCAGGCAGCTGTTTCGCTCTTCCCATAGAGCTGATCAGTGAAACGAGCAAGTTTGCAACGTGACTGAACTATCTCTGTTGAAGGTCAGAACGGGCCAACCGCCTGGTAAAAAGCCAAAAGTCTGTATTATATAAAAATAAATTTTACAATTGTTTCAAAACAAAACATTCAATATTTACTTTTCTTGATTTGCTAATTGTGAAAGCTTTTAAGATATCCTCAAAGTCTATATTTTGCAGGATATCGCTATTCAGTTGCCATAATAGCAATTGAGTTCAGTCCTTCTTGTGTCATTGAAGATAGATGAGCATTTTTCTGGAGTTATAATAAAGTTTTTGGCTCACCCGTAGCATTTATGATCATGGGACATCTATAAATTCTTAACCACGTAATAACATTTGGGAACATTGGTTGCACCATATAGTCGAAAATAATTTTATCAAACTCCTCTAGCTGGGATATAAAATAATTGAAATGAACCATATCATCTGAAAACCCAAGTTCGATGTCCTCAGAATAATTTTCTCTGAGTCTTCGGACAGCCAATTCAATTTCGGCATCCATCATCAGCGGATACTGTACGAGGAATCTAAATACAGAATGCACTATTGTTAGTCCAGTCACAGCAGCTTAGCTCAATCCTACGAATGATGCACGTCGGCAACAGAACATCATGCAAAAATAATTGTTCCGATACGATGCCCTGCTTTTGTTTTAGAAAGTCGACCAAATTCCCCAGCTTATTGACTGAACTATGTACTTCCGAACGACAAAAAAGCCCTACAGATAACTTTCCTTCTTCTCAGTCACTACGAGGTTTCCAAAAAGGCCCTGGTCCCCTAGCTTTCTTAGCCTTATGGATTATGCGGCTGTGATCGGAGGTAAGTTGTGTTGAAGATCTAAAAGTAGTTAGTAAAATTGGATTTTCACTTCTTTTGTCTAAATCAATAAATATTCTTAATTATCTAACTTTAAATGATCTACCTGTTGACAAAAAACATGTTCATTTGTCTCAAATGTGTGAAATATTGTATCTTCATGTTCATTTGGAAAACAAAATCCTGTTGATATCGAACAGTATGATATTCTATAAAGCAGTCTGATTGAAAGCTACCTGCAACAATAATGTTGAAATTGCGATAAAACAAGTGACAAGGAAGGGTTTCTGAACTTGTCAGCTGAATGTACCTTTTGTAGACTAGAAAACCAGTTAAAAGCTGATTCAGCATCTGGAAGGACTGAATCGGCAACCTTGTTGCAAATACGCGATGACATAATAGGATGCTTTGTGCTTTCAGGTTGTCATGTCGGTCTTCGCTCTTTCTGTTCTAATTATGTAATCTCTTATTATTACACTCAGTCGATTCTATATCGTTGGTAACACGCACGAAAACGTTCATATGTAGAGCTATTTATAATCTGTTTGTTTGTAACCAGCACCCTTCAAACCTTATACGTACCAACACACCTATACGAGAATAATTCTCATTAGATCATGTAGATATAAACGGACCATGTTAATGCTTCTTATTGGATCTTACATCAGAGGGAGACCTTAATAAAAACCTGTACTCTTTATATTTCTTTCTTACGAAATTAGTCTTCATCAACTTTCGATTTTGATTGTAACTAGACATATTTCTAGTTTGATATCGAATTTCTGGATTATTCGTCGTCCTCAGTTATATCTACTGAGATGGATTCACATGATATTTCTATGAAGAGAGATAATTATTGGAATTTTTGATACTATCACTAATGTGTGGGAGTTCCACAAGGCGCAATATTGTGTCCTTTATTGTTCTTGATAATGATTAATGATTTGAATAGTATAGCTAACCAAGAGGATTCAGCAATCACTAATTTTGCAGACGATATTAACCTTCTGGTGACAAGCAAAGACCAGACAAAAATGTAACGATTTCTTTATCCAAGCAAAAAGCTGGTTTGACAAAAATGAATTAGTTATTGATGACGAAAAGACTAATTTAACAATCTTCAGTGATAATAAATCAAAAGACAAACCTTCGAGTATCCTGATTAATGGCAGTTTCTTGGAATCATTATTGATGAATTTTTTAAATGGTCACTTCATATAGAACACTTACTGAAAAAGCTGAATCGGGTCTGCTATGCTACCAGGTTGATAGGAAATTACATAGAGGATTATGTTAAAAAAATTCTATACTATGCGAATTTCGAATCGTTAGTAAGATACTGTATTATATTTTGGAGTATAAATTCAACAACCAACTGAATTTTTTCAACTCAAAAAAAAATGTTACTCACAATACTTGGCATAAAATTTAGAGATTCATGTAGAAATAAATTTAAATAAACAGGACTACTATAACAGTATAATGTTT
This sequence comes from Endomychus coccineus, assembly GCA_958510875.1. Lineage (NCBI taxonomy): Eukaryota > Metazoa > Arthropoda > Insecta > Coleoptera > Endomychidae > Endomychus > Endomychus coccineus. The sequence continues at coordinate 153,774,819 of OY294068.1, read as the reverse complement.
ATATTTGCACGAATGTCCCCCTTATTTATTTAGAAATAAGATACGTTTTTTACAAAATAACACTGATGTAAATTACAATACTAGGACTTTAGATATATGTTATCCTTAACTACAAAAAAACCTTATTGTTTAGAGAATTATTTTGGAAGGTTTTTTTTGCCATCATAATCATTTATATTGACACCATTTCGATTTGTGTTTTATGATACTTTTGTGTTTTAAGACTACATTTGAAATGGAGATTATTTTTTTTTTAGTTCAAGAGCCAGTGTATGGAGGAAAATCTGCATTTGGTAACTATTTGGCGCATAGCAGAAGTAATTTCGAGCTCTTTGACGAGTATTTAAAAAAAATTGTTGGTTCCGCCGCACGTTCTCCATATATTATAGTCATTAACATAATTAAAATTGAATGGTGTGGTAACCTTCTGGCGTTATGAAATTAGGATCTGGCGTCATAAAATGTTTAAGAATGTTCATACACCAGAAATTTACAAACAAGCATAATTTTTTGTAGGAATTAGGTATGGTAACCGTTTTAAAATAATAAAATATGTTAGCTTATGCATCCTGAAATTCAACAAACAAACACCAGATAAGTAGCGAAAGTCAGTTTTACGTAATTGTCTGAAATTTCCACAGAAATTTAAAATTTTTACATTAAAAAACAATATTCTAAGGGGGGAAATGCATATTTAAGCTCAAAACTGCACCTATGAATAGTTTGCGATGCATAAAACATGGTTGTTATGGCTCTAGAAAGCTACATCAACCACCACCCGCTCCAACCCTCGCCAAACATATGCATTATTTAGTCACCCATTTTAGCGAAATAATGCATATTTCTGATAAGGGTTGGAGTGAGTGCTATGGTTGATCTAGCTTTCTGGCGTCTTGAAAAACAAATTCTATACACAGCAAACTATTCATAGGTACAGTTTAGATTCTTAATATGCATTTACCTCTTTGAATGCATTTTTAATGTAGAAATTTCAAATTTTCTTGAACATTTTAGGCAATTACATAAAACTGGCCGGCGCGGCGCTACCTTTCAGGTGTTTGTTTTTTTGAAATGTAACATTAATTAATAATAATGCATAATCTAATATATTTTATTATTTTTATGTAGTTACCATACGTCGCACTTATCACTTCTGTCCTTTCCATGAAAAACCATTATGCTTGTATGAACATTTCTGGCATAAGAACATTTTAAAACATTTTTTGATGCCAGATCATAATTACATAACGCCAGAAAGTTACCACACCATTTAATTTTCACTCAAGCACATGACTCTACAGGGAGACAATTTAAAAAGGAGCATTGGGCTATAATTCCAGAATGAGAAGAGATATTTCAAAATACACTTGCTTCGACAATTGCAAGGGGGTGTATTTTGATGTAGTTTTAGGAGGGATCGAATCTTCCCCTAGGCTCTTATAGCCACCACCATGAAAATCTCAAATGGAAAGTTGTACCTATTTCGATCATTAAATCTTGGGTAAACCCGTAAATGGAAAAAATAACGTCATACAATTTCACTAATTCAATAAAACTTTAAAATGATTTCTGTGTGATCCTTTGTATTAAGTTGGTCTATGTTTCTGTACACAACAGTATCCATATGAACCTACAAAAAGAAAGGTGACGGTCTCAGGTCTGGTGATTTAGGTGGCCAGTGAATATGTACTATGGCCCAAAATATGCATAACATTCCCAATGACCATACCAAAATTACTACACATCTTCACCCCTTTTGTAACGAGCAAATGCGTGAACAAATAGTATTAACAATCAAATCAGTTTATTCAAAAGTTAAAATCAAAGTAAAATATACATTAAATATTGTGTACATGGAAGTATTCCTTGATATATATTGATTTAGGGATGGATTTCACTTCGTTATGAGATTATTATACATCGACGTTTCGCGACCCTTACAGGCGGCATCAGGGCTGTTTGAAATATGGGCCTTTGCTGCAGTCTGAGAATTCAAATGAATTCTGGGTACACTAACAATTTCCCACAAGAACAATTCGTACACATCAAGTGTTGGTACTATATTTTCCATAATGAAATGACAGTAATGTATTGATTTTTGGAATTAATTAACTAGCCTTCCAGTTCAATAATGAAGCGGCAATCGCATCAGTTTCGCCTATAATTCCTTTTGCCTTAAATTAGGTTATACATTTTCACCCGAGCACTAAAATTTCAAACATACCGTTCATGCGAGGGTCATAGAGAAAAAGAAATAATGAATTTTTCCATAATTTGGAAAATATCAAGCGATGCAATGAGAATAATAGCATATATCATATCCAGAATGCAGTTATATGTTAGTAGGTTATTTTTTAGTTTATGTTGGATGCAATAGGATTAACTGATATCATAAGAGAACAGTATATTATCTCCAAGCACTAAGGAAAATAAGAGCATATATCATCCCCAGACTGCAGTTATATATTAGTTGATTATTTGTGAGTCTATTTTTGATGCAATAACATCAACTGAACATATGAGGGAACATATTATTATCTCCAAGCGGCAATTCTAGCTTGTTAGATTATTTGTAAATGTATCTTTGGATACAATAACCTTAACTCATAATAGAACATCTATCGGCAATTCTAGAATAGTGTGTTATATGTAAATTTTATATCAGGTAAAACGAACGAAAAGTGTATGCTCTCGAATATCAGAAGCGGACTGAACTGTATATATTCTGGTGATGAGTTCCTTTGGATTTCTTCATCAAACTGTATCTGCCCGGTCTGAAGACATGCAACTACTAAATTTTAAAATTTCATGTGTAATTTTAATGTTATTTACTCGTATATAAGTTGATGACTTCAATGTGTGTAACCTTAGCCAAAACGTATACGTTTTCAATGTTATATCATGACGAATTTTAATGTTAAGACCATGTCAAGTAATCTCAACAAAGATTAACTTACAAAACCAGAATTCTTGGTGCTGAGATTAATCATTGTTGCAGTAAAAACATGTGTTTATTTGTTTAAGCATTAATAAAAAAGAACAACTTCCAGAGAATTTAATTTCACTCATTATGTTCATCGTGTATTCTTACAAGAAGAAAAAGTCAGCTGAAAAGAATGATAAAAGTGGTCATAAATATTCAGATGTGTTGACCTAATTCGAGGTATTCCTCATGAATAATTCCTGAATAATTCTCGCAAACAAAAAGTAATATCGTTGGAATTACATTCTGCATGCAACATTTTATATACGAGGGCAACATAATTTCGTTGTAACGTTTTCAAAATTTTTCTATCCCTCACAAATAATACGATTTCGGCAATCTTTCAAAATAGGAGTTTGTTTCAGCGATAACCTTTTCGTTGGAGCAAAATCTCTTTCCGCTGAGCCATTTCTTCAAGTTTCGAAATATATAAGAAACACGGGGGGACAAATCTGTAGAATACTGTGAATGACGAACAAAGCAAGCAATAAAGTTTAATCAAGACGCGGAATTCACTTTTTTCCATGTTTACAAAAATCTTCAAGGTTGCTTGCTTTCGATGGGTGTCAAAACAGAGCTGAATAATATGTCAGTCTGAAAATTTCAATGCGTTGTAGTGATGGTGCATCACAAATGTCACGAGGGATTTTTGATTGTGGCGCCATCTGTTTTATTTTTCAGGGGCTTTTCACCTTGTCCTCGTATATTAAGTTCAATATCAGCACTTCCATGCCTTTCACAGCACTTCCGTGACTTTCATGATTCAAACCTTGAATGGGCGGAAGAACGCTGGGGGCAGTCCTCATATGATACCAGGGGAATCCATATGACTTACCAAAGGCACCAAGATGGAAAAAAGTATGGGTTCTGGAATAGTCGAGAAAACAGACCAAGGGGAAAGAATTTCTTTGAACCTAGGGACTTTTGCGACAGAATTCCAAGCAGAAATAGTTGCTATTACAACATGTGCTCAAATATATAAGGGAGAGAGCCTATGAGAATAGACAAATCACAATCTGAGCAACCTGACAGTGCTTAAGGCACTGGAGTAACACACAATCACCTCACAATGTGTACTTGATTGCGTTAAAGAACTAACGGCGGGAGTCTGAGGAAACCAAACGAGAAGGGACAGAAACTGACTCGAGACAGAGCACCGTGCCCACTGGAGGCAACTGTCGCGTATGTCGCACTCCAAGCGACTGATGGGAGATCTCCAACAGCAACGAGTGAAAAATCTGCTCACGTTCGGCAGACAAGAAATACGGAATCTTGTTGCATTCCTGACCGGACACGCCCCATGCAACAAACACCTCTACACGATGGGTCTTGTAGATCAGCCCACTTGCAGGGGTTGCTGCGTGGAAGATGAGACACCTATGCATGTGCTCTGTCAGTGCACGGCATACGCGGTTGGTCGTCGGACATACCTCGGAGACGATAAAACTACATCCGAGGAAATCAGAAGTATCCCCTATATCAAACTACTGAAATTCATAGAATACACCAGACTGATGAGGAGGAAGTAACATGTGAGGGCACAATAGCACTATAATGACCGCAGTGCAGTGGGGCTCCCCTTAGGATGGAGAACCAACCTCACGGAGGAGGGGTTTTAGTTGGTAGGAGTCCGGTACACCCGGGGCACGAGCACCCGAGGCGTTTATGCAATATTTCCCCTCCTCTACGCAAAAAAAAAAGTTCAATATCCATTCGACGTTCGCTAATGGAATTATTTGGTTAGTGATGAGTTGCAGATGAATTGAAAAAAAAAACATACATATTGTTACAAACTTGCTGAATCCGTAAACAAATCCGATGCTATATTACGATTAACAATCTAGCACGTGAAATCATTTTGAATGCTCAAAGTGAACTCAATTCATGTCAAGTATCAAGTGCATTCAATGATAAAACAGAGTTAATACGTTTCGGAAAATCGATTTACTATTAAACAATAAGTATGATTTATTCAATGGAAGTCATCGTGACTGGCCACCATAGACCGCGAAGGCTACAGCAAAGCATTATCTGAAGATATGCTGCTGTTCTTCAGGTTGTTTGAGGTTTCTAAGTCTTTTCAGCCACATAGTAATGATAATAGATGGCGGCGAGGCCATTCCATGCGCTACATGCCCCACACTGGCGCCAAAAGTAAGGAGCGCCAATTCATGAAGCCCCAATTCATGAATAAGTGAAGAAAAAATATTTATATATATATATTTCAATTCATTGATATAAATTTTGCACTTGCTATGTGTGTGCCTTGTTCAACTCACACATTAAATGTGTAAGTGATGCCGCTAAAATTACAAATTTTTTTTCTATCATTGAAGAGTTGTTCAATTGTCCCGCATTTAGAATTAGAATCAGTGAGACATGATAGGAGTATAATCAAAGCCATTATTTGACGAAAGATAATACAAGTGGTCCAGTGAATAAGTACCTATAGTTTTGACTTGAAAATCTGTACTGGAGGGTTTTCGAGGTCGCTGGTCAAATTTACTTTGAAATACTAATATTGATATAATTTATGACAAACTTATATTAATGAGATATGAACGAATGATTAGAAAATATGGATGAAATTAGTCACTTAAATCATTTAAACAAGTGAACAAACAGTTGATTGAATTTACATAATATACAATACTCAATGATTATGAAAATTGTTACACAAAACCACAATCGATAATCTGACCTGGTGAGAGTTGATGTTGTATTTGCTTGGTGATGATTAATTACTTCTACTTCATGTAGGGGTCCCTGTCACAATTGTAATATCGTTTCCACGATTGTACAGCACAAATAAATCAGCGACTCCTAAGTGATCTCTCCACAGCAGATTCCAAACAATCCTCAACACACTTCTTGTTGAACTTTCCACAACATAGACAAAAATATAGGGAAGAAGAAGAAAAAGTAGAACTCTGAAATCACGAAATGTTCAAACTCTATTGTTCTATTGTCGTCAGCAGACAGACATGAACAAAATACACAACAATTGTTAACAAATTAGAACTAGGTTATGTTTTGTCAGATACCACCTATGAAGGCAATTAATTCCTGAATTTAGTGAATAAATCAAATGAAATTACAAAGATATTTACGTCTAACATGATAGGGTTTTTCTTCAAATAAGACAACTTTTACTTCCGTTTGACAGCCAGACACGTCGAAAACTAAGTGTAAATCCCCGAAGGTATATCAACTACCCAATTAACTTCAAATATTCCCATCCGAATTGGTGATTGATATCTTTGTTTTCAACGGAAGGATATTCCCAGAATTTGGTTCCAAACACACGCTTGGTATCACCTCCCTGTTGAAATAACCTAGCAATCGACTTTCCACTCGAACGAATTGACCAGAAGTAACATTTTCTCTTCCTTTCCGGCGTCTCACAGAACACCCTCGAAAGAGAAGCGGTAACTGACACCGAGCAACCAAGACCCTTAGAATATAGGTACGGTCCATGACTCTCAGAATATACGGACCATCACTCTTAGAATATACCGAATATACGGTCTAGCATAGCTGACGTCACAGGGGTTAACCGATTGTCCTACAGCGGCCATTTCTAAGCCGTAAAGGGGAATTTACACGTTACAATGGGAAAGCTTTTATGGGAAAACAATTATTTAAAATTAGTGGCATGTCATTATTCTACCACATTAAGACTTAATAGATTTCAAAAATTTTGTCAAAAAAAATCAAGTTCTGAGTGTGCATATTATGTAAAAATGAATACAAATTTCACATTTCTTTTTTTCTCTATCTGTTAATAAATAATTTGCTTATAACAATTCATAAATTGATGTATGCATTTGAAGACCGTAATAGCAATAAAATCCTATTCAGGAGGTCAACATTATCCGACAACGACTATAAACTTGTCATTTTGGTCAAATTCGTATATTTATTAATAAATATAATCGGTTTATAACAAATTAAGAAATTTGTGGGTATACATTCGACGATATTGACGATAAAATCGAACTCAGAATACCAAAATTATTCGAAAACCCTAAAGTCGGAGTTTTGGTCGAATGCATCTATTTTGTTAATAAATAAATTGCTCATAACAAAAATAGTCTTTATCCGATCAAAAACGGTCAAATTTTGCATTTTTTAGAAATTTTTATGCAGTCTCAAAAATGAGCTAATTACATTGTTTATTTATTGTTTATAAGCAATATTAACAATTTGCGCAACTTCAGACGAAGTAGACTTTGTTTCTGATAAAATTCCTAAGAGAATGCACTCTGTCCCATCAAAATCGGTCCATTTCTCAAGGATTTCGACCTCAAATACCCATTTGACTGCACTACTAGTGAAAAATCTTGGTTCCGGATGGATTCCGCGTCCCAATAGCTCGACTTGATGCCTACTGCACTACTAATAGTCCAGTCGATAAACTGGGAAACTTCTAAAAAAAACGTATAAAGAAATTTGTTTTGCATTATGTTCTGTGGCCGATTTGAATCATTCGTGAGGGTTGAGCTAAGTGGACAGGGAGGTCGTGTCCACTTCACATCTTAACGCTAAATTAACCTTATTTTCACCCTAACTTTGAATTTATTTAAAAAATGGGTTTTTTGGGTCGCTAAACATGAATACGAGGTCATTTTCCCGGGAAACTCATCCAATGGGCTGAAAATCAGAGACATTTCGTCATTTTCATGCAAAATTGCTCATTTTTCACGCGATTATGGTTTTAAACATATAACTCGCGTAATTCGATCCAAAGTAGACCAAAACTAGGAAATGTGCTGAAAACTGTGGAAAACCTGAAAAGAAAATCTTCACACGTCATTGAAATTATCATGTGATAAGTGAGGTCGCTGATAAAGAATTTAATAATTAAAAAATTGAAAAATAACAATTTCTGGAAAAACGAAGAAAAGTTTTTAAGAAATCTTATTTTTTTGTAATTTTTCAAGTGTGGTGTTGATTAGTATTTGTGTTTTCGATGTGCGTGTTAATTACAAAAATTAAAAGTAATGTAAAAAAAAAACTGTTTGAAAATTCCGAAAAATCGAAGAAAATTACAAATTTTTATATTGTAGCTTCAAATAAACAGTTACATTGAAACAAAGATGCTAGTATTTTATCAATGTTCCTTCATTTTCCACATGATCCCAATGTTATTTTCAAACGTTTTTGTTGTCAAATTCGTAATTATCGACCACAAAAACCCCTATAGCGACTTATCACACGATCATTTCAATGATGTGAAAAGATTTTCTTTCCAGATTTTCCACAGTTTTCCGCAGATTTTTCAAGTTTTGGTCTACTTTGGATCAAATAACACGACTGCCTACATCATTGATGTATAAAACGATAATCGCGTGAACAATGAGCAATTTTGTATGAAAATGATGGAATTTCCCTAATTTCTAGCCCATTGAATGAGTTTTCCCGGAAAATTACCTCGGATTCGTGTTTGGAGGCTTGATTTTAATTTTTTTATAAATTCAAAGTTATCTTAGGAAAGAGGGTGAAAATAGGGTTAATTTAGCGTTCAGGGGTGAATGGGAGGCCGTGTCCACTTAGCTCAACCCTTACGAAATCAAACACCGGTTTGATTTCATACTATTTTTGAAGACGATATTATAAATTGCATAATCTTCAACTACACATAGTATTAAATAAATTAATGATAAAATACGTATTATATAGATGGTAGTGTGTTGGTTTTCAGTTAATTCACATCAAATTAATATTATTCTACTATCCGAGGATTGAAATTACAAAGTTCCATTACAGCATACTGTAGGATTCTTTCTTTTTATAAATGTCTATGAAAAAGTAATGTGCTCAGCTCAAAACAACCCAAACTATCCACGAACAAGCATTGGTTTTATCAATTTAGCTTCATTTGATTCTGGTAAAATATAAATTCCTGTCATATTTTCATATACAGTTCAAATGTCACCCACCGGTGGTTGTTGGTTACAAGGGAAAAGCTCTCGTCCCCTCCAAACACCTGTTATACTGGACAAAGAAGCATCGGGGCGTCGTAGACGTCGATCGAAACTAAAACGTGCTACTCTACAAGCAAGGGTGAAAACATTGAACACAAACAACAAAGACTTCCGGTGAGCCCGGCGGCACGTTCGCTGAAAACAAAACGTCCTCACATCTTTTGTTAGATTTATTTCTTCAATATCATGAAAACAATTGTTCTTGGAAGACAAGAATTTAATTCCAAACAATCTCCATGAAGCATGAAATTCATTCTCACAACTTTGATTTCTTTATAATCGTATTCGTAAGCTTAATCCTTCTCTGGTTTCCAATTGAGATCACAGATTGCCAAACTGCTTCTTTCAGGAGAACTACGACAGCAGTCTTTAGTGCATATTTTTTGTAAACGTTGTTCACGATAACAAACATTCATGTCATACTTGTTTACTTTTACAACCAAGTAAGTGCCGCGCTTCGTCAAACTAGGTATATTTCATTTCAACAGTTGGCAACATGTTACAGAGTTGGCGATATAAACTGTTGGTTTCTTGAATTGACTTGACAGTTCATATATAGGTTATGATGCTGAATTTTAATAGAATTAAACTCTAAAAGTACAGAAACATGACTGTATTTGTAGGTACCTACATTTACGTCGTGGGTCACGAGATAAAGTTGTTGCAACTGTAGATGATTTTGACCGGAATGCAATTCGGCATGTTACTTATGATATGTTCACAAACAAGAAACATATAACTTTAATCATACTAAACTAAAAACGTGAAAAATTTACTGTTGGCAAATCATCGCTTTGGAAAGTTTTGAAAAACATGCGTTTCAAATACAGTAAGGATGATCCACGACGTGGGTTAATGAAGTTAGCTGCCACTATAATAAAATATGTACCTACATTTTTTACATCAGTATATATAACTAAAAAAGAAGATGTATCTGAATTTGTTTATATCTCGACGAAACATGTATCTTCAAAGATAATACTTTCGGTTATTCCTGGCAAGGATCAAGCACTAAAAGTGTGAAAACCACAGTTGTTTGGATTGGTACAAAAAATGAACCAGAAATAGTATAAGTAGCGTTAGCGGAAATATAAAGGCATCAAGTGCTCCTTCCGTCTCCTTACCATTGCATGTTAACCCTATTGAACATATCTAGGGTATAACGAAGAGCTACTACAGGGATCACGTTGGTAATGATGGTAGTTCGGCAGAAAAATATGTGGCTATGTGGAACGAGTCTCTACAAAAGGTACACCAGAAATATAGGCAAAATCTATTCGACACCCTAGAGAAGAAATACAACGTTGGTGGGACAAAGAAGTTGGGTTTCATCGAAAGGATATCCCTTCATTGTTTATGAATTTAGGGATCAATGATGATAGGGATAGTATAAGGTAAGCAAGATCAAATATTTTTGAAATTGGTGAAATTTGAAAGTTTAGTTTGTTAAGTGTAAATGTGTTAATGTTTCAGTTGAAGTTTATCTTAAAAGTCAAAGTTTGATAAAGTGAATAATTCTGTGCAATATTTAAAGACAATATAGGGTGTAAAAGCACTTCAGTGAAGTAGTTCATAAAGTTAGTGCTTAAAGGTCTAAAGCAGTGAAGTGAAGCAGTTTGTAAAGAAGTGAAGTGAAGGAGCTCATACAGCAGTGGAGTGAAGCAGTGTTCAACAGTCTAAAGCCGTGAAATGGAGGAGTTCGTACAGCAATCTATAGAGCAGTGAAGTGAAGTTCAAACAGGAGCCGGGCAAAGATAATGCCTCAACTCCCAACATCGCTAAGCTTACTCCAAATTGAGCAAATCGTGTAGGTACAAGTTAAACTTTGGCCATGAAGTTTACTGGCCATTTTCAGTTATTGTAAATGAAACATGTAATAAAAATGAGATTTGTACAAAACAACACAAATAATTTTCCAGAACAGTGGTGATGAAATGCTGGAAAGCCCTACACAGGAACTGGATCCATGCAAAACATCCATTGTGTTCTGAAATTCTACAACACATAATTATATTGCATGTTTTGGCATTCAAATCTTTGATATGAGAATACCAGATCAGGCACACGAAACTTTGAATACGTTACTTTGAACAGATTTGCTCAGAAAAATGCAATAGTAGTTTCAACAAACGGGAAAACTTCGTCTTATAATTTTAATTAATATAATTCATGCTCAGTTACCACATCAACATTGACATATAGTTATATTCAATTATTATAAGTATTCGAAAATAAATTATAGAGGTAATATCAGTTATTTCAAAAATTCTAACAATCAAACATTTTTGAATTGTCCTCGTACTATAATAAATAAAAACCAGTGCCTTATATACCATCTTCTGTTGATCAAACGAGAAGGGGAAGTAAACAAGTACAGATATTGAGTAGCGAAGAAGCTTAGAGGTAAGGAAACCAAAAAGAGCAAAACTTTGAAAGCATAAAATGTACCTAACAAAAAATCAAATATACAAGTCAACCAAATCTCAACCAACTAACCGACACCTCATCATCAGACGAAGATTTGTCTGATTTTCAATACTAAAAATCTGATAATGTTTAAGAAGATAATAATGCTGAATGCTTAGGATGTCGATAGTCGTATGACTGAATTAAATCTAATAGATGCGGTTCTGGTTCCATGAATGTTCTTCAAAGTACTTGTGCTTTTGTGAACATTGTGGTAACTGTTAATTTATCTTCGTAGGACTCATATTTCTACAGGCAATAATGCATATGAATTGATGTTTGGAAGAAAATTGAGAAATAAATTACAGAAATGACGAATAAAAAATGTAGGACATTTAACGTTGGGAACAGGATACAAGGTAGAAGTTAGAGTGATATTAGGAATGAACAATGGAAATTTGGAAAAGTGATATCTACTTTTCCAAATTTCCATTTTTCATTCCTAAATTACATTATAAACTTTTAATTGATGATGATACCATTTGGCGCCGTCATGTCGATCAAATTCTAAATTGTCAATTTATCGCAGAGAATTGATATATACTTATATAAAATGGTGCCAAGATGGAGAATGTCAGATATGACAATTTAATTATTAATAAAAATTTGTCAATTACAAGTTATAATAATATATAGTTACCATTATATTATGTATTTAATAGAGAACAAACAAAAAATCGAATGAACGTATTAATTTAATAACTAAAATAAGAAAAGAGATTTAGAGTTAATAGCTGGAGCATATTATAAATTAATTTCATAACTAAATAAGATATTAAGTATTAGAGTTAATAGCATAAATCATGGATTATATTTGTTTTTAATTCGTCATTGAATTTGATTTTATTCCATTTGTTTTTTAATGGAATTTAAACATGTAGCTCATATATATAACCAACAGCGTTGATGGTGGTGGTTATATAACTTCAGACACCTCTCATATTATTTTATTGTTTTTATCATATTCATTATTTAGACATTAGAATAATATCGTTGGCTAGTATTGCAAACACAAGTATGAAAAAATAGTTGTCTTATATCTAGCAACCCGGCGTTTTTGGAAGTTGATTTGAAGAATATAAATCGCTTTTCTCTAGAATTATACTTATTTTTGTAAAATTTACAGGCCATGCTTGTGTACATTAAGTACGCCTCTCCAAGTAACAATCCCATATACATAAGGTGAGTTTGTAGCAGCGCTGGGTAAATTGTTCTTAACTGTGGTAGAAGTAGGGTATTGTTTTAATAATCTAAATTTAATAGAATCTAACGTAATTTCTTTTTTTAGGTTTAAGATTGTGTCCGTCCCATAGATATTATATATACATGCATGGATAGCGCATCAGAGATTTTCATTGACTCCAACATAAGGAACAGCTGACAAGTGGCAAAACATCGCTCTAGCCATAAGAGTACATGTTACTGTAATTTATCATATCATGTTGTTTTCGAAAGAAAATAGCAATATTTTGATACAGAAAACTTCTTTAGTGTTTTGTTTTTTAGTTGTGATTAGTTGTTTGGCTGTGTTTCATTTTATCAAATGATATTGTGTAATAACTCTTCGACGACAATAAGGTTATAATAGTGAAGTGGATGATTAATTAGTCTTCTTGGATACTTTTAATAAATCTAAGATATAACAATGGTGAAATCGTGTTCCGCATTTGGATGTACAAATCGGTATCAGAAAGGAGGACCTAATTTTCACTGGTATTTACAAGTTTAGTAGATACTGGATAGTGGTAGTAGATACTTAATTCACAATAATGTAATTAAAACGTAGACTTTAGAAGTACAATTTTTTATCGACTATTCACAATCGAAAATAGAAACTAATAGTGTAATAATTACTGTTGATTTCAGTTTTTCTTCAAATGAAAATTGAAACAAAAATGTGTTATAGCAATGAAGAGAAAAAACTTCCTGCCCAACAAGAATTATCATCTTTGTAGTGAACACTTTACAGAAAATGATCTCGTGTATTCATTTGGAAAGAAATCAGTAAAAGATCATGTAGCTCCTCCTAGTATTTTAAATTTTCCGCCGAATGTCTTTAAACGTAAGGTGAAACCCAGAGAATTTTGAAATCAGTAAACAATATGAATTTGTCATAATTTTTAGCTGGGTATATGTTGTTATTATTATGTTTTTACTAGTGATGATGCAAACATTATTTGTTGTGAGGGATTAATGAAGAATAACCTGTAAATGAACCAGAAAGTTGGTTGATTATATACTTAGTAGATTTATAACATTTTGATCTTTTCTGTCCTATACCACCATGCCCTAACATGAATATAATTTCTCAAATTGCGAAGCATACTATTGATAAGCAAAAAATAGTAATCAAATTCTTGACTACAAGGAATCGTAGAATGAATGTAAAGGTTAAAAAAATCTGAAAAACTAAAACCCTGTTTATATCACTTTTATTTTCTTTAGAAACTGGAATATTTTGCTAATGTTTATTATTATAACACAAAAAGTAAGCTAGCGATTTAGCATCTGCGACTAGCCACAATACCAGAAGTTCACCACTGAATAACCATAACTGTTCATTTATGTAATTTCCAGTTCTTCTTCTTTATATTTAGCATCTTGAGGCACAATCGGATTCAATGTCTGGCTCTGGAAAAATCCAGGTTTGGGTTATATGGTAGCAGAATTAGATTAATAATTTTGATAAATGACATACTTCTTTTTTTTCGAACCACTCCAAGAAATAGCTATATTATTTCTGTCTAATTATTTGAGCATTTTGATATTTATAGATATATTTCTTCTATAGCTTACTTAATTTTGAATATGTATATGTTACTTGATTTCCATATTATAACTAAATCTTCACGACATTGTGAAAGATGTTGTTTTATTTATTAGGTCATGTATGGTAATGATACTGTAGTATCAGATATGTATTAATTAATAATTGAAGCTGTTGATAACTAAATATGTCATTTAACGTGGGGTAGAGTAGTTTCAGTTACATACTAAAGTTTTCCGTTGATGAAATACAGAATAAGTTGCATATGGGTGCTTCATGGAAATATGACTAGATTCAAAATATGCGATATTCATTTATATATCTTTAATGTGATTTTGTACATAATACTATTATGTATTGTTGCTGGATCATAAAAACCGTTCAAATAGGATTATAACTTGATAATTCATGAAATTCGTAAAGTGCTCCATATAAAACAAATTAAATTATGCACGTTCATGCCACTTGTCACGTGGTCAGAATGATCTTCATCTCTGTCTAATACCAGGCTGAAATAGGTCTTCTGTCTCTCTTAAGTGTTGGAGTCATCGACAGAACAGAGGTTTGTATACCATGTGCTATTCATGTATGTATATATAATATCTAAGATTTGTAAAGACTGAAAAAAAGATTGCAACTCCAGCTTATTAAGGGGTAAGTACTCTGGAACATATGTCTTCGCCTATTGAAATGCTTTGCATAATATATTAGAAACATCATGTACAATATTAATTATAATTAATTCACTTTGTAAGCCTATAGACAGTACATGTGGAAATCGCAAGATTTTGTTAGTCTTGCATTATACTGAGCAGTTTTGAGATTAAGTTATATCCAATTTGTATACCTATTAAGAAGCCGTGACTGTTAAATCGATTCGAAAGCGTTCCATTAACACGTTATCGATACAATCGAAAAGATCGGATCTTTTCAAAGATGACTTTCAACTTATTCCACTTGTTATCCTCACAACTTAATAGTATAAAATGTACAATAGATACATATCTAATATGTGTCAATAAATTAAATGCTCCAATGAGACACAGTTTACAGAGTTTCAAAATACAGAAACTTGAACCATAAAAAGCTCTTCCGAGTCTTAATGTTTTAATATAATCCATGAAACTGATTATTTTATCACCCAGAAATGAGCATTGAAGCAGAAATATTCATTAGAGAGGTTAAAAGGAATGTGAACTGTTCAGAATAGTTAATGGGAGGTGGCGAAGGAAACAGGCCACCATTCTAGGGTGTCATTTTACAATTTGTAATTAAAATTACATAATATGTATAAAATGTCATTTACAAATAACTTCGAAACATATAAATATGTTATGTTTATGTCAAATGAAATTGTTTTTGTGTGGCAAAAAGATAATTCATAATTCGACTACGAGTGACATTTTACCATAATAGAAAATGTCAAAAGGATACAAATTCCTCAATTGTACAAAAATGACTACAATCTCATTCTTTTTTAATGAATTGTAACAATTTAATTTTAGAGCTAACATTCAAGTTCAAACTTCGCCAGTCATTCGAATTTCGCTGGAGTGATTTGGCAGAACTGGGTGACAACATGATGTTTCTATGGTTTATTATTGAAGGACAGTTCAATGATCAATTCATCTCACAGACCGAATCTTCCATCCTAAAGCCGGCTACACACGGTCCGGCAGGCCAGTCAGTTCTAACTGAACAGTCCGCCTGAAGGCCTGTCGCCTGAACGTGTATACTCCGGTCGGCCTGTCAGTTAAGACTGTTCAGGCGGCCGGAAAAAGTTCAAAAATATGTTCGTCTATCCGGCCGGCCTGATGCAATCAAAGACAAGTCTGAACGTGTGTATGGCACGGTCGCCTGTCGGACTATCTGTCAGACAGTTCTAGTGTGATTGCACCATGTCGCGCGAAATATAAAACAGGTGTTGGAGGAATTTATCGCGATTTATCATAGTGAGCCGTGTCTGCGGAGTGTGAAATCGAAAAACTATCACGACCGTGATAAGGAAGATGCGGCATATTTGAAATTGGTAGAAAAATGGAAGGAAATCGATCCTTCTTGTACGAAGTCCACTGTTCTCAGAAAAATTAATAACTTAAGGAGTAGTTTTCGCAAGGAATCAGAAAAAGTGGAGGATTCAATGAGGATTTTTTTGCTCCATACTGCACGTTTTTTTTTGGGATTCTTTGTACCTTTACCCAAAGCGACTACTAAACCGAAAAGCGCTAACACGTCGTCATCAGTAGAGGCCATAATAAATTGAGACTGAAAAATATTTCAGATTCACCTAAACGTTTGGAGGGTCGTCAGTCCATCCGGCGACAGGCCTTCAGGCGGACTGTTCAGTTAGAACTGTCAGGCCTGCCGGACCGTGTGTAGCCGGCTTTAAGGCGTTTTCGAGATACAGCATCCGCAAATTTTCGATTTTTTGATTGCGTGATAACACTTTTGAACATGTGGTTGTCTTCCACATATGCCATCATTTCGTATCGAGGGCATTTTTTTAGGTTGGCCAGGTTAAATGGGAGCAAAAATGGATTGCGTGACAACGCTTCCAGACATGGTGAAAAATGCTTATTGATATTGCCAATTGTGGAAATACGACATGCCATCAAAAGTTCCCGGGGCGTTTCCGAGTAATTGGCCAGAAAATGGACCTGCTCACCATTTTATTGCCAAAACGGGCGTATTACGATACAACATGATGGCACCGTGTCAAATACCTCCATTTGAGGTCAAAAAATATTACACAGGAGTGCCATTTTGCTTCCAACAATCCCAAAAACGACCCCCAAAAACAAACAGGAATTTCGTTGAAAGCTCTTTTGGAGGCTCAATAATTGTACAATTTCTCAAACTATTTGTCTATGTCAGGTGTGGTCCGAATATGATTACTTAACTTCAAAATCAAAACTAACTAAGAACTTAAAAGCATATTTATTCTCCTGAATCCCAACATCAACTAAAAATTTCGAGGACGAAATCGAGTCAGGATAGGCGACTGTCGCAGTAATGTAAACAAAGGATAAGAGGTTGTCCCGGCAAAGATCGAGAGCAGGGAAATCAACACAAGGCACGAGGGATGTAAGAACGACGGTAGTCGTAACATATTAATATGAATAGATAAATACGTAAGAGTTAGTTGATTTTGGGATTAAGGAGAATAAATATGCTTTTAAGTTTTAAGTTAGTTTTGGTTTAAGTTTTTTAAGTAATCATAACTTATCGCGGCGTAATGATATTTCGGGATATTTTAGGTGCAAATGTATACTTATATATATACCGGGATATCAAAAATTAGCTTGGTCAAGGGTGGTTGTGAAATCTAAAACGTGTGTCTTACTTTACGTTTGAAATAATTATGTCACTGTCACACTGACATCATCAATAACCTACAAATTTCATACCTATTTACTTCAGTTCTAAAACAATAATGAACTACAAATTATGAAATAATTATGTGAACCTTGAACCTTTTCAGAGGTCGTGATAGCCACAATCCGGATCAAAAAGTGTTTTGAAATAGTTAATTTTCCGTAAATCGAATGACGTTCACGTGAGAAGCCCGTAGCACGCGAGTTAGAAAAGTACAAACTGGTTGTACATAATACGGCTTTACGACGACTTTTCGCGTGCCGTTTTCGCTCCATGTAGTTAGATTTAGTATCGGACCGTGCCCGACGGCCCTTCTTTTTTCGATAAATGTCCATTAAATAAAAAAATTTAATTAACAACAGGTTGAGCTATTCTCAAATCTCAGCTACACGCGTCTAACGTGCGACGTACCAAAAGGAATTTTCTCGCTACTAAAATATACATGAAGCGGGTAAAAGCTAGCGGCCCATAGCCAAAAACACTTTATTACAACTGGCGCCGGTCACACAAGGCAAGAAACGGCCCCAAATTAACAAGACCAAGGTAAAATGTATAAATTCCAACTTACGCGCAGCGAGCTCCTCGAGGCATATGTCAAAATGATTTTGTTCGTAGCTAATTACATAGGACGTTTGGCGTTCATGCAATTATGTTTTTAGATAATTCGAACCTTCTAATTTCGATAGGCCACGTGAAAATCCCGGAGTCCAAAGCGCTAAAGACTTCTGAGTGTTACAATATTCGTATAAAATTGCGAAATTTTGCACTTTTAGAAACTTCAAATTAATTATGACATAATTATTTCGAACGTAAAGTAAGACACACGTTTTAGATTCCACAACCACCCTTGACCAAGATAATTTTTGTATAATAATATTCATTTCAATCATTGCGGGGAAATAAAAAAATAACTTTTGATGACATGTCGTATTTCGACAATTGGCAGTACCAATAAACATTTCCCCCCATGTCTGGAAGCGTTGTCACGCAATCCATTTCCGCTTTCATTTAACCTGGCCATCCAAAAAAAAATAGCCTCGATAAAGAATTATGGCATATGGTGGAATAGTATATGAATAACATGCTTTTCAACTAACAACAACTTCAAAAGTGTTACCACGCAATCAAAAAAAATGAAAATTTGCGGAAACGACTTAGGATAGAAGATTCGGCCTGTGAGATGAATTGATCATGGAACCGTCCTCTAACAATAAACCATAGTGACATCATGTTGTCACCCAGTCCTGCCATATCGCTCCAGCTCCTAGACTATAAACTGCAGAATCCTGGTTGATCAGCAAGAATTGCTTGTACACAAATATTTACCCGATAAGAAATCAGAAATCATTCGGAGCTGATTGTTTGTGTCAAAAATTTTATTAGGTTCGAAATTAATATATTTTGAGTGAGAGTGGGAGGGGTGGTATATTGCTAAATAAAGAAATGAATGAAAATTTGGTAACGATACGTCTAGATCTTATTGAATTAACCGTTGACCAGGGGCTACATTTTGATCCCCGTTGAACTAAGAACATTTCAGTATATTCCTCTTCTCGCTATTTGATATACTTGAGATATAGGTTTCACCCTCTCAATAAATTTGCAGAAGATTAGCTAAAAATCAGTTTTCTCGCTATTGGAAATTTGGCAAATATTCGCGAGTTCACTGGCGTCTCAGAAGACTTCAGTTCGGATATTTGCATTTAAATTATAAAATAAACATTTATTCACTATTAATAAGTTCTAGTTAATATAGGCGGCGTT
Source organism: Endomychus coccineus (assembly GCA_958510875.1). Lineage (NCBI taxonomy): Eukaryota > Metazoa > Arthropoda > Insecta > Coleoptera > Endomychidae > Endomychus > Endomychus coccineus. The sequence goes on along the minus strand of OY294068.1, from coordinate 153,755,477 downwards.
GGCCAGACTACAAAATTGAAGGATATTTTCACCCCAAATTATTTTATTCCAGATAGTAAGTCATAATATGTACTACGCTCGCAGAAACAGCTAACGCTTCGCGGCCCTCAACTCGTTCAAAAATGAAAGACCATACATCTTTTCAGAATTCTTGAATGTCGATCATCCCATGTATATTGATTCAAGAACTCATGTAGATAAAGAATTTCCTCTTGTTTTGAAGGTCAAATGTACATAATATTATCAAGTTCGAAATAAAACTAAATTCGTATAGAAAACAAACAAGCATTCTTCCTCATCCAGCGTATTCCACAAGGCAGTATAGTTTTGTTCGGGCGCATCACAAGAAATCCCAAAAAACATTTAACCTGAATAGATACAGTTCCGCCCGCTTCTAATTTTCGAAATATACACTTTAAAATATATATAACACTTTAAAACGGAAGTTTTCTTGTTCTAAAATTTATACAGACCTAAAGTAATCGTACAAATTACCTATTAACCTATTATTGCCGGTTGGAAGATAATGTTTGTTTTCTTATGTGATCAGTTAATGTTATTGCATCAACAAATAAACTTATAAATCAAGTTCTAACCGAGAATTTCCCATTGGAGAGGATACATTCTTATGTGTTCAGTAAATGTTACTGCATCCAAAAATAATACAAATTACCTACTAACCTATAATTGCCAGTTGGAGATAATATATGTTCTGTTATGTGTTCAGTTAATGTTTTTTCATCCCCAAATACAGTTATAAATAACAAGTTCAGTTAATGTTATTGCATACAAAATAAACTTGCAAATACCTTACTAACCTATAATTGCCGGCTAGATATAATACATGTCCTTTTATGTGTTCAGTTAATGTTATTGCATCCAAAAATAAACTTTAAAATAACCTATTAACTTATAACTGCCGGATAGATATGATGCATGTTCTTTTATGTGTTCAGTTAATGTTATTGCATCCAAAAATTAAATCACAAATAACCTACTGTCCGGTAACTGCCGGTTAGACATAATAGAAGTTCACTTATGTGTTCAGTTAATGTTCTCGCATCCAAAAGAAACGTGCAAATTACCTACTAACTTTTAATTTCTGGTTAATATTTGTTCATTTACGTGTTGCGTTAATGTTATTGCATCCAAAAATAAACTTCAAAATTAGCTACCAACCTATAACTGCCGGTTAATGATAATACATGTTCTTCCATGTGTTTAGTTAATGTTATTGCATCCCCAAATAATGTTATAAATAACCTATTAATCCATAACTGCCGGTTAGGGATAATTCATGTTCTGTTATGTGTTCCGTTAGTTATTGTATCCAAAGATAAACTTACAAATTAGCTATTCACCTATAACTGCCGGCTATTGATAATACATGTTCTTTCATGTGTTCACTTGATGTTATTGCATACAAAAATAAGCTTAAAAATAACATATTAACCTATAACTACCGGTTAAATATGATACATGTTATTTTATATGTTCAGTTAATGTTCTTGCATCCAAAAGAAACGTGCAAATTACCTACTTACTTTTAATTGCTGGTTAGAGATGATATATGTTCACTTATGTGTTGCTTTAATTACATCCAAAAATAAACTTACAAATTAGCTACTAGCATATAACTGACGGTTATTGATAATATATCTTCTTTCATGTGTTTAGTTAATGTTATTGGATCCCCAAATAATGTTACAAACAATCTACTATCCTGTAACTACCGGCCAGAGATAAAACATCTTCTTTTATGTGTTCAGTTAATGTTATTGCATCCAAAAATAAACTAAAAAATAACCTATCAACCTATAACTGCCGGTTAGATATGATCATATTCTTTTATGTGTTCAATTCATATTATTGCATCCACAAATAAACATGCATATTACCTACTAACTGATAATTGCTGGTTGGAGATAATATATGTTCTATTATGTGTTCCGTTAATGTTATTGCATCCAAAAATAAAATTTCAAATCAGTTATTAGCTAATTGCCGGTTCTACTCAAAGAAAGAAATATTATGCAATCTACTGCAATGCATTGTATAGGTATTGGCTAAGCCCTTGCACATCAATTTTGAAGATATTCAAAATACGATTCGTCTTTCATGAATCACCTCTCGATTATGTAAGATGCATTTAATTCATAGGTTCAAAAAGTTGATATAAGAAAAAAATTGCTTCGGTGAATTTTCATCCAAATAAGACACCAATTTATTGACTAGAAACTGTTATACTTGACGTTTAGTTGGAAGTCAGTATCTAAGAAAACTATTTAAATTTCCGCCTCGTCGTTTATAGTGTTCATTTATTATTTAATAGGAACTTAATTGTGACAGATTCTATCTGAATTTATACCATTCTTTGCAAAGAAATGTCTTATTTTATTAGGCTTTAAATTGACGAGAATACAACTAAGAGAATATAAACTGATTTTATCGATGTCTTAAAATATCGAAAACTGTTTATCGCATTAAAATGTCAAACGGTCATGAAGGTTAAGGTTATCATCGAATTTTTCTGTTCGAATATTAGATTCAAATATAGGAATTCCCGTATAATACAAATATAATGTACTTTCAATATGAATAGTTAACAAAATATTATAACCTTTTGTTTAACTAATTGTAATCTATTATTAATTTATTGTCAGAAGATTGGATTAAAATTGGGGAATATTGTGATAAAATGTAAATAAATACATTCAGAACTATAACATGCACTTACCATAAACTCATACTGATCGATTATAAAGTTTTAACATCAACATTTGCCACTGTTTACAAACACTTCACCGGAAGTTATTATGGTTCTGAAATAAGACTTAAAATCTACTCTACACAATATAATAAAGCGTCCATAAAAATCAAAGCGACACTCAAAGACGTGAAGGTAATAATGAGTCACTATTATTTTATACCACGCAAATGCCTACCAATGCATAGCAATGCCATACATTGCGTTTGAAATCTTGTAGTGTAGGTGATTTAGCTGTTGCTATAACGCATTTCCCCTCTCTTGTTGATATCACGTGACAGTCATTTGAAGGGTCAGAATGTTCCCTACTCGACGTGCCCCTACGAAGAAATGCAGTTAGTTTTCAATTCATACATCACAAGCCACCCTCTATACGACCCACGCCTCATGAGGGGATGTAATAGGACTTTAAATTTCAAATGTAGATACTTGGCACATACGGGCACAGATGAATGAAGTAACATAAGACTGTACAAGTCATCGTTGACATTGGTTCTTCCCAAGGCTGCTTATCCAGTCCTTTCTTCATCAAGCAATAATTCTTTCATATCACAACATAATTTACTACACTACACTACTCCTTATAAGTGTGGGATAGTGTTGAATGCTGATCGTACAGTAACATCCACTTTGACATTTTTAATTCTGCTATTCCTATTGAGCATACGAGGACAAGGTGAAAAGTCTGAAACCTGAAATCTGAAAAATGAAACAAGACATGATTTATTTGGTCGAAACTTATTTTATTTCTAAACATAATCTCCATGTAGCCCAATACACTTCATCCAACGTTCTTATAATTTTTCGATCCCTTCCAAATAATATGATTTTGGCAATCCTTCAAAATAGACCTTTGTTTCAGAGATGACCTCATCGTTGGAGCGAAATCTCTTTCCGCCGAGCCATTTGTTCAAGTTTGAAAATAGTTAAAAATCGCGGCGGACCAAATCTGGAGAATATGGTGAATGTCGAACCAATTCGTAGCGCAATTCATGCAATTTTCACATTGTTACTACGGATCTGTGCGCCGGTGCGTTGTCCTGGTATCCACCAGCAGTTTTTTCTTTCCCAAAGACTGGAACTTTCGCTCCAATCGGCGTCGAATAGATCCAACAGCTCTGCATAATATACGCCGGTGACAGTCTTGCCCTTTTCAAGGTAATCGATATGGACCATACCGTGTGCATCCCAAGAAATTGTCGCCATGACTTTGTTGGCCGTTAAACCCACTTTGGCCAATTTCGGCTTTGATTCGCCAGGACAAATCCACTGTTCCGACTGTTCTTTGGTCTCTGGTGTGTTGTGCTGAATCCATGTTTCGTCTACGATTACGAAACGGAGTGAAAGTCCTTGTTATGGCGCTTGAACATCGCCAAACACTCCTTTGAACTTGTCATACGGTCATGCTTGTTGTCAACAGAGAGAAAATGCGGCACCCATCTGACAGATAGCTTTCTCATATTCAAAACTTAATGTAAGATGTTCTGTACCCGTTCGGTTGAGTTGACCATAGCCTCAGCAATTTCGTGCACTTTAACTAGCCGATCGTCCAATACCATACCATGGATTTTATAGGCGATTTCTGGCGTTGTAACCTCAATTGGACGACCAGAACGTTCGGCTTCCTTTGTGGTCATACTACCACAACCAAAGTCAGTAAACAACTTGTGAATCGATCCAATGGATGGTGAAGTCAGATAGTGAGTTAGATCAACCGGTGTATGAGAGATTATTGTGTGCTAGAGCGAACCAGACGCACTATATTGTTCTAAAAGTGCTATTATAGTGGGATATGTGATGCACTGACAGTGTAGAGATAAACTCCACTGTCCACTTACAGCAGTAACGCGTTATTACAGGTTATTCGTTAATTTGAGAGTTATAATATCTCATGAATCTGTTCTATGAATAATGATATAATATCACAGTACCACCTACTTCACTTCAATTCTAGTTACATCATGATTTCTTGATAATTATTTTATGCCTATCATACAACAGCTTGGAATGAACGAAAGTATTCGAGAACGCCCATTCATCTTCATGTTTGTTAATTCTCCCTCGCACGTATTAAATTACTATACACTGCTCGATCTGACTCAAGTTGTATATTAAATTAGATCTTTTATTGTAAGTTAGTATTTTCTTATATTTGTTTGAAGAAGCTACGGTGTAGTATTGAATTAATGGCACTATGGTTTATCGTTAGAGGACGGTTCTCAATGACCAATTCATCTCACAGAACGAATTTTCCCCGGCTGCTAGATCTCGAGATACAGCATCCGCATTATTTTTTTTTGACTGGAGGTTAACCCTTTCCAAGTTGCGGTTACTTCAAAAGCATGCCATTCTTATACACTTCCAACATGTGCCATCATTTTTTATCGTGTTCGTTTATCAGGCCGACCAGTTAAAATTGAACCGAAAATGGACTGCAAGTTAAGCCCCCCAAACCTGGCGGAAAATGTTCACTGGTGTTGCAAATTGTTAACATACCCTATGCCATCAGAAGTTATAGGTCCATTTCCGAGTAATTGGCCATTATTTGGATCAAAAATGTTTCTTTTTTTCATTTTGTGGATAAAACTTGCGGGTCGAAATAATGGCCAATTACTCGTTAACTACCGATAACTACCGATAACTTTTGATGGCATAGGGTATGTTAACAATTGTCAACATCAATGAACATTGTTCACCAGGTTTGGGGGGTTAACTTGCAGTCCATTTTCGGTTCAATTTTAACTGGTCGGCCTGATAAACGAACACGATAAAAAATGATGGCACATGGTGGAAGTGTATAAGAATGGCATGCTTTTGAAGTAACCGCAACTTGGAAAGGGTTAACCTCCGGTCAAAAAAAAAATGCGAATGCTGTATCTCGAGTTCTAGCAGCCGGGGAAAATTCAGTCTGTGAGATGAATTGATCATTGAACCGTCCTCTAACGATAAACCATAGTGCCATCGGGTTAATGTTCAGACCATCAATATCGCCTCAGCTCCTAGACTATTACGATAATAATAATAGGTGCTATCATATCATTTCACTGGCCTTTATCAGAATACATAAGGAATCAAAATTTAATGTAGCAAATGCTGATTTTTATTTGGAATCAAATAATTTAATTTCAGATCATTATCACATCATTAACCTGTAGAAGCTGTAAAAATGTAAATAGTGATTAACAAAGGTCCAAGATTTCAATATTTTCTTATAAATGGAACGAAACATATTTTTAAGACTTACATGATTTTTTCATTATTAGGTACTTAAATGTTTACAATTAATAACTTTAAAATGAACGACACATGAATAATAGAGAACGAAAATAATATTATTTGAAAAATCTTTTTTATCGGATTATTAGGAACATTGAACATGAAGTGCCTATAAACAAACTGAATAACGATGTTTTATCTTCATCTGGTAAAGGTTTAACATCATTTCATTCCTTTCATTTCAATAAATACTCGTTTAAGCAGCCCGCTGGGTTTATGACCAGTAACAGTGATGGCTAACAAATAACATTAGTAAATCTCTGTATGAAGTACAATGATTATTGATGATATTTAATTATACCCTATATATAATATGTACAGGATGTTCTGTCCATGCCGCCCGTTTTTGCGTTATGAAGATGATACTATTCTCAAAATTTGTACATAGCCATAATCAATTATTTGCCGTTCAGTCAAAAAATATATTCATAATGGCGACACTTTCGATTATACCGGAAGTGGCATCAAGTTAGATATAGTAAGGGAAACTATGTTTTTTTGCGTTTATAGGTACCTCATGGTTTTTTGAGATCATCTCTATCAATCTCCCATTCCCTGAGTCTAGCTATTTTCGAAATATTCATCAGACTTTTGTTGTTGAAAATTTTCGAGTTTGGTCTCTTAAAATCAATAAATAATTCAATATTTCGTGTACAGAATGAGAAAATATGGATCTTTCTTTCACTGTATCGGGGAAAAATATTCAAAAATCCCCCTGATTTGGAGAAAAGTTTGGAGAAGATCAAGTACTTGAACTCATTTTTCTTAAGGGAAATGCCAATTTTGTATCTTCCACTACATTCTGCATCGATAGGTATCAATGTTTCCTGACCTATCTATGTTCAAAGCTGGACAGAAAAATGTAATCCGTTGATCGTTCAATTTATGAACATTTAAGTTAAATTTAAATTTTATTAACTTCCATAAACTCAAGTCCGTTACTCAGTCCGGTGATGTCGAGGGGGAAATCGCTGGCCAAATTTGTACAAAAAATTACAAAAAATGCCGAAAAATTTCAACTAATTCCAAAAAATGACAACTAGTTCCAAAAATGCCAACTAATTCCAAAAAATCCAAATTATTCGACGAAAATTCTGAAATGTATAAATTCCAAACGTAGAAAATACAAAATGTGTGGCTCAGGCATTTTTATGAAAATTATTGTAATTTTTATGTTATAACGTATATTTAATTTCATAGTCATTAAAACAATAAAGAATAACACAAAAATATTTTATTTCAATACAAACAGTGAAATCATATTTTACTGAAACTGAACAAAAATAAAAAATATAAGTATGTGGTTTTGGAAATATTTTATTTATTTTTAACTGAAAAATATAGATACTTAGCTTCATTCCAATACAACGTCAAAGTTTAGATCTATCTTTCACATGAAACTGAACATAAATGAAGAAAACTGAAAAATATACCAATACAACTAGTTTAAATCATCTTTCACAATAAACTGAACATAACACAATAACAACCAATAAATACCTTCTGCTCTCAAACACATATCGTACTGATTGTCCGACTCGCACTACCTGTGGTGGTGGTTCTAGTATCCCTTATAACCTGGACAAATTTTATAGGATACATCTTTCTCATTGAGTACCAACGATTTTTAGTCATTTCTTTATAATTCAGTGCCATCACCTCAACATCAAAACCATCATCTTCGTTTTTTTACCACACAACCATAAAGGTATTTTATAAATTTTTTCTCCGTCCATCAAATCAACAAGAAGAAAATTACCTTCTCGAATGTTGTTCACGTTTCCGGTCTTTTTCTCATTTTACCTTCATCGAGATAAATAATAAGGGAATAAGCCTTCCTAGCCCTGCGGTGATGCCGTATCTACTAAAAAGTAGTAACAACTTTGATATTTAAAATTTTATCTTGCACATTATTGCATTTATGAGATCTGTGAAATTTTTTCATGAGGTTTAAATTCAACTGAATTGTCCAAAATGTCAATTTTAAAATGCCAATATCTCAAAAACAATTGAATTTGTTTGATCAAATTTTGAAACCGCCAGAACTTTTGATGTACCATCCACCCTAAATCACCCTCTTCATAGTTTGTTAAGCGTTGATTCAGTTGGTCACGTCTATCAAGGTGTAAAATCTTGGTAAAAATTCCACTATATGCTTACGAAAGTTCACAGCAAATTTCACGAAAATGGCAGAAATTTGGCAAAAATGCCAAAAATTACACAGAAATGCCAAAAAAAACTCAAAAATATCAAAAAATTTCACAGAAATACCAAAAATTATACAAAAATGCCAATAATTCCAGAAAATTTCACAAAAAATTCCAAAAATTGTAAAAAATGCACTTTGCGGGTATTTGAATTCGAGCAGTGATTTGCTGATCGGGTGATGTACTACAATGCCTCAAAAATCAAAAATATTTGGACCCCTACGGAGAATGATGTATGCTACTCAATGCGGCCTTCCATTTCAAGTTCCGGCTCTTGCGACTTGGAAAATATGACAGCAGCAAGGTATCAAAAGTTAGGAAACGTTATAGAAGCGAAAATAGAAGATGCTCTGAAGCGAGAACGCGACGACAACGAAAAGGATAGGAAGTAGCAAATATGACGAGGTAGGTACGGATTTTTTCAGTACTGTCACTCAGTTTTAATCTAAAGAGAAGTCTAAGACCTTAAAAAACAAAGCTCATATTTAGTAAAAATCTGGCTCGACGAGAAGTCAAAAGCCTCGCTTACAGATGTTGCTTTCCTAGCTAAACCAGTTTTTGTAAATCTATTCGAGAAATGCAACTCAATTATTCCGTCTAGTGTTCCAGTGCAGTGTCTTTTTCCACAGGAAAACGTATTTTGCGGGCTGAAAGAAAATTTCAACATGTAGATGCTTATGAAGGGGAACATGCACCTTATGCAAGATGTAGATAATTAACATAGTCAAAGTATACCAGGTCTGCCGTAGCCTCCCTTCCATCGTTTCTCGCGCTGGGTGACGTCACCCAGCTCCTCTAATCACAGCCTTGCTCTCATCAGCTCGTCGCCGGCACGTAACAACATCATATTATGTCGTCGTCTATGACATTAATGACATTAAATAAACGAAATAAACGTCCAATCAGATTGCACTAAAATTTTAAAAAGAGTAGGAGGGAGGCTCCGGCAGACCTGGTATACTTTGACTATGGATAATTAAGGCTCAATAAACGTCAGATTGAAGTTTGATAAGGCATTGGCGTACATCACCACACTGAGTAACGAACTTGAGTTAACGGAAGTTGAATTTAACGGAAATCAATAAAACCGTTATTAATTTTTGACATTAACTTAAAAGTTAATAACTTAAGCAACGTGTCAGCTTCATTGATGAACGATTAACGTTTTTCTCCCCAGGTTTGAACATAAGTAGGTATAGGGAACATTGATACAGATTGACGCAGAATTTTGTCCGCCTTCATTTAGTAGATGGAATTAATTGGCATTTCGTTTGCAAATAATGAGTTATGAGCACAAATTTGGGGGCTTTTAATTGTTTTGTCCTCAATAATAAATACACCAAAAGGAAGATACATCTTTTTTCTTCCTGATCCTCTGAAAAGATTAAGAAATATTCAGACCTGACAGTTATTCGTTTTCAAAGAGCAAGATGCAAACTCAAAAATCTTCAAAAAGTCTAAATATTTCCAGAACAGGTAGACTTGAGTATTATACGAAACGCTGATTAAGATCATCCCAAAAAACGGAGAATATGAAAACACAATAAAAATTTGCCTTTCCGTCTAGAATAACGAAGAAGGTGTCAACTTCCGGTACAACCAGAAGTGCAACCATCTTGAAAATATTATCTTTGTCATCAAATAATCGATTATCTGCGTATACATCAGATACGCATAATCATTAGGACTTAAAATACTTCTAATGTGCGCTTTAGACGGAACGCATTGTACTTAATTATAAAATAAAACACAAACATATATTGATAAATGTTTTTAATTATCGTATGTCTTATTATTTAAACATTAACACCAAATATAAATAAATTAGAAGCAACTGTATAATATACAATAAAATTGTAAAATTCATAACAAATAATAGGTACTCATATCAATAAAATATCTACAACATGTTTGCAAACTAATTATGGCACAACGAATTTGAAATCACTACATGAATTTCGTCTCAAGATGTAAGAATAAAACTTTGCTTTGTGAAAGAAACTGTTCGATGTTTTCTAGAACATAAGAAAGAGCATTTTAAATTTTATACTTACTTCTCGTGACATAACGTGAAAACAGTAATCGACAACATAATAATCTAGGAACAATGCTTAAATATATAAATTTAAAAACAATCGTCATAGCATCAGAAGTTCTACACTTCGTAAAACTTTAAATTTCTGGAGAAACAAAAAAGAATTGGTAAGAGTTAAGCTTACTTCTTATTTGTAAGAGTCAGTACATGCAAAACAAAATTATTAACTATACAGGATGTTCCTTAATGATAGGCGAATATTTTAAGGAACGATTCCTGGGTCAATTTTAAGTAAAAAAATTCCTATAAACCTGTGATAAAATGCTCTGTTTTCGATATACAAAGTGGAAAGTTGTATTTTCTTAGGTTTTTTTCTAAAGATCTGGAAAATGGTTTGAGACATTGAGCAGAGTTCTGGGACAGATTAATGTGACTTAGGAACACGCTTTTTCACTTAATAAGATGTTAAAAAATTTCATCAGTGTCGTAGTTATGGTTTAGTCTTACACTGAGCTTTTCGATCTCTATATTTTTTTTGATAGCCTGGTCAAATCTGTATGAAAAAGCTTTCCTGAGATGTGCCGCTTTTGAATAAAAAAATAAAAACCGTTGTATTGACCTAAAAAATAAAAGGAATTATTGATGAATATTTTCAAGTAAGTCTGTGTCGATCAAATCTGTTCGCTGTGGTGAATTATTTAAATGTGGAAATGGCAGAAATACATGACGTGTTTATCACCAGAGATATCTCAATTGTACTTTGCCAGATTCCTAGTCTTCTCTAATATTCATCGTCGTCTTCTAGAAACTGGCAATTTCCACAAAGGTACATCTGAAGGTTGACCTCGAAGTGTAAGAACACCAAAAATTGAAGAAACGGTGCTGCACTAAGTCGATCGATGAACATCCTGAAACCAGTACGAAGGAGATCGCTAGAAACATGACCATTTGCCACTAAATTGTTTGGAGAATTTTAGTAGATTTTTTTATATCCGTACCATATTTAAGAATACAGGCATTACTTCCCAGAGATTTTCCAAGGCGTGTAAACTTTTGTCAGTGGTATCTGACATCACATTCTACTCACGGATGGAGCTGATTTTTCAAGAAATGCAATTGAAAATTTCCACAAAAATCGTTTGTGGGCGGATGAACATCTTCACGCCACAACCGACAGGAATCATTGGTGACTACTTTATTGGCCCATTCTTTTTCCCGGGACGAATTGATGGACAATCATACTGCAATTTTCTTCAAGAGCAATTGCCTTTGTTGCTTGAGGATTAGCAACGAGAAACCAAATGTGGTACATGCAAGATGGGCACCAGCACATTTCAGTGTAACAGTTCGCAATTATTTAGGAACTGTTTATCCAAATCGTTGGATTGGTCGCTGTGGGGCGTAAGAATGGCCACCAATGTCTCCCAACCTCAATAGTTTAGACTTCTTTTTGTGGGGCCACCTTAAGACGCTAGTATTCACAATTCCCATCAACACAGTAGAGGAGTTAAAGGAAACATTATCCCGGACAATAAAATTTCTCCAAAATTGTATGTAATCTTCAATGAAATTCATTCCATCAATACTTTCGGTCAATAAAGAATTGACCAGGCTATCCAAAAAAATATCTAGATCGAAACATCTCAGTGGCGTAGCACTGTGAAAAGTGGAAAAGCCTGTTCCTAAGTCACATTAATCTGTATCAGCTCAGTATCTCAAACCATCTTCTAGTTTTTTTGGAAAAAAAAAAAAAAAAAAACTTTGCCAACCTGTATTTCGAAAACAAAGCGTTTTAGGAAAAGTTTATAGGTACTTTTCTACTTAAAATTGACCCCTCAAAGTATACGCATATTATTAAGGAACATCCTGTTTAATTGATTTCATCCTAACCCGTCACTAACGGGATGAACATACTGTTGTAGTAGATGGAATTCGTTGAGGAGCGTGATATTTCGAATTACAAGGTTATAGTCTAGGGGCCAGAGCGATATTGATGGTCTGAACATTAACCCGATGGCACTAGGGTTTATCGTTAGAGGACGGTTCACTGATCAATTCATCTAACAGACCGAATTCTCCCCGGCTGCTAGATCTCGAAATAGAGTATCCGCATTTTTTTTGACTGGAGGTTAACCCTTTCCAAGTTACGGTTACTTGAGAAGCATGCCATTCTCATACACTTCCACCATGTGCCATCATTTTTTATCTTGTTCGTTTATCAGGCCGACCAGTTAAAATTGGACCAAAAATGGACTGCAAGTTAACCCTCTCAAACCTGGTGGAAAATGTTCATTGGTGTTGGCAATTGTTAACAAACCCTATGCCATCAAAAGTTATCGGTCCATTTCCGAGTAATTGGTCATTATTTGGACCAAAACTATTTTTTTTTCATTTTGAGGATAAAACTCGCGGGTTACAAGGTAACATGATAACACCATGTTAAATAACTTTATTGGAGGTCAAATAATGATTTAAAATTATTGCCATCACTCCTTGCCTATTTCAACCCCCCAAAACCCCCTAACCCCCCCCCCCCCCCCCCAAAATATGAATAATATGGATAATATGACCAATTTTATGATAAATTAGTCAATTATTGAGATTCTGGCGGGGTTCAAAATAGAAGCACCCGTTTTTGTTGTTTTTTTGTTTTGAGGGGGTGGTTTTATGGGTTTTTGGGGGGTTGAACTAGGCATGGAGTGATGGCAATAATTTTGAATCTTTATTTGACCTCCAATAAAGTTATTTAACATGGTGCCATCATGTTACCTTGTAACCCGCAAGTTTTATCCGCAAAATGAAAAATAGAAACATTTTTGGTCTAAATAATGGCCAATAACTCGGAAATGAACCGATAACTTTTGATTGCATAGGGTATGTTAACAATTGCCAACACCAAAGAAACATTTTCCACCAGGTTTGGGAGGGTTAACTAGCAGCCCAGTTTCGGTCCAATTTTATCTGGTCGGCCTGATAAACGGGCACGATAAAAAATTATGACACATGGTGGAAGTGTATAAGAATGGCATGCTTTCCAAGTAACCGCAACTTGGAAAGGGTTATCCCCCAGTAAAAAAACAAAAATGCGGATGCTGTATCTCCAGATCTAGCAGCCGGGGAAAATTCGGTCTGTGAGATGAATTGATCAGTGAACCGTCCTCTAACGATAAACCCTAGTGCCATCGGGTTAATGTTCAGACCATCAACATCGCTCTGGCTCCTAGACTATTATTTTATTCTAGGTTCCTTTTCAATAGGTACACCACTCCTGAGTATTAGTTAATTTATATATGCAATAAACTACCAAATATTACATTGATAATCTTCTACAAAGATAAAAATGTCAGATTTGAGAACTATTAATAATATTCCTGGTCTGTTTATTTTACCACTAACTTAATGTAAGAAATTGAGCAAATTCACACTTCAAATCATAATTTATAAAATTTATATGAAGAATTATCATATAAATCAATAGGATAATCAATTCTCAAATCCCATTTTCAGTTCACTAAAATCGATTCTATTCACTATAGCATTATGTTGAGAATAACCTACAATACATACAAAAAGTATAGAGGTAGTACATACAGTCAGCTAATATGTTTGATACTTTCATTTTATTAGATTTTCTTACAGAAAGAAAATGAAAGTTATCTAATTTACTCTTTGACATTAGTCCATTAGTTAACCAGATGATTTCAAAAATAAGTGAACCTTCCAGTTTGTTGAATCAAATTTTGGTAAATAATTGATCTCATAATATTCAGATTTAATAATAATAAATTAATGAGAATTTTAACAAAACAGTAAGTCTTTGAATACCATAATAGGTTCTTGGACGATAAACAAAATTTGCTGTTGACAGAGTTATTGCAACTCAAAAATAAGCGCTATTAAAGTATCCTCTAACGCTATTTTAAAATTGAATTATTGCAAGACGCCAGCAAAAACGAGAGTAACAGATCTCTAACCAACAAAGCATAGAGCTGCTTTCCTGATTAAAAATTGTTTACGTATTAACGCAAACACACTTTCGAGTTTCATACCAGACATCGCCATTTGCAAAAAAGTTCCCTGAAACTACTTCTTCGAAAATATTTTTTCCTTTCTCTTCAGTCATTGTTCATAAATAAATAAAAAATATCCTGGATTGTTACTTAAATTCTTACAAATATTTTTATAGACCAGAAAAACAGATTTTGAAATGAAAAATGAATTATTCAAGAAATAACAAGAATCAAGTAAGCATGCGAAAATAAAAGGAACTTTATATTGAAGAAACAATAAAATGGACGTTGCAATAACTCTATATTAATTCGAGAAAAGTTTTTTAGAACATTTTCATTTCTGATAATCGATACGATTCCTCCATCTTATTGCATTTTTGATTATTGCTTCGGTCAGACTTTTCGAATGTTATAGAAAATATTAAATACTTTCAACAGATGGAATAGAAAAAAATATGGATAAATGAGTATAATTACGAGATATATTTCTAAAAAATTCTAGTTTCACCCTTTATTATGCGATATGATATTTCATCCATATTGTAGAAACACTATGTTAATATCACTTTTATTATTTGTAACGTCCGTTACTAGAGTTTCAGCGTATTACGCCATCGTCTGACTGTATTCAAATATGCATTTTTAATTGTATTTGAGTACCATCTGTAGATGGCCTAATAGGCTGAATCTCGAGTAACGGAAATTACTTATAGAAAAGATATCAACATAGTAGGGTATAATTTTACAATATAGATATATTTCTGATGAACTCTACAGCTCTACAAACAGGTATGGTGTCGTTTCACAGAAATGAGACTTCACTTACTTGATAAATAGTAACAGTAACCAAATTGATATCATCACACATTATTGAAGTTCACTACATTTTGAGTTAATAAACCGCAATAATGATGGTAAAATCCAAATAAAGTTAGGAAATGAATGATATTTTCCTGCCTCGAGACATTGACTAACGTATTACTACAGTCAATGTAATGTAAATAAAGTTCGTATTGGTGAAATACCTTTTTTTCAAAACAAAATCTTCTCTGAGTTTGAATTGTATATGTCAAGGTCAAGAAAACTGGAGATGCAAAGAATAAAGCCATTAATGCATTAACACGTCATGTTATACTCAAAAAATATAAATTCAATACTTTGTCCTTGTTATATATCTCATATAAATATATAACTAACTTAAATAAATCATTATGTTTATTAAATTGTTTATTTCAACAGCATACAAATATTTAATGAGAGATTGAAATGTAACATCTACGTATAGGCCTTCCTTTAAATTGTAGACAAGAAACTCTATGAATTATTTCAACAGAAAATAAAAAAGCGATGTAATACTAATAGTACGAGTTTTCGAAACATTCGTTTCTCTTTAAAATTTTGTCTGGCTGTGATCGGAGCTCTCTGGCGACTCCATAAGTCCATATTGTTGTATGAGCCGCATATATCGCGTCACACCATATGTTCACCACTTTCCAGTATTCTAGGTTAAGGTTAATTATGGTCTTTGATGTCATTGAAAAGATTTTGTCTTTTTTTTTCTTCAGCATGACTTGCATAAGCAAATACATTTTCTTAAACGATAACTACATTCGTTGATCATTGGCTAATAATTATGCAACACTACTATTATACAACTAAACTAATATATTATTGGATGATACATGCCTTACACAGTTATATAAATTTTCATATAAGTATCAAAAACTAATTTGATTTCTTCCGCTACAGAATATTGTTCCCGAAAAGTAATTTGTACACGATTATTTTGATATTGTACACGTTATTCTATAGTTAATTATTAGGTACCGATTATAATGAGCTAGAATGGGAGCAATAATTCACATACATTTATGATATAAATATACTCGAGTGATACGGATTTGTAAAATTTGAAAATATTTTATTAAAAAACATTTTTAACCCAGTCTATGGTAACCCAATATGATCAAACTGGTTTTGCTACTTTTTTATTTCAGAAGTTTATATGAATTTGATTTGAAGAGATATAACTCTGGTATAATAATAAGATTCTTGACCCAGTATGAATTATATATAAAAATTCTCGGGAAATAGGTCACAATAACACTTTGTTTTAAATATTCGTCTTTACGTACGTTTCGGTCTCACGACCATCATCAGAAGACTCACTATGTCTAAAAAGGGGGTTTATTAAAACTAATTATAGCACAAGCGTCCAAATCGAAATTGTATCGTCAGAATGGTTCTTGACAAACAAAAAGAACAAACAGAAGGCAGAAGTAGGGATTGCAAAGAATCGTTTTAACTATCATACAAAAATAACAAAAGATTTCTTAGATGCTAACCCTCAAATATTAGTTTTGAACGCGGATAAATGTAATAAAACCGTCATAATGCATAGAAATGACTATGAAAACAAAATAGGAAACCTTTTAAATGATGTAACAACTTATAAAAAATTAAAATCTGATCCTACTTTATCAGTACAAAACAACATGAATAAATTGATAAATAAATGGCATAAGAATAAGATAATCCCTATTGAATTAAAAAATAAATTAATTTGCCATAATGGGCTAGCACCTTATATCTATGGGCTTCCCAAACTGCATAAAAATGATATACCTCTAAGACCCATTGTTAGTAATATTGGAGCGCCCACTTACAATTTATCAAAATTTCTATCAAAATCTATCAATAATATAATAGGAAAAAATGAATTCTATGTAAAAGATTCATGGCACTTTAATGAATTCATAAAAAATCAATCCGTACCCGTGAACCATCAACTGATTTCCTTGGACGTTGTTTCTTTATTTACAAATATACCTGTTGTTTTGGCATTGAATAGCATCAAAAAACGTTGGGCAGAGATTAAAAACCACACACCTCTAGATCAATCGGAATTTATAAATGCTGTAAAATTTTGTTTAGAATGCACATACTTTCAGTATGGTGAGCAATTTTTTGGACAAATATTCGGCACAGCAATGGGATCTCCTATTTCAGCTACCATTGCTAACCTCGTTATGGAGTGCATAGAGGAATCTGTTATGAGTTCATTAGATTTTCGGCCTGTATTCTTTAAACGGTATGTAGACGATTGCCTTATGTGTGTTCCCAACGATAAAATTCAATACGTAATTGATAAATTTAACAATTTTCACTGTAAACTTCAATTCACTTGTGAAATAGAATTAAACAATAACATAAATTTCCTAGATATGAACATTAGGCATGATGCTGATGGAAAAATAAAAACCTCTTGGTTTACTAAAGAAGTATGGTCTCAACGTTATCTTCACTTCAATTCCGTTGCACCAGCTTGTTATGAAAAAAAAGTGTCATAAACAGCCTTACAGATCGCGCGATAAAATTGTCCCACGCAGATGACCGCCCCAAAAATTTAAAAATTGTTCGTACTACACTAGAATTGAATGGCTACCCAAAAACTTTTTTCAATCCTATCATTAAAGAAAGAATAAACAAAATCTATAATGGTTCGTCTAATAAAAATAACATAAAAGGTAATACAGACAATTTTATAACTCTACCTTACATTCCGGAGACCTCAGAGAAAATCAAAAAATGTTTGAAAAAGTATGATATAAATGTTGCGCATAAACCTACTAACTGTGTTGGGAAATATTTCTCAAATCTAAAACCTTTAATACCCAAAGATAAACAAACCCACACAGTGTATAAATTGAATTGTTTAGATTGTGATGGAACCTATACTGGAATCTCTAAACAATATTTACAAAAAAGAATGTACGGCCATAGCACAAGAAATAACAACTTAGAAAATTCCACCGCCCTTGCTAAGCATTGCTTTGATTATAACCATCAATTTGATTACAAAAATGTTAATATCTTAACTAAGGAAACCAATTATTATAAAAGATCTATCCTGGAGATGATTCACATAAAACGGGACCCCAAATCTGTAAATCATAGGGTAGACACACAAAATCTAAGTCATATTTATACTAATTTGATAAAATAATTTCTTGCAAATTCTTACATACGTCTTTATAAGTGTAGAAAATGTTTTTAGGAAGAATTCGTAATAGTAATTTCCCAGTACAGGTCTGAAACCTTTCTTAAGTGCCTAGTCATAAATCCTACACATCTGGTTTCGAAAGTAGATACTTGACAAATAACTTCGTTCTTCTCATTTGTTGTGAGAATACCAATCAATATGCACTCATATATTTTAATAATATTACTGAATAGCAGATTCTTACTACAAAAAAAAAATTTTTATACATTAATTCTGACGATACAATTTCGATTATTCGTGGTTCTGTTCGTTTCGACGGTGTGGGCTCTTTTGATTGAAGTTAAATTGTGCGATTTGGACGCTTGTGCTATAATTAGTTTTAATAAACCCCCTTTTTAGACAAAGTGAATCTTCTGATGATGGTCGTGAGACCGAAACGTACGTAAAGACGAATATTTAAAACAAAGTGTTATTGTGACCTATTTCCCGAGAATTTTTATATATAACTCTGGTATAATATAATATTGAATAAACATTTGAAATTTCTGCACAACCGACAATTTCATTTTTCTATGGTACACCGTTTCGCTTATTGCTTTTGATTACATTTTGGAATAAAAATGTTATTAATTTTAAATATTTGTCCCGTTATAAAAAATGTCAAAATTATGATTATCATGAAATTAATAACTAATAAAAGAGATATGATAATAGATACTAAGGTTATTATTGATTTATTGTGTTGAATAAATGAAATTTATACATGTACTGGGATAATTTTGAAATTTTTTTTCATACAGGTTTTAATAAGTCAATGAATTAAAATTGCACCATACTATTTTCATAATACATAGAATTATTATTATATTGAGACAATAAAAATTATTAAAGTGTCTATTATTCCACAATACCTTATAATATGTGAATTTGAATGCACATCAGATTATAACGTAAAGATATCTGTTACAATGTTAAGAAAATGTTCATTTCATGTTTTATGATACCATGGCAGAAATCAAATTCGAAATTCAAAACACGTTTCAATATCAAATTACACCCATTTTAACTACGATGTCATGCTACAATGATAATTCAATGAACTATTATTGTGTATTATATAATTATTATTTTTTGATTAAAATTATATAATTCCTGAATTTATACAGGTTGTCCTCGAACTGCGTGGCCAAAATGGAACCGAAGATTCTTTGACTCGAAAAAAATTCGATGAGCCTTTTTACTCTTGCCTTAAGTGTCTTGTTTAGCAGGTAGAGGGCTTCAAAGTTGCAAAAATAATTTTGTTTTTTCGGTATAACTTGAGAACGTGATGAAGGACTTCTACAATATTTGGCAGGTGAGTTACTGTCAATAATAGTCGTTTTTGAAATTGGAGCACAGAGCCTTAGAGACCATAGAAATGGCTCAAACTTGAGGATGTAACGGGAAAAGTGTCCAGAACTTTTTTGTGGTCAATGTAATTCACCCGATATTTTTTACGTAGATAGCTTATCTAATTTCAAAACTTTTTTTACTCTTAGAAAATTTTGATAAAATCAACGGATTAGCTTGAAAAAATTAATTTTCGAGTCTCTGCAATTTTGGCTTACTAATTTTACTTGATTAAAATACCTCAGTTGCCTCTGCTTTTCTAATGTCATTTTGGCATTTGGAGAATTTATTCTCAAAACTGTCAGTTCTTACTTTGCTTTCCGTACAAATTTTATGAAATTATGGCTCAAAATTTCACTAACACTGAAATGGTTAATATCTCGGTAAAACACGAATAATAAAAACAATAGAAATGGGGAAACGATGTGATTATTTAGGAAAAACAAATGCTAAATTAAAAGAAACAACAAAACTTTTTGGGAAATCGCTAAGGCATCAATTGTTCGATATGTTGCCCATTTTCCTGAATACACAAATTAATTCGTTTCAAGAAATTGAATTGAACTCTGGCTAGTACTTCAGGATCATTCTTCAATAAATCCGCTTCATGATTAATTCGTTGCAACAATTTCTCCCGTGTGTTCACTGGAGCTGCATAAACTTTCGCCCCATAGAAAGAAGTCGCAGGGCGTCAAATCAGGGGAGCGGGCCGGCCAGTTCACTGGTGCATCGTGTCCTCTACCTATCCAGCGATCTGGATATTCCGCATTCAAATGTCGCCTCACAGCTAATGTGAATTGAGGAGGTGCACCATCATGCATAAACCAAAGGTCACGACGAATGTGTAAGGGTAAGTCTTCAACAGTTCAGGTAGCCTTTGTTCCAAAAAGTTCAAGTAGCTCTCCCCGTTCAATCGATCGGGTATAACGGTAGGACCAATAATAAAGTTATCCACAATTCCAACCCAAACATTGATTTTAGTTTGATTCTGAAAATGTGTAACTTCCGTTTTATGAGGATTTTCATCAGCATGGAAATGTTCATTATGGAGGTTAAAAAGACCACATCTCGTGAAAGTAGCTTCGTCCGTGAACAGAATTCTTCTACAAAAATTGGGGTTTGCGTTTTGTCTTTGGACAATAAACCGACAGAAATCTAGCCGATGACCTGGATCCATGGGCAATAAGTCTTGAACTGTTTTAATATGATAGGGATACAACAGTTCTTCTTTCAGTACATTATGAACTAATGATGTTGAGGCTCCAATACGAAGTCCCAAACGTCGTGTGCTTATCCTAGGTTCAATTTCAACCGCTTCCATTATCTCTTCTTCGAGCTCTAACGTCCTTCTTGTCCGTCTGCGTTCAGTTTCTCTGCGATTTGCTTCAAATCTGCCAGTTTCGCGAAGTCGCCTCTCGATATTAGCAAAGGTTTGCTGATTTGGAATTCTGCGGTGCGGATATCTTTCCCCATGAACTTGTACACTTCTCCGGCCATTGCAACGACAAAGTCCATAAATCAATAACATATCAACCATTTCAGTGTTAGTGAAATTTTGAGCCATAATTTTATAAAATTTTTATGGAAAGCAAAGTAAAAACTGACAGTTTTGAGAATAAATTCTCCAAATGCCAAAATGACATTAGAAAAGCAAAGGCAACTAAGGTATTTTAATCAAGTAAAATTAGTAAGCCAAAATTGCAGAGACTCAAAAATTAATTTTTTCAAGCTAATCCGTTGATTTCATCAAAATTTTCTAAGAGTGAGAATAGTTTTCAAACATAATAAGCTATATACGTAAAAAATATAGAGTGAATTACATTAACCACAAAAAAGTTCTGGACACTTTTCTCGTTACATCCTCAAGTTTGAGCCATTTCTATGGTCTCTAAGGCTCTATGCTCCACTGTCAAAAACGGCTATTATTAACAGTAACTCACCTGCCAAATATTGTAAAAGTCCTTCATCACGTTCTCAAGTTATACCGAAAAAACAAAATTATTTTTGCAACTTTGAAGCCCTCTACCGGCTAAACAAGACACTTGAGGCAAAAGTAAAAAGACTCATCAGATTTTTTCCGAATCAAAGAATCTTGGGTTTTATTTTGGCCACGCAGTTCGAGGACACCCTGTATATTGAATCAAAATTATGTACCTAATTTTAATCAACTCATAACAATATGGCGAATGCGTAACTTTCCATTCTTGGAAGGACACAATTAACTGAAGCCTGATAAAATTAGTATACCAACTTTTCCACTCATTGATGTGTCAAATATCTACTATACCGACTTTTATATATTAAAATTGTGTACTCAATACCAATTCAAGAATTTATATTCAGGAATCGAAATTAATTAGTTACATAATTTTAATTTGTGAATCAAAATTATTTACATAATTTCAATGAGATGAGTTATTATTAAGCCTTTATAATAATTTTATTTCGATGTTTTATCATCTTAAAATATAATAATAATTAGTCAAATTAAAATTTTATCACGGCGTAGAAGAATCTCAAGATTCATTGAATTAAAATTATTTAGTACACATAATTATTTGAATTTATTTTTTAAACTTCAAAATTCTTGGTAGCAATTAACTGTAATTAGAAATTGTTCATTATTTCTCAATATTATCAAACGGCGTGCGTGTCTCATTTTTTTATTGTTTCATGTTTCATATTGCTTTTATATATGATATGCCTTGAGTTGATGTTATTTGATATTCGAAATCCAATCTAGAGGATACAGTCTAGAGGATAGTACAAATAGATCATATAAAAGTAGAAATCTAGTGGATATGTTTCCTATCGTTGTCTATTCTATGCTATCATAGTGTAATTTATACAAGATGTATACTTCGCATTATAAAATTTGTGCTGAATGACCTTTATAAAAAATATTTATCCGGTAAAACAATACGGATTTAATATTTAACGCTATCATGTGTTCTAGAAAACTTACAATTTCCAGATTTACGTATTGAACGCACCTAACCTTTTTTGTAGACAGACATAATCCAATTTATGAATAATAACTTGTTCAAGCCCATATATTTGAGTAATGTCATCCTTTCAACTAAGTAACATGAACGTAATATGAAACGAATTTTTTTTTTGTAGTATATGTCGTTTCATATCCTATTTATTTATTTATAAGTTAAATAAACATTATCTTGTGATACGAAAAGTTGAAGAACAAGAAAACAGATTTTTCACATTAGTCTACTACTTCCTGATTTAAGTAGATAGAGATGAAATAGTGATGTTTTCTTAGTTAATCAGTTCTAGCCACATCTAAGAACTGAAATTCTAGTCCGAAAAACATAGTTATCATTTCTGGAAAGGCCACGGCACTTCAAAAACATCACGTGGATTATATCTGGGAAATGAAATTTCAACCTCTTTTCTTTTACCCTGGAGATAAAAATAAGCATTCGTTGTCTCCATTTCATGAATACAGGAATTACCAGAAAGATAACTCTTTTCTTGCTTATAAGCTTTTGAGTTGGAGTTAATATTTTGTTTCTCAAATTCGATTAGTGTATATTGCTCTTATCTTGTCTGGTAGTTTCCTTAACTATCATGTTTTATTCAAAATGCTTTCCCATTATTGTACTAAGGAAACGGGAAGAACAATATTATTTCATAAACTGACTGATTTATTATCGAAAGAATCAGCAAAATGCTAAAATTTATATATAAATGCTTCATATTTGGCAACTTCTTAAGTTTCACAAATTTAATGTGTAAATAGGTAGTTCTCCAAGGTTCCTCATGAAATGAATAGTCTTCTTACTGATAGAATGAAAAATAAATTATATCCTGAGTGAAATTATTCATGGAAATCCAAAACTAGATTACTTCAAAACGGATTTAGAAACATTGGTAGTCTCGCAACATTAAGAATAGAATCAAAACTTTTATAAAAAATTCGAACATAACAATCCGGGTAAAATAGACAACCAGCATGGAAAAAATGAGTAACGGGGTGAATTTTTTTACACTTCCATATGAGGGTTCTAAATGATAATGCGTGAGAGTTGCCCATTGATTCGATCATTGCTGGGTCAATCTGGCGAGGTCAAAGGTTGCAAAAACCGAATTTTGCAAATATCTTGAAAAAGATGAACATTTTGCTAAGTTGCTGAGATAATTCGTTCCAAAGGAATTTTGGTAGGAGTAAC
The DNA here is from genome assembly GCA_958510875.1 of Endomychus coccineus. NCBI lineage: Eukaryota > Metazoa > Arthropoda > Insecta > Coleoptera > Endomychidae > Endomychus > Endomychus coccineus. The sequence goes on along the minus strand of OY294068.1, from coordinate 153,731,603 downwards.
CGTTCAGGAGCTATAGTGCTCCAAAGATGTTAGGATAAACTTAATCATAATCAATTATAATCTTATTTATTAATTCATGAGACAATTCATTCATTCATTTCCGAACCCGATTTTTTAGTCTCCATACATTGGATGAGGAAAATGATGAATCTATATCATAGTTATTGATGTCAAGTGTACAAAATATTAACAGTTTTGGTTTTCCAGATTGAACAGTGGCAACACGTATATTAGTCCCAGACATAGACAATGTTTTGGTTCTCCAGGTTGAATAGTCACAACACGTCTATAATCCCAGATAAAGACAACGTTTTGGTTCTCCAGGTTGAACAGTGACAAACGTCTATTAGTCCAAGACATAGACACAGTTTTGGTTCTCCAGGTCGAACAGTGACAACACGTCTATTAGCCCCAGATATAGACAGTTTTGCTTCTCCAGGTTTTCACCGTTCAACCTGGAGAAGCAAAACTGTCTATATCTGGGACTAATAGACGTGTTGTCACTGTTCAACCTGGAGAACCAATACTTTGTCTATGTCTTGGACTATTAGACGTTTGACACTATTCAACCTGGAGAACCAAAACTTTGCTTATATCTGGGATTATAGACGTGTTTTCACCGTTCAACCTGGAGAAGCAAAACTGTCTATATCTGGGACTAATAGACGTGTTGTCACTGTTCAACCTAGAGAACCAAAACTTTATCTATGTCTAGGAGTAATATACGTGTTGTCATTGTTCAACCCGGAGAAACAAAACTTTGTCCAGACATAGACAATGTTTTGGTTCTTCAGGTTGAACATGTCTCTTAGTCCCAGCCATAGAAAAATTTTTGGTTCCCCAGGTTGAATAGTCACAACACGTCTATTAGTCCCAGATAAAGACAAAGTGTTGGTTCTCCAGGTTGAACAGTGACAAACGTCTATTAGTCCAAGACATAGACAAAGTTTTGGTTCTCCAGGTTGAACAGTGACAACACGTCTATTAGCCCCAGATATAGACACTTTCGCTTCTCCAGGTTGAACAGTGAAAATACGTCTATAATCCCAGATACAGACTAAGTTCTGGTTCTCCAGGTAGAACAGTGACAAACGTGTATTGGTCCAAGACATAGACAACGTTCTGAATCTCCAAGTTAAATATCTGGGATTATTAACGAGTTTTCTCTGTTCAACCTAGAGAAGCAAAACTGTCTTTATCTGGGACTGATAGACTTGTTGTCACTGTTCAACCTAGAGAACCAAAACTTTACGTATGTCTGGGACTGATATACGTGTTGTCATTGTTCAACCTGGAGAAGCGAAACTGTCTATAGCTGGGGCTAATAGACGTGTTGTCACTGTTCAACCTGGAGAACCAAGACTTTGTCTATGTCTTGGACTATTAGATGTTTGACACTATTCAACCTGGAGAACCAAAACTGTGCTTATATCTGGGATTATAAACGTGTTTTCACCGTTCAACCTGGAGAAGCAAAACTGTCTATATCTGGGACTAATAGACGTGTTGTCACTGTTCAACCTAGAGAACCAAAACTTTATCTATGTCTGGGAGTGATATACGTCTTGTCATTGTTCAACCCGGAGAAACAAATCTTTGTCCACACATAGACAATGTTTTGGTTCTTCAGGTTGAACATGCCTCTTAGTCCCAGCCATAGAAAAATTTTTGGTTCCCCAGGTTGAATAGTCACAACACGTCTATTAGTCCCAGATAAAGACAAAGTGTTGGTTCTCCAGGTTGAACAGTGACAAACGTCTATTAGTCCAAGACATAGACAAAGTTTTGGTTCTCCAGGTTGAACAGTGACAACACGTCTATTAGCCCCAGATATAGACACTTTCGCTTCTCCAGGTTGAACAGTGAAAATACGTCTATAATCCCAGATACATACTAAGTTCTGGTTCTCCAGGTAGAACAGTGACAAACGTGTATTAGTCCAAGACATAGACAACGTTCTGAATCTCCAAGTTGAATATCTGGGATTATAAACGAGTTTTCTCTGTCCAACCTAGAGAAGCAAAACTGTCTTTATCTGGGACTGATAGACGTGTTCTGACTGTTCAACCTAGAGAACCAAAACTGTATCTATGTCTGGGACTGATATATGTGTTGTCATTGTTCAACCTGGAGAAGCGAAACTGTCTATATCTGGGGCTAATAGACGTGTTGTCACTGTTCAACATGGAGATCCAAAACTTTGTCTACGTCTTGGACTATTAGACGTTTGACACTATTCAACCTGGAGAACCAAAACTTTGCCTATATCTGGGATTATAGACGTGTTGTCACTGTTCAACCCGGAGAATCAAAACTTTATCTATGTCTGGGAGTGATATACGTGTTGTCATTGTTCAACCTGGAGAAACAAAACTTTGTCCAGACATAGACAATGTTTTGGTTCTTCAGGTTGAACATGTCTTTTAGTCCCAGCCATAGAAAAATTTTTGGTTCCCCAGGTTGAATAGTCACAACACGTCTATTAGTCCCAGATAAAGACAAAGTTTTGGTTCCCCAGGTTGAACAGTGACAACACGTCTATTAGTTCCAGATAAAGACAAAGTTTTGGTTCTCCAGGTTGAACAGTGACACCATGTACACAACACACAATGTCTGGGACTAATAGACGTTTTGTCACCTTTCAACCTGGAGAATCAAAAACTTTGTGAACTGACTTCTAACCTCCAGATGCGTTGCATTGTACAAAATATTGTTAATTTAACAGAGACGGGATGAAGCAGAGTGAGGAAAATGACTTCAAGACATTATTTTCCGATGTCCATCCCTAGTTATCCGAATCAATTTCCAAGCTATGTTTAAATTTGATAATATGCCAAATAAAAGTGATCTTGACTAATAGCAGATGTCGGAAGAAGCGTGAACAATTGCACAGCTTGCGACTCAAAGTTACGTTACGAAAGCATTTCAAAATTAGAAATGATAATCATCAATTTCAACTGGAAATCGGGCTGGGCTGTTCATCCAAAAATATTAAACTAATGTCCAAAAAATCCAATAACAAATCATTTTAGATGTTTTCCCACTAGCTTTCGCCGAAGAAGGCAAAGTTCGTCTTCAAACAAAAGAGTCGACGGCAGATGTTTATGATGGTCATATTACTCAGAAGGGGGGAGGGAGGGCATGAATTCCTCTAGTGAATCTGAATCTGTAGTGAGTTTATTCTCCTATTCAGTTCTATTCAACACTTTTGATTATGCAATTATTCCTATTATATTATACATAGAACGAATTACGTGCTGTGGAAAATCGCGCAGAATTATAAATAACCATTTATATCTCGTGAACGATTTCTCCTACAGAAAAACTTTTAGATTCGTTTTTAAACAAATTATAGTTTTCATGAAGTTTGCAAAATACAGTTTTCGCTAATTTGAGCACACGTAATTTACCTCGCGCCGGGCAAATCGATGAGGAACTTTTACACGTTATTCAGTTCTATCCAAAAATTTAGCCCTTTACAAATTATCTCCAACTTTTTTATGTCTATTTTTCCTCTGCAAAATAATTATTTTGATATAAGTAGGTAGTAAATTGACAACAATCAGTCTTAACGACTCAAATATGAGCCGTTTCTTGAATAATTTAACTCAAATACTATAAAAGTTGTTCGGTTTACATGTAGGTAGGTTTCATCTTGTAAGCCCGTTTCCAAATTTCGCATAAACATACAGTGGAATGGAACCGATAGAAAATCGCTAACGGCATAGATACGTGAGTTATTATGGTCCAAGCCCAAAGTCCGTAAAAATGTAGCTGTATGGGATGGGATTCGGCCCTCGATTTTTCCAAAGTATTGATCGCCCACATTGCCAAATTAGTCACCAAAAGGAACGTCACAATTTCACGTCCCGGTTTCTTTTTAATTTGATCTGGCGTGGCGCAAGTTCTTCGCGAAGCGTCAAGGATGAAAATGGTTTGACATGTAGTTTGTAAAAGAGACGCGAGTGCCGTTACCAGAACCAATACCGTGTTTCGTTGGATGGTGAACTGCCCGCCTATGATTGTAAACGTACTGTATATGAACATACCAGTTTGTGCGCCAACAAGTAGAATATTATCGAGTTGTAAATTTTTAGCTCCATCGTATTTAAGTTGCCGAACCTGCCACATTCCTATGATCGCGGCAAAAGTGGTAAGTCCATACAAAACCAACTCGCAGATATTAACTTCAATCACGGCCAATCCAACGAACTCGGAACGTGATATTAAAACGAAGAACAAGATTAGCGATATAATAGTCAAGACTAGCAATAGTATTCCGACGAAGAGGCCTTTATGAGCACGAGCACAGTCTACTGAATAATGATGCGGGCTCTTCTTGTAAGCGTTTAGATCCGCCTTCGCCTTCGCCGCAACGCTTCCGGTTACTGGAAGCTTCGAAATATTACGCCACATCACGTACAAGATGGCCGCACATATCAAACTGTACTCGATGGTGCAAGGGAAGAGGAAAGGGGAAGCGTCTTGTACCAATGAACCTATGATATTTGTTCTCCGACATTCGTATAGATGATGTGGACCTTTTAAACCTCTGGCGACGATGTGGTGACCTCCGTGGGCTTCTGGTGGATGTTCGCTTGGTACGGCCGGAAGTCCAAGAAGGATGTTGTTTTTGTGAGGGATTCGGTGAGATATGCGTAAGGAATTGTTTTCCGGATCATAGAATGTTAGTATTTCGTGTTTTGTTTCTTGGACGAGCACGCTCAACCATACAGATAAGTTTGTTCCTATCATATGCATAAGGCCAAACCTTGCAGCTAATTTGTGTTTGTATACGCTCATTTGCTGAAATTCAAAATGCAAAATTAGGTTAAATAATGAAATTTGAACGTGATTCTTAAGCTAAATTCTTCTTCAGAATATAATTCACACTAACATTGATTAATTCTATAACTGCTGCATTCAATATGAGCTAGTTTCAAAAATTGATGGTTTTGGCCAAATTTTCTAAGAGTACCCATGTTAAAAAAAAAACAAAATAAGGAATCTAAAATCGATACTATCGAACATAGCGATCTAAAATTTTAGGAGATTATAGTTAAACCCTCATCTTCCAATCACGAGATATAAGCGGGGAAGTCATACAAGGGTAAGAGGAAAAGTCTCTGAAAAAATTATCGAAAAATGCGTATAAAACAAAAACTATTTGATATAATCATATGCAATTTTAATGGTAATATATATTAACCAAACACCACTTACGACTCATTTTCTCCTTTCAATAAATTGTTATTAATGAATTAATGGTGTTTATAAACAATTTTTTTTCAATTGGACGACCAGAACGTTTGGCGTCCTTTGTGGTTATACTACCACAACGAAAATTAGTAAACCGCTTTAGTCGAGGAAAGAAAGCATTCCATCTGCGAAATTTGGCGCAGTTGGATAGATTGAGATGCGGTTTTTTGCATTCGATTCAGAAACTGATTTAGAAAATTTGTCCGGTATTTTCTTTTTGCGGAAAAAATTTGTTGCATTTCTACAGCTAAAAAATGCATTTTTCTGATTGCACTTTTTGAGGTGAATAAGAAAACGAACTCGAATTGGTTTCTGGGGGGTTTTTGAGGTCGCTGAACACGAATATGCCATCTAGAAAATTCCCTGATGTCCTCTTGGACCTCCCCGGGGGTATCCGGGCATCCTGACGCTCTAGATATCGATAAAATTAATCAAAAAATTATTTTTAATGTTTGTTAACTGTCCAAGAGGTGATATAAGGGTTGCTAGTGATGATTACGACGTTATGAAACTCTTCTGCAATACCTGGTGTACTCTGAGTCCGGGTAGCCACGTCATCTTCTGAGAATTTATCAATTTTTCTTAATTAAATGTAACAAATTCTAGCTCTCGGAGGTTTCAAAAGTCGCCGATCACGACTGTGACACTCGCAATATTCTGCAAATTAATTTAGAAAAACGTAATTACAAATTAATGGTATTATTTTTTTTTCACATTGAATTATTTTTGGACTGGAGTATAAGTACGTTTTTCTAAATTAATCACATATATAGATATATATATATATATATATATATATATATATATATATATATATATATATATATATATATATTCTTTTGTTGATATTCTTGAACCATTTGTAATATTTGTATGATAAAGATTCTTGACCCACGTATGAATTAATACACAATTCTCGGGAAATAGGTCACATTAACACATATATTTTTATTTCTACCCTCGTCTTTACGTACGTTTCGGTCTCACGACCATCATCAGAAGACTTATTAATACAAAAACCTGATTACTTAGAAATACTGTAATAACACAAAGCGTCCTTATCGCACAAATTTCGTTTAAATGCCAACGTCGCGAAACGAACGGAGACATGAAATCGGAACTATAACACAGCAATGTTGCAGCGTAAAAATTAAAAATCCACTATTAAGTAGAATCATCAATAAATACGAACACATTTCATAAATGTCTGCGAGAGACTAACATACAAAGAGTTCTATCCTCTTTGCTAACAGACGAGACCATCTCAAGTGTTCATTTAAGCGCCAGATGTCATAATTTATTAGGTGATAAAAGAAGGTCTCTGGCCTGTGAGAAATACTTTAGACAATTCTACCTAAAGTAAACTTTTACATTATAAGGACGTAAGTAGGAATTTGCAAGAATATTAATTAATTAAATTAGTATAAATATGACTTAGTGTTTGAACGTCACTCCTATGATTAACAGACTTGGAGTCACGTTTTATATGAATCATCTCCAGAATAGATCTTTTATAATAATTGGTTTCCTTAGTTAAAATATTAACATTCTTGTAATCAAATTGATGGTTATAATCAAAGCAATGTTTAGCAAGCGCGGTGGAATTTTCTAAGTTTTTGTTTCTTGTGCTATACTTATGGCCATACATTCTTTTTTGTAAATATTGTTTAGAGATACCAGTATAGGTCCCATCACAATCTAAACAATTTAATTTGTATACTGTGTGGGTTTGTTTATCTTTAGGAATTACAGGTTTTAGATTTGAGAAATATTTCCCAACACAGTTAGTAGGTTTATGCGCTACGTTTATATCATACTTTTTCAAACATTTCTTAATTTTCTCTGAGGTCTCCGGAATGTATGGTAAAGTTATATAATTGTCTGAATTACCTTTTACGTTATTTTTATATGACGCTCCATTATAAATTTTGTTTATTCTCTCTTTAATAATAGGATTGAAAAAAGTTTTTGGGTAGCCATTCAATTCCAGTGTATTACGAACAATTTTTAGATTTTTGGGACGGTCCTCTGGGTGGGACAATTTAACCGCGCGGTCTGTAAGACTGTTTATGACGCTTTTTTTATAACAAGTTGGTGCAACGGAATTGAAGTGAAGATAGCGTTGAGACCAAACTTCTTTAGTAAACCACGAAGTTTTTATTTCTCCATCTGCATCATGCCTAATATTCATATCTAAGAAATTTATGTTTTTGTTAACTTCTATTTCACAGGTAAATTGAAGTTTACAGTGGAAATTGTTAAATTTATTAATCACGTACTGAATTTTGTCATTGGGAACACACATAAGGCAATCATCTACATACCGTTTAAAAAATACGGGCCGAAAATCTAATGAACTTATAACAGATTCCTCCAGGCATTCCATAACGAGGTTAGCAATGGTAGCAGAAATAGGAGAAATGCTGTGAAGGTTTGTTTAGAATGCACTTATTTTCAGTACGGTGAACAATATTTTGGACAAATATTCGGCACAGCAATGGGATCTCCTATTTCTGCTACCATTGCTAACCTCGTTATGGAATGCCTGGAGGAATCTGTTATAAGTTCATTAGATTTTCGGCCCGTATTTTTTAAACGGTATGTAGATGATTGCCTTATGTGTGTTCCCAATGACAAAATTCAGTACGTGATTAATAAATTTAACAATTTCCACTGTAAACTTCAATTTACCTGTGAAATAGAAGTTAACAAAAACATAAATTTCTTAGATATGAATATTAGGCATGATGCAGATGGAGAAATAAAAACTTCGTGGTTTACTAAAGAAGTTTGGTCTCAACGCTATCTTCACTTCAATTCCGTTGCACCAACTTGTTATAAAAAAAGCGTCATAAACAGTCTTACAGACCGCGCGGTTAAATTGTCCCACCCAGAGGACCGTCCCAAAAATCTAAAAATTGTTCGTAATACACTGGAATTGAATGGCTACCCAAAAACTTTTTTCAATCCTATTATTAAAGAGAGAATAAACAAAATTTATAATGGAGCGTCATATAAAAATAACGTAAAAGGTAATTCAGACAATTATATAACTTTACCATACATTCCGGAGACCTCAGAGAAAATTAAGAAATGTTTGAAAAAGTATGATATAAACGTAGCGCATAAACCTACTAACTGTGTTGGGAAATATTTCTCAAATCTAAAACCTGTAATTCCTAAAGATAAACAAACCCACACAGTATACAAATTAAATTGTTTAGATTGTGATGGGACCTATACTGGTATCTCTAAACAATATTTACAAAAAAGAATGTATGGCCATAAGTATAGCACAAGAAACAAAAACTTAGAAAATTCCACCGCGCTTGCTAAACATTGCTTTGATTATAACCATCAATTTGATTACAAGAATGTTAATATTTTAACTAAGGAAACCAATTATTATAAAAGATCTATTCTGGAGATGATTCATATAAAACGTGACTCCAAGTCTGTTAATCATAGGAGTGACGTTCAAACACTAAGTCATATTTATACTAATTTAATTAATTAATATTCTTGCAAATTCCTACTTACGTCCTTATAATGTAAAAGTTTACTTTAGGTAGAATTGTCTAAAGTATTTCTCACAGGCCAGAGACCTTCTTTTATCACCTAATAAATTATGACATCTGGCGCTTAAATGAACACTTGAGATGGTCTCGTCTGTTAGCAAAGAGGATAGAACTCTTTGTATGTTAGTCTCTCGCAGACATTTATGAAATGTGTTCGTATTTATTGATGATTCTACTTAATAGTGGATTTTTAATTTTTACGCTGCAACATTGCTGTGTTATAGTTCCGATTTCATGTCTCCGTTCGTTTCGCGACGTTGGCATTTAAACGAAATTTGTGCGATAAGGACGCTTTGTGTTATTACAGTATTTCTAAGTAATCAGGTTTTTGTATTAATAAGTCTTCTGATGATGGTCGTGAGACCGAAACGTACGTAAAGACGAGGGTAGAAATAAAAATATATGTGTTAATGTGACCTATTTCCCGAGAATTGTGTATTAATATTTGTATGTTTTCTTGGTATATTGGTTCGTATATATACTGATAATGAAATAAAAATTCTGTTTTGACGTTTCGACAACGTTTATTGCCTTTATCAAAATTGTTGATTGAAATTAGTGTTTCCATGTAATTTAGAAAAGAATAGATGATTTCGATTAATGAAATGCGTCTGCAGCCGACTTGTGTTTTAAGATCCAATTAAAACTGCAGAAAACATTGGATCGGTTGTGTGTGAAAGAGTAATGTATGGCTAACTACAATTTGAAATAGATTGAATTTGATTAAATACAAGACATTCCAATATTGTACAATTATAAATATCTATGAATTATTGTATGAATTAGTTACTCTATGATGAGTATTTCTATCATAACTATTCAAGTTTAAGATAATTCTATGGAATTTAACCTCAAAATTGTTATTCTATAGTGTCATAGTTAAATAATACTTCATCTTTTTTAGGTTGAATTTTAAATAGACAATGGAAAGTGGCACTTCAAATTAATAAAATTTTGTTAAGTTTGAATTAGATTATTGTACAGTTTCGAAAGATTGGAATCTATTTTGTCATTTACACAATTGTTCTTTTTAATTTGAATAGATTCTAATATCAAACGTTTGTTGTCGTTTGTTTCAATATTTAAAATTTTTGTATTGTTGTAGTCGAAAGTATGGTTAGTGTCTTTCACATGTTTATTGAGCGCAGTTGATGAATTTTTGGTATATTTGTGGCCATTTAATCTTTTTTCGAGGTATTGTGAAGATTGGCCAATATATACCTTTTCGCAATCTTTGCAAGGGATGGAATAAACAGTATGGGTTATTTTTTTGAAAGGTACGCTGCTTTTTAATTTTGTAAAGAGACTTTTCTGATTTAAATAACTCTTATGACATATATGTAGGTCATAAGGTTTCACTATATTACAAATTTTCTCTGAAAGTCCACTGATATATGGTAGTGATATGTAATGCCTATCATTAGTTTTCTCATTATTGGTATTGATTCCACCAAATGAGTTATAAAATTTATGAATTTTGTCTTTAGTTATCGAATTTACTAAATCAATGGGATAACCATTTCTTATTAAAGTTTCTTTTGTTTTTGTAATAGATATAGTTCTCAGTTCAGGAGAACTTAGTCGAATAGCTCTATCTATTAGATTTATAATAACATTTTTCTTATATTTTTTAGGTATATTAGAATTGAAATTAGTATACCTTCCTGACCAAGTAGGTTTGGTATACCATTTTGTTAGAATTTTGTTATCATTTGATTTTCTTACTAAAGTTAAATCTAAAAAATTTATTTCGTTATGATTTTCTAATTCAATCGTAAATTGTAACTTATGGTGAAAGGAATTGAAAGAATTCAAAAATTCATTACATTTGTTTTCAGGGATTGCAGCAATACAATCATCAACATATCTTTTGAAGAAGGCTATATTATAATTTAGTTGAGATACTACTTTTTCTTCAAGGAATTCCATTACTATTTGGGCTATGATACTTGATATTGGAGAGCCCATTGCACAACCATCTAATTGTTTATAACAATCATCTTTATATTGTAAAAAATTAGCGGTGAATGTATATTCTATAGCTGTTAAGAACTCATTCATAGGTAAATTTGTATATAGTTTTATTTCATCCCATTTATTTTGAATTATTTGTTTAGCTAATTCTAAAGGGATATTTGTATATAAAGATGTGACATCTAGTGATACTAAGATATAGTTTTTAGGTATTGTAATTTCATTAATCGAAATCATCTATTCTTTTCTAAATTACATGGAAACACTAATTTCAATCAACAATTTTGATAAAGGCAATAAACGTTGTCGAAACGTCAAAACAGAATTTTTATTTCATTATCAGTATATATACGAACCAATATACCAAGAAAACATACAAATATATATATATATATATATATATATATATATATATATATATATATATATATATATATATATATTTATAAATGAATAAGAATAGATACACATGACTCGAGGGACCCGGAAAAACCCCCAGGTAATTTGCAGAACATTGCGAGTGTCACAGTCGTGATCGGTGACATTTAAAACCCCCGAGAGCTAGAATTTGTTACATTTAATTGAGAAAAATTAGTAACTTTCCAGAAGATGACGTGGTCACCCGGACACCAGGAGTACACCAGGTATTGCAGAAGAGTTTTTTCACGACGTAATCATCACTAGCAACCTTCATATCACCTCTTGAACAGTTAACAAACATTAAAAATAATTTTTCAATTAATTTCATCGATATCTAGGGCGTCAGGACGACCGGATACCCCCGGGGAGGTCCAAGGGGACTTCAGGGAATTTTCTAGATAGCATATTCGTGTTCAGCGACCCCAAAAACCTCCGAGAAACCAATTCGAGTCCGTTTTCTTATTCACCTCAAGAAAAGCATTCAGAAAAATGCTTTTTTTGGTTGTAGAAAATACCGGACAAATTTTCAAAAACACTTTCTGAATCGAATGCAGAAAACCGCATCTCAATCCATCCAACTGCGCCAACTTTAGCAGATTTGGCCTATTTTAGTGCTTATCCTCGACTACTTGTGAATCATTCCAATCGATGATGAATAGTCCCCATAATGTTTAACAAGCGATGCTTTGGTTAACGTAATGTTCACATGTGTAAATTTTTTTACATCAGTATATTAAACGAAAAAATTAAGCTGCATGTATCTCTACTTATTTATTCATCCCGACAAAACATGGATCTGTTAAGATGGTATGTACTGTCGGTCATCCCTGGGAAGAATCTAGCATTAAAGTTGTTAAAACTAACTGCAACAGTGTATATTGTAAGTACTTAATGCAATCATACTAGTTGTACTTGTACAGCAGGTTCTATTCCTAGTACATAACTAATATTTTCTTCAGAAACATAGGATATCGATTATCATGGTGAAATCTATCGAAACAAATTCCTAAATTGATTTGAAATTCAACTTTTAGTGAATTTAGAAGAAACCACCACCATCGTTGTGGATAATGGATAAACTGACAACAAGCACCACCAAGAAATGTGATATACAAGAATGATGAAGTAGGAATAATATACCTACCTTATGAAAACTCCTTTAAACCACTGTTGTTGATTTTAGTACTTATAAGCCACAACCATTATATGTTGCAGATAATTATGTTACTTGAAAAATAGGGCCACGAATTGCTTCATCTACCCCCTTACCATTATATTTTTAACCCCATTCAACCAATTTTGGATATAACTAACTACTATAAAAATCAAGATGGCACAGTTGGCAGTAAATCAGTGGCTATGTGGATACAGGCAGGAAAACCAACACCAGAAATATGGGCAAAAACTATTGGGCATACTGATGAAGTGAACAATCCTGTGTTATTTGCATTGTTTAAAGGTTCTATAGTGTCTAAGGCAGTTGAGTGATATTCATTATTTTGATGTGCTTGTGTAATAACCTCAAGTTACAACAGAAATTTTAATGAAAAATCTTGGCTTCGGAATGGATTCCGCGTCACAATAGCTCGACTTGATGCCGACGTTTCAGTTCAAGCCTCAAGCCTGCCCTGAAGATGCCACCTGTAATGGTTGGCGAAACGTCGGCATCAAGTCAAGCTATTGTGACGCGGAATCCCGAAGCCAAGATTTTTCAAGATTAGCTATCCGCGGAAGTTTACTATTCAAGATAGCAAATTTAATACAAATTAATGATATCGCTATACGTTTCTTCTAATGAAGTATAATTTTTACCTGTATTTGAAATTGCTAGTTATCAGAATAGTTTTATTTTTCATTTTGTTCATGAACCTCTTGTAAAATAAATGCAAGATGTAACCGAAATGAATCAAGAATATTTTCTCTTAACTTCCACTCGGTTTTCTTTCAACTAATGAGTGAAAGATGTTGTGCTACCAAAATAAGTAAGCTCATTGTTTCAGAGTATGTTGAACAAAATTTACCCATATCAATATCTATAATACATAAGTATGCAACAGAAAATGAAAAACACATCCACATGATGAAAGATGATTATTATGACAGAGAATCTTCCAACTTGTGTGACTACAAAAAATTAATTCTACTTCGAAATTTGCTGAGTTTTATATTCATCCTACTAAAATAGTGGTTCTGAGATTCTCGAAAGTACCTATATTATTGGAAATCGTACATTCATTTGAAGATTTTGATAATCGGGTATTTCGATTCAATAATTAAGATTGCTTACTTTAATATCACAATATGGATTAATGATATTGATTTGAAGCTGAAAGTAAATTTTCCATATCTTCATCCAAATATTTCAGTTCAGTTTTATTTCAAAAATCGATCTCAAATAGTAACCTTCTGAGAAATTCTTTCGCCATTCACTGTCTTTCCGTCATTTAATACCAAAGAAGGTATATTTTTTTGATACTATTACATTTGAATTCGACGAAAGCAGAACCAATACTCTATTTTTCTTCACACATTTGTAAAACACTACAATAGTTTGTGTATGACATTTACAAATAATTTGTGTTATTTAATATAATAAGTAAAGAACTACTAAATTTGTTTGAAACACAGTTTTTCGAATCAAATGGTTAGTTGTATTCAAAAACAATGAAAATATGATCAAACTCACATGCTGGCTGACCTTGAACTATGGTGGTTTTTCTTAACGTGAAAAGCGTTCATCACATACAATGACGCAGAGCCGGATCATGTTTTGATTGGGTCCTAAGTAAACTATGTTTTTTGAAAAATTAATTCCAAACGAACGTTAAGAAAAAGAAGAGTTGATCGCAATATAGTTATTGACAATCAGAAACATATAATAATGTTATAATTTTATTCGATTATTATTTCTGAGCATTAAAATATTCCATTAGGCCAAAATTGCACTTAAAAAAATCTGCGATTCAAGATGCTGAATACCTTCTATGATGGGACCTATATGAAGCTATCTGGGACTAAATGCGGCAATGCAGAGACGATTATTTTTCAAAATCTATCTTACCGGACCAACTACTTCAATAAACATATCCTTTCAGCACACTTATTCACAAACATTATTTCATAAGAAACTGTACCAACTTACTTCGTTATTCAAGAAGATAAAATACATTTGTATAAAAATAAACGCCATCCTTGTAGCAGGAGTTAAAGCTATGAATACGTTATGGCACTTAGTATCTCCTTCGAGTTCGAAGTATTGTCCAAATTCAAGCCCTGAGTAAATCATACTGCCTATACCGAACGCTAAAAAGAAAACCACAAATCATTATTTTGCAGACATCATACAAAGAATCCTTACCAACAGCTCCCATGCGCAAATAAAAACTTCCGTAATGATTTTGTTTTGGAATTTGGATGGATGATCTGCGGGGTACGTAGGTGCTACTGGAAGAACCACATGAGTCTTCTGTTTCGTTGTCAGATTCTTCGTCAGTGTTGTCATCCTTATCTTCCGCTTCTGAAAAAATGTATTTCCAATACAGATTCCAATAACTTGCTGTCACCAAAAAGCGTCGAACCTTTCTAATATATTCATCATATCATACAATGAAATGTCCGTAAAATCTAAATCTACATTCCATTCCAATAATACTTTCAGGCTCTCCAGCTATTTCAAAATTGAATGCCGTTAGAAAAATTTGATTGTTATTTTTTGTACAGAATTTCCAACATATAGCTTTGCATTCAGAATATAACATTTTATTTAAAAAAAAATAGATTATATGATCATTTTTACGTTATTCAAATTTGTGTACACATCAAATTGATATCATTTTTCGATGTTGATAATTTCTAACAAAAATTTTTGAGAGGCCATTACATTGTGCTTTCTACAGACACTGATAAAGTTGATTTGGGTAACTTTTCACCAACCTTAATAATTATCGTCGGAATTACAAATTCTAGTGTAACCCGATTTGAAAAACGGTTCCATTCAGATAGTTATTTTACTTAATGTACCTACAATACAAATTCAAATTTTCTGGAACAAAAATGTTTTCAAACCTTCAGTCTATGTTGTGAAAAACAAAATTTCAGAAGATAAAATTTGAATAAGGCATTAAATAAAGAGGAGCCCAAGGTATCAAATCTAATTTTCTTGCTATTCAAATTGACAAAACTAATACTTCGTGAACAAATTTTAGGGTATCACCATCCTCTATAGGCTACTGGATTGGCCCATTTTTGTCCCATGGTCAATAGCCTATTGTATTCTAGCATAATACTTCGGAAGTTTGAGAATAAAACTCAAATTTTACACAAATCTTTTAACATTTAATTTAAAAATTCTGACAAATTGTTTCACCACACTGTGGCATTTTCAAAGCAAGGAGTTATCAACTAAAGCTAAATCTAAAAGTATGTTCTTAAATATTAGGAATCAGAATGTGGTACAAATTGAGGGATGGTGGGAGTGAATTTACAAAATTGTTAACAAGTGGTGAATTATATGTATCGATTTGATCATTTAATATTACATTATTATTGTTTTTTGAGTGTTTCAATATTTCTATGGATTCTAGTATATTGAGTTTATGTCTAAAGGTGAAATTGTGGTTGTGTTCTAACAGGTGATTCGAGTAATTAGAGTCCTCTTGTTTGAGCCTGTAACTTCTACTTATGTCCTATGTGATGACTGTAGTGCTTTGTACGTAGGACAAACTGGACGCAGTTCCAGCGTAAGGTGCAACGAACATTTGAGAAGGTACAGGCTCAGAAAAGAGGACTCTAATTACGCGAATCACCTGTTAGAACATAACCACAATTTCACCCTTAATCCAGATATTCTACATATTCAGGAGAAAGGACATAAACCTAATATACTAGAATCCATATAAATATTGAAACACTCAAAAAACAATAATAATGTAATATTAAATGATCAAATTGATACATATAATTCACCACATGTTAACAATTTTGTAAATTCACTCCCACCATTATCCACCCCGTCCCTCAATTTGTACCACATTCTGATCCCTAATATTTAAGGACTTACTTTCAGATTTAGCTTTAGTTGATAACTCTTTGCTTTGAAAATGCCACTGTGTGGTGAAACAATTTGTCAACATTTTTAAACTAAATGTTGAAAGTTTTGTGTAAAATTTGAGTTTTATTCTCCAACTTCCGAAGTATTCTAGCAGGTTTGTGGCCTGCCAGAAACCCAGAATATTGCTTACGCTGGCATGCCTGATGCTTTGGGATTCTCATCACAAGTCAGAATTTTAGGAAACTTATTTCCAAACATTGTTTCAATTGGGACTGAAGAGCTCCTCTAAAAGTTTTTAAGGGGCGTTAACACCTAAAATCCCGTAAATAACTGTTATAACCGTTCAAATTTTCATAACGGCGGTAGTTACGCCATTGCTTATACACTACCATTTATTTGCCAATGACGGGAGAAAAGCTATAGGAAAGGACAATACTAAAAGCATACGGCATTCTTTTTATATCCCAATTAATAGAGATAATATATACACTCAATACACGACACGTTTTTCAGCTTTCAGGAATTTTCAATTCAACCTCTTGAACTGAACATGAGCAATGAGGATTCATTTTTCTTATTCAAAGGGGTGTATCCAAAAGTGAGGTTGTTATATAAAACTAGGTAGAAGTAAATGATAATAATGCAGAAAAATTAAAGTTTGAATCATTGGGGCTGGTTAGTTCCAAAATTTCAAAGTAATCCACCAAGGCACCAAGGCAATGTGAAAAGTTCCTGAAAAATAAAACAGATGGCGCCAGAATCAGAAATACCATTTGATATTTGTGATGTATCATCTTCAACTAGAATGCATTAAAATTTTCAGTAGCAAGCGCGACCGTGTGACAACTTCAAAGGAGTGTTTGGAGATGTTCAAGCGCGATAATAAGGACTTTTTGCGCCACTTCGAAATCGTGGACGAAACATGTATTCATCACAACACACCTGAGAATAAAGAACAGTCGAAACAGTGAACTTGTCCTGGCGAATCGAAGGCGAAACAGGCCAAAATGGGTCAGCAGTCGGCCAACATAGTCATGGCGACAGTTTTTTGGGATGCACACGGTATCGTCCATATCCCACAAGCCATTACCTTGAAAAGGGCAAAACGATCATTGGCGTATATTATGCAGAGCTGTTGGATCGATTCGACCCATTTGACAAAGAAGAAAGTGCTCTCCCACCAGGACAACACACCGGCGAACAGGTCCGCAGTCGCAATGCCAAAATTGCATGAATTGCGCTACGAATTGGTTCGTCATCCACCATATTCTCCAGATTTGGGTCCCTGCGATTTTTATCTATTTCCAAACTTGAAGAAATGACTTGGCGGAAAGAGATTGGCTCCAACCATGAGGTCATCGTTGAGGCAAACGCCTATTTTGCTATTTTGAAGCATTGCCGAAATAGTATTATTTGTAAGCCGAAAAATTAGAAGAACGTTGGACGAAGTGAATCGGGCTACAAGGAGATTTTGTTCAGAAATAAAATAGGTTTTGATGAAATAAATCTTTTCTTGTTTCTATTTCGGAAACTTTTCACTTTGCCTTTGTATGAGTTACTTCTAGTATAGTAATAATTATCTGCTGTGTTGTTTCTAGAATTATGTCACTCTAAAAGATGAACTGAATCGAACTTACGGTTTGCAGCTTCTGCGTCTCTCTTTCGTTTCCTTTTATCCCTGAGTAATACAGTATACATATATAGCAGAAAAAACATACTGCCTATATATAGATAAATATAGTATGCCTCGTAAAACGAAGGGGGAATGTAGGTTGAAATAACTTCCGCCATGGGAAAGGCAGTTCCCATCACCACTAATAACTTTCCGTATAAAGCCGACAGTGTTGTAGCTAAGGCATCCCTGAAACAACAGATTGAAGTGAAATTATGAATTAATGTTTTCAAAGCAGAATGTTAGTGTAACATGATAATGAAATATTATAGCAAAGACGAAGTTCGAAGAGTATATTGCATTCAATCTGTTTCTAAAATCGTAAAAAAATTCATCGTGCAAAAATTCCTTTACCATAGTATTTTTCATCTAATTTTAAGCAACTGCAGAAATTCGTCTGTATGTCACGAATTTCTTGTCTACACGATAACTCAAGGTCAAACGAAAGGTCCGATCATATTCAAATTTGGACGAAAAATCGTTTGCTGTTCGAGACGAAAGCTATTGTTTTTCAAGCAGATCGTGTAAACTCACCCTTTTCTGAAGGGTTGAAAATTTAAAATAGCATAGCTCCTAAAATATACATTGAATCAATTCAAAACTTTTACAGTAAATTTAAGTTAATGTAAAACTGCTTTCACCCAAATTTCAACAAAAACAACAACAATAACAATAAAAAAGTAAACTTAAATTTTCACCGTACTTTAATTGTTATGAAAAAAGACGATGAACCAAGGGTATGGTCTAGGGGCTAGGTTATTCGGCTCTCACACAGTAGGCTCGGGTTCGATTCCAAGGCGCAGAAAATTTGTTCTTCAAAAAAATTTTTATTTGAATATTATTCAGTTGTATAAAAATTATAGATAAGAAATAATCACACTTATCCACTAAAAATGCTGATAAAGTACTGAGGACCTTTCAGCTACCAAGTAGCCATCATCAGAGTAAACTAAATTATGAATCAAAATGTGCCTGTTTAAATATTATTTGGCGATAATAATTTAAAGGGGTTACCCTCAGCTAGAGATAAATCCGAATTTAATGAATTTCTTTTTCGTTTATACATTTCTATTCCTTCTAAATTACCTAGATATTGAATTTGTCTGTACCTACTGCGTTTTAAAAGTGGCAAACTTTTTTGAGAAATGGTGTGAATATATGGTCGGCTAACGCTGATGTTTCACCATTATTTTTTTTATATGGGCAAAATGTTCCTTATACTAAGTTCAAATGTTCTTGCTAGTTTGACCGACATAACATTTTTAACACGACTCACAGTCGATTTTCTAAATCCCGGATTTGTTGAGATCGGAAACTTCATCAGGTGTTGCCTAAACGGTTTTTTAGCTTGTTCTTACTTCTATTAACTGGTTGTATTGCAAAATAAAAAAACAAACTATGGAATTTATTAATTTCTGAAGGATGGTAAGTGGAACTTTTGAATTTTATTGATGTATTTGAAGGTGATGGTTCTAATTTTGTTAGTTGGCTACGTTCCAATTTCCTTTTTTGTTTAGAAATTAAATTATTGATCAAAGATTTGCCGTAACCATTGTCCAACGCTATTTCCTGAAGTTTCTCAACTTTGTTATTATAATTATGCTGACTCAAAGGGACGTTCAATGATATATAAATACGACTATTAAATGGAGATATTTTATATGTAAATGGTGCAGTTGAATCTGCCGTGGATTTTCTGTATATGTCGAAATCCAAGTGATTACCATCTTTTATAATGTTAATATCAAGGAAATGAAGCTGATTATCTGTTTCTATTTCGACAGTGAATTTCAGTTAATCAAATTGGATATCAAGCGTGTTCAAAAAGTCATGTAAATCAAAATCTTCACTTGTAATCTCAAAAATATCGTAAACATATCTATCTCAAATTTTTGGAAACTGATTCAATTTTGATTTTAAGGAGGTTTCAAGTTCACTTAGAAAAATATTGCCCAAAAATGGAGAAAGTAGATTGCCCATTGCACATTCGCTTGTTTGCTTATAGTAATTTTTGTTACAAGTGAAATAATTTTGCTCCATACATAAAGACGTAAGGATCCCTTATTCTGTGCAGTTTCTATCGGGGATATTAATATTTTAAAGCCATTCCTTCAGGATGTTTATCGACTTTGGGATTGGGATATTTGTAAATAGTAAAACAAGATCTAATGAAACGAGAGTATCACCAGGTTCTAGATTGAAATCTTTCAATTTTGCGAGTAGTTCCAAAGAAGACAAACTTGATGCGGCTTGCTAAATTTCTTCACTAACTATTTTGCTATGTTATACGTGGGACAATTAATATTTGAAATGATTGGTCTCAAAGAATTATCCGGCTTATGAATCTTAGGTAAGCTACATAGTTTGAAAAGATTAGGATTTGAAAATCTAAAAGTTTGTATTTGTGTTGGTAAACTCCGATAATTTAAAATAGAAAGTTAGATTTTCAAATCCTAATCTTTCTAAGCTATATTGCTTACCTAAGAGGTAAGGTGCCATTTTTAGAACCAAAGCTACCTCCAGTTCTACTTATCATAGTCAACTTGAGCTCAAAATAAATGTATCAAAAATTCGAGCTAATTCCATTTTCTTCAAGAGGTTGTTGGCCTCATAGAATTATTCGGTTGATGAATCTTAGGTGAGCTATACAGTTTGGAAAGATAGGATTTGAAAATCTAAAATTTTGTATTTGTGTTTGTAATCTCCGATAATTTAAATACAAAGTTAGATTTTCAAATCCTAATTTTTCTATGCTATATTGCTTACCTAAGAAGTAAGGTGCCCATTTTAGGACCAAAGCTACCTCCAGTTCTACTTATCATAGTCAATTTGGGCTCAAAATAAATGTATCAAAAATTCGAGACAATTCCATTTTCTTCAAGAGGTTGTTGGATGTCTGACTCGCTTATCTACAACCTCATAGAATTTGAGGTCGCTATCTTTCTATTTATCATATATAAATTGTCGCACTAACACAAATGCTTATTATTTTCGTCTTCACGTATTTTTCGGTATCACGACCATCATCAGAAGACGACGTATCAATTTACTTGTGAAATAGAAGTGAACAAAAACATAAATTTCCTAGATATGAACTAATGAAAGGATGCCTTACAGATCGTTATCACACCCAAAAAACCATCCCAAAAATTTGAAAGTTGGAAATGAATGTCTACCCAGAACATTTTTTAAACCCAAGAAAGAATAAACAAACTCTATAATAGTACGTCATATATATATAATATAAACGGTAATACAGATAATTTTATAAAATTACCTTACATTCCGCAGAACTCAGAGAAAAATAAGAAATGTTTAAAAAAGTATGATACATATGTTACGCATAAACCTACTGACTGTTATTTTAACTAAAGGAACCAATTATTATAAAACATCTATCCTGAAAATGATTCTCATACGACGTGAGTCTAAGTCTGTAAATATAAATCAAATGTTCAATCATTAAGTCAAATTTATACTAATTCAATTAACTATTTGCAAATTTATACATGCTTCTTTATAATGTTAAAAGTATAATTTAAGTAGAATACTGAAATAGCAATATTTATAGTATGGTCTGACAAATCTTTTCCTATTACCTCATAAATCTTTAAAATCTGGTTCGAATGGATTCTTGAGCGTATTATAGTTAGGTTTCACTCTTATTCAAACAATGCATGACTTCGATTATTGGAAGTAGATTGCTATGCAGTGGCTTATTGATACATATTCATATACTTAAAACATTAATATATTACAATTTCGAATACTCGTGTTTCTGTTCGTTTCGGCGACGTGGGCATTTTTAATTGAAATTAATGCGATAAGGACGCTTTGTGCTTGATACAATTAGTTTTAAAAAATGACTTCTCATACAGTTAGACGTCTTCTGATGATGGTCGTAGGTAAAGACGAAAATAATAAGCATATATGTTATTGTGATCTATTTCCCGAGAATTTATTCAAAATTCATAGCTGGGTCAAGAATCATTATTGATTTCTATTTATCTTATTCCACACAAAAATGAGGTTTTAACACAAAAACATAGAAGTGTGATATGCGCGTCACCTAATGGATTTGAATATAAAAATTACGGTATATCCTATGAGAAAGAGTTACGGTATTGTAACCGAAAAAAAATCGGGAAAATTCCATTTTCTTCAGAAAAGGGTGCGATGTCTGAATTCTTAAGTTCTGGAATTTCATTGCCATCTTTGAAAATGTCGATCTGATTCCTCACAAAAATGAGGTTAGAGGATTTATCACAAGGCTTAGCCAAAACATATTGAACAGTTATCTTTATTTAAAGCTTAGAAAGCTGGAAAACCTTTTATTCGATCCAGTAATTGACCAACGTACTATGTGAAAATCTGTATTGTGGGAAAAATTATCGCTTATTGGGTCTTTCAACGACCATTAATAAAGTAATTATCGCACATCTTCACTAAACAGATTGCTGCAATATTAATGGAACACAAACGTTGTCATTCTCAAGAGAACTACAAAGTATAAAGGCGTTAATAGAAATTACATGTCGAAATGGTGCATTCTAAGACATATTTGAAACGTTCAGTCAGTTCTACTACGGAACTTCAACCGTTTCATTCAACCTAATCGACCAAATGGGATCATATTTCACTGTCAATGCTCCCTTCGACGTTCGAGTTTTATTGCGCTCTTCCAAATATTACTGAAATTAAGCGGTACACAGTCAATAAGATGCTGGCCAAACAGCAGTTTCCAACCCTCGTGGAAAGCAACCCGCCAGAAACTCTCTCAAAGAAAAATCAATAACAGAATAATGAGACAAGTAAAATATTCTCTAAGAATACCAAATTTGTAGCTACACACTTGCACCTTGAAGTTTGTCATTTTCTTCTGAATGAAAAATATTTACACAGTACACCTTGTGTTAAATAAATCATCTTAACATTCATTTTTAATTGTATTTATAAGCTAGAATACCGAATAAACATAGTTCTCTGAATATTGCTGTTTTTTTTATTCACATTCGAAAATCGTGAAGCTAATTGTCCTAGTTACAATATTAGTTTTAAACTCACAGAAACAACATGCAAAACGTTAAAGAAGATGAGCTCCTGCAATCAGGCCCACCTTAACCACAGGGTCCTAGGGCGCCGAAATTCTGGGTGTTTTTTTTTCAAAAAAAAATTTTTAATAATGAAGTGAATTGGAACAAAGCCTAAGTACCGTAATAATATGAAGTAGCGTAGAGCGAAGGTTCATTACTTCTCACTTCTCTTCGTTCGGCGAAAACTCGTTAAAAGTTGAATTGGATGCCGAAAATGAATTTCGTATAAACGCATATTATGTTATAATTGATAAACTTCTAGCAGACATACGGAAAAGACAATGTGCCTATGATGACATTCATTCAAAATTTGGGTTTCTGGTAAATTTGAAGGATTAAAACGAGAAGACATAATCTAGAAGATTATGACATAATCTAGAGAAAATGACATGCGTCTTTATAATGTTAAAAGTATATTTTAGGTAGAATGCTCAATAGCTACAGTTCTAATAAGGTCTGACAACCTTTTTCTATTACCTCATGAGCCTTCAACATCTGGTTCGAAAGTAAATTCTTGAACGTTATATTTTCAGTTCAGTTCTTTAGTCGTATTGCATACGGTGATTCGATATGTTTATAGAGCTTATAAGAATATTGCTTAGTAGCGGATTCGTAATTTCTATACTTAAAACATTAATTGTGTTATAATTTGTGCGATATGGACGCCTTGTGGTGATAGAATTAGTTTTAAGAATTCAAGTTTATACGTACGTAAAGATGAAAATAATAAGCATATGTGTCAGTGTGACTTATTTTATTTACAACAATATCCACAAATTGATATTCATATACCTGATAATCTGGAATTGTGTTTTAGTACATAATTTCCATAAAAATTCCACAATTTCAAAAAAATTTCAAAGAACTGCCATCGTCTACACATTAAATTTCCACATCGGTTTCCCCCGATCCAAATGCATTGTTTTTCAGGAAATCCTTGCCAGGAATATCGTCAAATTCTGTGTATTTATTTTCTGGTCGAGGACATATTATGACGACGTATTTCATAATTTTTTCTTTGGGTGCCCATTTCAATATAGAATTCGTTTTTATTATACGTTAATGCTGAGAAAGTAAATAGGACGATAAGTGTTGTTCCAGGTAAAATATAGAAAGGAAATTGAATTTGGCCGGCATGGACAGTAGACAGTAGATCTAGAAGGTTATTTGAAAGATTTATTGAATGTATTAAGGAATAACAACTGTATTTGTTATTGGTTCTATTATCTTCGAAAATAATTTAATAACTTATTGAATTATTGTTTAATGATCTACTCGATGATCTACAAGGCACAGATTCGGCCTGTCCTGGGGTACTGTTCACATGTTTGCAGTTCAGTTCCCAAACAAACAATAACATTTAGATTATATTTAGAAGAAAGTTATTCATCTGGTTGATGATGTTACAATATTATGTATTCATTGATCTCTCTAGAACATTGTGGAAAGGTGAGCGATCTCTCCTTTTTCTATAGATACATCCATGGTCGCTGCTAATCGGACATTTCGTCTGTTATTGCACCATGAGCAATTCCAGGTAGGTAGACCACCTTCATTTTACTATCGAACGTGGAAGTTGTGGAACTATTTGCCTAAAGAGGTATTTCCTGATACCTATAACCTCCAACACACGATGTAGTTTACTTAGGATTATCATTTAAAACGTGGTAAAGGTTCGTGTACCAACACCTGGATATAATGGAACATAAAGTTATTGCGCAGAATCCTGAAATATTGTAAAAAAGTGGTGGTAAGTCTCGACAAAAGTGGTGAGGTGAGGCTGACCTAGTGACCTGAGCAACTATTGGTGTTGAGTTGAAGTCATAGATAACTCTACTACCGTAGAATGAAATGTCTTATGGAAGGGATCAAAACTGTCATGGCCGGCGAAAGTATTTAGCTTCCAAAACACGGAAGGGCGCGTCAAGCGTCCGAAATTAATAGAAATTATAATGCGCATGCGATTGTTATTGTTGTTCAATAGTAGCCATTTTTAATTCATTTGTCGATTTTGTTTCCATGTGACTTGTTGCTTGCTATCATATACGCTATTTCTAGAATATTATTTTTGCATAATATTTATCATGGGAAAACATGGTTGTCAGCCACTTCAGAACCATAAACGCTACAGATTTCCGAATCCCAAATTCGATATGGGCTTATTGAATTTATGGCTGAAGTTTGTGAATCTGTTTCTTCTGAAGTATACTCCCGAAAAAATATACACCAATTACCGGGTGTGCTCAAGACAAGACTGCGAGTTGATAAGAACATAATTTGTATATTTTAGGTATTTTTGTTTTAACCCATTGTGATTAGTCTCGATATTTAATTGTATTTATATGTATATTTTACGTATTTTTGTTTCAACACATTATAATTAGTCTCGATATTTAATTATATTTATATGTATATTTTATGTATTTTTGTTTTAACCCATTGAAATTAGTCTCGATATTTAATTATATTATTATATTATGTATAGACATTTCTATTGTTTTTGATGTTTAATTGTATTAAATATACATACAAATTGTATTTGTATGTATATTTTATATATTTCTGTTCTAACTCTGTTGTTGAATAAAAACTGTTGGTAAAAACTATCGACTTTCATTTCCTACTTAAATTGTTAGAAAACAAAATTTGCATTTATGTGCTGTTTAACTTCGAATTTCCCTGCAAACCATCATTTAGTAGGCTTCCATTCCGCGCGCAGCTCTCTTGTCGCAGTTTCGGTACCAAACACGGAACATTTCATTCTACGGTAGTAGAGTTATCTATGGTTGAAGTATAACATAACGGACGTGTTTGTAGAAACACCTAGCTGTGTTTTGTATGGAACAAATTGATGTAGAGTCTGATAGTGACTCCAGTTATGAAGAGTCATGTAGCAATGAAAGAAATTCGGAAACCGATTAGGTACTCATCAACGGTTGAGGAAGAAGTCATCGATGGTGTACGAATGGATGATTCGACGACTATTGTGGATCCGTTTGAAGAAAAGTTTCCTAGATCTCTACCAGAACATCAGTCTGATTATGAGTTTCACCCGGCTATCGACTTTAAAGATTCATATGCATGTTTTGAGTTATTTATAAGACCTAGTATTGTATCTTGTATCTAAACTTTGCGAATGGACCAATAAAAGAGCCGACTCGTATTTTGAAGATAATCCACAAAACTTCATAAAGATGTTTGGTCTAATGTACAAAACAGTTGAGAAGAACGAAATGTACGTTTATCTAACACCAGTGAAGTGTCCACAATGTTTTGACTATTGGAGCAAAGATAATTTATGAGCTTTCCCAGTTTTTCATAAATCTGTTATGAGTCATCAGCGCTTTTTATCTGTACTAAAATTCATCAGATTTCCACCGCCAAAGATTGGCAAACGTAATGCACGCCTTACTACATATAGGTGCTTTTATGGCTCTTATCAGAAAAAATCGGCAAAATTTGGTAGATCCAAGTCCAGTTTTGCAGTTCATGAACAACTAATGTTATATAAGGGTCGACTACACGTTCGGCAATATACAAAAACAAAAAGGAGTGAGGAATTAAAAATTGTTCATTATATCTCATTGCACTTGAACTTCAAGGATAGACATGGAATTGTAGCATATATCTCGGCAAAGATATATACGATATATTTCAAATACCAATCAGAACATCTTACCTTTTCTGAGAAAATAGTAGTTCATCTTTGCCAAAATCTCCTTAACCTCTAATCGCGATGTTATTATTGACAATTGATACACATCGGTCCGCCTTTGCGAGTTTTATTGACACAATACTTACCTTACCGGAATCATTAGAACAAATACGAGTGCCTATTCCAAATGCATTACCAGTATCTCCGTAAAATAAACAACAATCCTGCTTTGTTCGCAAGGATATGCTTCTCCTAGTTTGGTATAACGACACAAACACGTGTATCATCTGGCCTCTAAGCATACCGCCAAAAAATACCATATTCGTTTGGAGGAAATGTTCTTTATTATAACATATTGAATTCTACAATCAAAATAGGGGTGCAGTTGATACAGTGGACCAAGATACTGAATCTTACACACCTTTGCGAAAGGTTTTCTATATTTTACATCCGATACTTCTAAACTCCAAAGATTTGTATACCCGAGCACGTATCCAAAAAAATTCATTATATAAATATACTAAACTATGTTGTCAGGCTAAGAAATACAGTAGAGGATACTGATAAAAGATGGAAAATAAAGAAAAAGCAGCAAAAGTTACTCATGAAATGGTTGATTTTCCAAGAGAAGTTGTGAAAAGAGAGCCCTCCGAAAGTTTGTATCATTTGCAAAAAAGATAGAGTGGGCAAACTAACGAGAAAATGTTGCTTTGCTTGCCCGATTAAACCTGCACTCTACTCAGCAGAACATTTTCAGAGTTTTCACAATTGAAATTTTTTTTTAACAAAGTAAGTTTGAATTAGACGATTGTACCTTGATGACCGAGAACAATAATAACGTCGATCAAACAACTATAAAAATGTTCACGCTTAGATCAAGTTTACACCAAAGTGTAATTTTCAATATGTTTTCAGGAGCTGTTTGAGGATTTGATAGTTAGCATTGTTCATAGAAAATATTTATCACTCAGAATACGAGTAAGTATCAAGATTCTTTGACTTATTGCTATAGTTTTATCGAAGAAAATAGCATGGGATATCTGAAAAAATACTGGAGATCAGAACTTACGTTCCTAGTGCCTTCCATTCAATTTGTTTCTCCGCTCTTGATAATCGTCTGGTCAAAGTATATTGTTGGTGGTATCCTAAAGGAGCTACTGCAAGAGGTCCAGGTGACTCTATTCTGTAAAAAAAATGGTTCATATCAATCTTATAATAAACAAAATGAATTTAAGACTTCAAACAATCTACCGGGATATCAAAAATTATCTTGGTCCACCACCACCCTTGGTTGTGGAATCTAAAACGTGTGTCTTACTTCACGTTTGAAATAATTATGTCATTGTCACATTGACATCATCAATAACCTACAAATTTGAAGCATATTTCCGAACGGGTGCGCTTGTTAATGTGCATCGAACTAAACGGGGAACATTTCCAACAATTACTGTAATTTAGTTTTTCTTGTTACTAAAACCGTTATTTCATAATTTGTAGTTCATTATTGCTTTACAAATGAAATAAATAGGTATGAAATTTGTAGATTATTGATAGTGTCAGTGTGACAGTGACATAATTATTTCAAACGTAAAGTAAGATACACGTTTTAGATTCCACAACCACCCTTGACCAAGTAATTTTTGATATCCCGGTATTTTACATTATTGCTAATAGTTTTTAAGGATAATTTGATAGTTTCGACTTTACTACGTGTAAATTCTTAATGCAGCTATTTGTATATAAAAACACAATTTACACTTTTTATTTATAACTCTGAACAATTGTTTCAGCAACACAGTGGAATAAAGAATTATCAACTAAATTAGGTTTTAAGATGTAATTCTTAAAATACCTGTTAATAGAAATATTTGTGGAAGAGCGCTCAAGCTAATAACTTATTAAAATGATTTACAAAATTATCAATAAGAAGTGAATATGATATACAGGAAGTTCCAGTTGTAATCTGCAAACATCAGCAGTCGATAGTGCCTACATCAAAGAATATAATTTTCTTCGGAATCGCTTGCTAAAGGAGATACATCCTTCAAAATTCGATTAAAAAACCTTTTTTCATAGTAACCCTGAACGTTATCTTGGTTTTGACCAAATTTAGACCAAGTGCTTCTATAATAAATACCTATTAATTGTCATTAGAAACATTTAACAAAATTATTCATTAACATAACTAACCCTTCTCCCACTTCATTTCTTACACCACTGGATATTTATCAAAAAAATTTGTTGATTCCTCATTCTATTTGGAGTATACTTGCAAAATTTTGGTTAAAGCAGCTGTTTTTGATATGAATGAAGTTTAAAGTTTAGTTAAAATCAAAAATACTCATTTACAAAATTAAAGTGGTTATTATTTTGAACATTTGTTAGAATTGGTGAATTTATATCGTATTGTATGTTGACTAAAAAGTTGTTATTAAAAGAAAACGTTTATTGTGTGCATCAAGTTTACTTTTCACAGGATATTCCTGGCACGAAAATTGTAAACGGTGCCTCTAATCAAATTTTTTCAACAATACCTTCTTTTTCCCGAATTGTACAATAAATCAACACAATTTTTAGAGTATATGCAGTGGTGTAGAAAATAGGGTCACCAAAGGGGAAAAACTCCCCTGAACCTACGCCAGTGGACAATTTTGAAGATTAGTGCATGCGTGAAATAAAAGGTATATAT
Organism: Endomychus coccineus; assembly: GCA_958510875.1. Lineage (NCBI taxonomy): Eukaryota > Metazoa > Arthropoda > Insecta > Coleoptera > Endomychidae > Endomychus > Endomychus coccineus. The sequence goes on along the minus strand of OY294068.1, from coordinate 153,702,213 downwards.
TGAAGGAGTACTTGAAGCAAATTTGGTAAAATCGCTATAGCGATGAATTTTGAAGGACTGTATCCTGTATCTAAGAAAGTGTTTCTGGAGTAAATTATATCATACATGTCGACTCTTTATACTCTTCGCAGATGAAGAATGCCTATTTTGCATTTACTGATACTATTCCTAAGCTTGTCCTAGAGCAAAAATTCCTTCACCTAGTATTTGCCTCTCCTCTTCCAACATTCCACCACTGGCTCACACGATGTTCTTCGAACATTATAGATTTCCCTCTCGTGTACTCGTGTATGTCTGTCTGAATGTAAGTATAGAAACGCTCGTCTACACGAAAACATAAAAACGAAAAGTTCTATGGTATTCAAATTTTGACAAGACATCATTTGCTGTTCGGTGATATACCCTATCATAGTTCAGGGAAATCGTGTGATGAACACACCCTTTTCAGAAGGGTTGAAATTTAAAAAAAAATCGTAACTCTCAAAGTATACATTGAATCTTCTAGCAGTAAATTTAAATTAAATTGAAACTGCTTTCACCCAAATTTTAACAAAATCGTTCACAACAACAAATTTAAACCATACTTTAACAATCTATTTGAAACGTCGATCTGGTCTAGTGATTGTAATAGTTGGCTCCTACTCAGTAGGCTCGTGTTCGATTCCCAGAAGCGGGAAATTTGTTTTTACACATTTTTTAAAAAACATCAATTTGAATATTATTTAGTTGCAAATGCCAAAATAGGCAGGAACTTCAAGATAAATTAACAATTGCTAATAATAAAATTATGCACGCACGATGCTTCTTGAATATGTCTTTATATATACGTCAAAGAAACTCTACAGTGCCACAAGAAAAAAAAAGTTGTGTAAAGATAAGAAAATAAATAGTTTATTTTATTACCTTAAAACAAATGTGAAAAGTATTTCATAAAATGTGGAACAAATATATAAAAATCAGTAACCAAATCAAATGATTTGCGAAGTTTCACAAGCATTTTTCTAACAGGTATTTAACGGTTTACATCTTTAAACGTGATTAAGTTGAAAACCTCTATTCTGATCGTGTATTCATTTATACATGTGTAAAGGAAAATAGTGCTCACATTTTAGAAAATATATGTAGATTTAAAGTAAGCCAATGCAGCTTCTCTCTGATTTTTTATAAGTATACATGTTCTCATGTTTAAGTTTTCGAGAACTTTCAAAGCTTAGATCTCTAGATAAAATTGTAGTTAAACTAACACTCACTTGGGTGGAGATTGTATTTGTACATGTGTGGTGAGTTTTACAGTTTTGCAAGGCGAGGATTGATGGCTGAGAGATTCTGGTGAGACAATAACAGCTGTAGGAGACGCGGGAGACGGCAATAAAGGATCTCCAACTCCCAGAAGTGCGCTACTTCGACTTCCGCCACTCACGTTCTGTGGAGGAATGGTCGGCCAACTGTAAAGAAAAGAATCGTTATTTTATCATCCGGCTACTTGTGAGGGATAAGGCATATAGTCGGAGATTTTACGATGTTGAAGGAGATGCGATCATTATAAATGCAAAGTAAGTATGTTAGAAATTCGATTCTGAAGCATTAGGATTACACGATCACAGTACCTGAGAAAGAAATGACCAATGTCGAGAACAGGAAAGTAATTGAATAGTGGGAATTTAAAAATATTCCAAATAATTCCGGAAATATGGAGAAAAGCAGAAGTTTTCTCAAAATTTTCAATTTTGTTTTATATAGTTTATATTATATCAAAATTGTACGTACTTCATAAGACTCTTGAACCGGGTAAGTCTGTGAGATTTATTGTGTGAACCGAGTAATCAATTGTCCAAGGGGTTGTCAAATTATTTATTGCTCAAGAAAGGTGTGCAGTCACAAATTCTCTAGATTTTATTTAGTCCGGTCAACTAAGCGCTCTTATTTGAGTTCTACAAAATAAATTTCGATGAAACGTTGTGTAATGGATTAGAAATGATGTCAATAGAAAAGGTAAAAAACATTTAATGCGGAAATGATGGGATTCCGTAACGTGTAGAATTTGGATAAAAATGAAAAAATATATGTAATTAACTGTTCGTCCCAAAATGAAATGTTGATACTCTTGTAAATATTATGAAGATATGACCACTCGAAAAAATGTTGATAGAGACATGGAAAACTACTCATTTATTTCACATTGTAGCGCTTTAAAAATAATTATTCGAAAAAATTCAGACGTATACATTTCAACAATTATTGTTTCTTGACATTTTTTTAACATGCAGATTTTCCGCGTGACAGACAGTTTTTCGCGTCGACAAAATTACTAAATTTTTTCATACATTGAAAAATATCAAATATTCATAATATAGGTTAAATTTATATGTACTATTGTAAAAAAATATGAAATCTATAAGAAATGTATTACAGTGTCCAAGAATGGAGTGGTTTTTCATGTTTTTCCGCAAAAGCCTGAATTTTTCCAGATTTTTCTCTACCTTTTATATTTTCCCTCCCCCTCTTTTAGGAATTTTCGAGTTGCCATATCTCGGAAAATGTTAATTTTTTACAAAAATATTCGCCAGGGTACTTATAAACATCTTATTTTGGGGCAAAAAAGGTGTGAGTGCACAGAACTCATCTACTGATCAAAGTGTATTGACTGGAAACCCCAGTTACGGTATTCAAGAAATCATAGATGAACAATTGTGCACTGGTGAAACAGATTCTAACAGTGAAAATGAAAATGAATAACCTGAAACTCACACATCAAGATTGAAGATGTGGGTGAAATTTGTAAAAAGCCTATCGCTATTCAAATCTTTTTGATCATTAACGATAATACTGAACTTGCCTTAGAAGTTGTTCAGCTTTTATCAGACTTGAGAGTCAAGCTTTTCAATAGAAATTAATAAACCTAAAACAAATACCTATCACTGGAGCAATTTAAAAAAAAGTGTAACCATTTGCATACCTATATATAATAAATAGCTTACAATAAATAAATGTTGATTTACTTCTTATATATAAAGACAGTCTGATTTTAAAATGAAAGCACTGTACATTGAAACAATTTTACATATCTATTTCACCTATGTAACATTATATCCCCATCTTTCTACCGGAATTCAAAAGATGTATTGAACCAGTGCGCTCTAAAATAATTGATAATGAAACCTTTATCATATCGACATATTCTATCTCTTACCAATTCCGCATTTCAGTCGTCATGTTTTCAGGCGAAAATCAACGAGAAATCTAACGAAGCTGACCTTCACATCCTCTAAATAGATATTTTGTTATTACAGTTTACGAACCACCTTAGGGAGCCTTCAAACTTTGCAGACTGAATATATAGAAGGGAGACAACAGCTTGCCATATCTTTTAATATAATTATTCTATTAAAATAAATCAGGACGATGACAATTGCAAATTCTCCCACAGACATGCTAATAACACGTGATTAATAGCTCCAAACCGGATGATTTACACACTGCGTACATATTTATTCCATTGGATCTAAATATTTCAACAAAAGTGAAATAATAAAGGCCACTAGCTTGTTTCCGACCAATATATCTTTCTTAGAATATCAAAATGTTATCAAAAACAGATGACTGTAAAACCTTCCATCATCATCAAACCTATCTGCAAGGATAGCTATCGAGAATAATTAAGGCAGTCTTTATTGTGAAAATTATTTTAAGGGTATTTTCAAAGGAAATATAACTTTATTTGAAATGTCTCAAATATCAGCCTCCACGACGAAAATTCAACAAGCTTCAGTTTTCATTTGAAACAAATTATTATTATTGAAAAATCTTGTCTTCCGGATGGATTCCGCGTCCAAGCTAGACTTGATGCCGACGTTTCGCCAACCATTACAGGTGGCATCTTCAGAGCAGGCTTGAGGCTTGAACTGAAACTGGTTCTGCTGGTTTCTGTAGCCGTATTTCTCCCACTACAACATTCAAAAAGCCATAAAGAAATAAACTTCACCTAAAATTTCAAATCGACCTGAGCCAGAAACCCCCCCGCCTGGATTTATCCACGGCCTATCTTCCATATATTCAAAATATAACAGATCGAATTCCCAAAATCCTCAAAAAACATAATATTTCTACCAGTTTTTCCACACTTCCAAAATTATCTCAGTTTTACAAGCCTATCAAAGATCCCCTTCATCCTCTCCACTTAGAAGGTGTTTATAGCATTCCCTGTTCTTGTGGTAAAGTCTACATTGGTGAAACAGGTCGTACAGTAGCTACTCGTGTGAAAGAACATGAGCGCTGTACAAGGCTTCGTGACACCAGTAGATCTGCACTTGCGGAACACAAGTTTCACACAAACCATCAAATCCTTTTTGAAGATACTAAAATCCTAGCCCGAACCCCAAACTTCTATCAGCGAAAAATCCTTGAAGCTATAGAAATCCTAAAACATCCGAATAATCTGAACCGTGACTCAGGATATTACCTTCCCAACATTTGGAAACCCATCCTCGAAAATTCCACTTCTCACATGATCGCACAACGGCAGGGTCAGGTGCCGGAACGAAGTTAACCACCGGAACAAAGGCAGTGAACTATGTAGCGTGAAGGATTTTCCTACAATAAATATGGCTACAGAAACCAGTAGAACCAGTTTCAGTTCAAGCCTCAAGCCTGCCCTGAAGATGCCACCTGTAATGGTTGGCGAAACGTCGGCATCAAGTCGAGCTATTGGGACGCGGAATCCATCCGGAAGACAAGATTTTTTAAGATTAGCTGTCCGCGGAACTCTACTATCCAAGATAAATTATTAATAGTAAGCATCCCATCAGTCAATATGAAATTCACTGTTCACTGAAAAATAAAACAGATGAACCATCTTTAACTAGAATGCATTAAAATGTTCAGACTGATGTGTCATTCAGTTCTGTTTTGATACTCATCGAAAGCAACCTTGAAGATTTTTGTAAGCATGGAAAAAGCGAACTTCGCGTCTTGATTAAACATTATTTCTTGCATGGAAAAACATTACGCAAACCAAAACATCGCTTGTTAAACATTATGGGAACTCCTCACCATCGGATGGAACGATTCACAAGTGGTTTACTGATTTCCTTTGTGGTAGTATGATCACAAAGGACGCCAAACTGGTCGTCCAATTGAGGTTACAACGCCAGAAATTGTTGATAAAATCCTTGTTATGATATTGGACGATCGGCGAGTTAAAGTGCAGAAAATGTCTGAGGCTGTGGGCATCTCAACCATACATGTACGGAACATTTTGCATACATTTTTGAACATGAGAAAGCTATCTGCCAGATGGGTGCCGCATTTGCTCTCTGTTGACAACAAACGCGAACAGTTGAAACAGTGGACTTGTCCTGGCGAATCGAAGACGAATCTGGGAAATAAAAAAGTGCTCTTCCACCAGGACAACGCACCAGCGCACAGGTCCGCAGTCGCAATGGCAAAATTTTTCGGCCCCTCTGCGATTTTTATCTATTTCCGAACTTGAAGAAATGGCTCGGTGGAAAGATATTTGGCTCCAACGATGAGATCATCGCTCAAACAAATACCTATTTGAAGGATTGCCGAAATGGTATAATTTGGAAGGGATCGAAAAATTAGAAAGACGTTGAACGAAGTGTATCACGCTACAAGGAGATTATGTTGAGAAATAAAATAAGTTTTGACCAAATAAATTATTTCTTGTTTCATTTCTCAGGAACTTTAACTTGCCTCGTATATACTACAATTTCACGACGTGCCAAATCTATAACTGTTATTAGATATATTTTTTTGCCTTGGATGCTGATCCTTTTCACCAGCCACACGTCAGCCACTGAAGGCTTTTGTGTTGGACGGTTTACAGTAGGCACTGCATAACCAGTAGCGGCGTTAGGGTAGGGCGCAGTTGGGCGACCGCCCGGGGCACCAGATGAGCCTCTCCTGAGGTACTCTAGCCGAACCGTTAAAAGATTTAAGCTTCATAGTTTCATTCGTTGTTTGGTATGAGCACGGTCGTATATACAGGTCTGGAAACTCGAGGCTGTTTCCTATGTGAGAAGAGAGTCCGCTAAGCGTCATCTGTTGCGTAGTACCAAACAGGTGGGGCATGAGTCGAGGGATGTTCTCTGGCACGTATACTACCGTGTTTGAACGATATGGCGCCTTATCCTGACAACATACTTCGATCCATGCGCCAGCTGGTGGCTGACCGAGGGACTACGAGGTTGGAAACATGTAAGAGACTCATGTCAAACATAGTTTCCAGACCTGTATATACGACCGTGGGTATGAAATACTTCTCCAGAATTATGTCATTAGTAAATCTATGCATTCAATGGACATTGATCTCGGTAAATGCACAGAAAAGTTAAGAAAATGTTGAGCTTCCTTTGAAGAGTATAGGAAGACAGGCCATAAAACACAATTTTAAAAGTGAAAGACTTTGAGGAATAATTTGAAATTGAACATTTATTCAAAGCCGCAACAAGAATACCACGTTTTAAACGTCAAACTGACAAAACGATGAATCTATAACTTCTCCAGAAAATAAAACTGAGAGTTTCTTCCCTCACTGTAAATTCCAGCAGTTCGAAAGAGTTCTTGACAATTTCAATGTTTAGTTGCTCTCATTTCAAGAATGACATGATCTCGTTGTCATTTCCTTAATTCAAGATATGATTGACTCCGTATACAATGTATTATATTTGCAAAATAACTCCATATAAATGAATAATTTTTCATATTTTGAAGAAATGCTTGAATTAGACTAAATGTTAGTAAATTGTTTGGAAAAAAAATCTCTTTACCTGGTGCCATCTCCTCTCATGAGACCTCCAATATTAGTAGGAGTGGCGGTAGTTTCAGCCGTATGGTCGCCAATGTCTCCTGCAGATGTTGTACCAACATCATCGATATCAGAGTCGATCCCTTTGTCCAAATCTAAATAAAAAGAATCCCTGGAGTCACTAGAGCCTCTTCTCAGTTTCAAACTCAAATCGGGAGAACTGTCTCCCATTTCTTTCTCTTCTTTCCCGGTTAATTTCTAGAGGTCTTACCCAACTCTTCCATGAAACATCATGATATACCTAAAAAAAAATTAAACTAAGACTCCTCAATTCATTTTTTCATAATGAAATGTTAGCTGAATACTACTGAGATGTAAATTGTTGTATACTATGGTGTAGGTATGTAATGTATCTTTCTTTGATTTTCAATTATCAATGAATCTGTATTAATATTTCAAAACACGGAAGGATAATTTGAAAATCTATAGGAGAGGGTGTATAAAATATCAAACCCAACCGTGATGGGAAGAATTTCTGCCTTAACCTATTGCTAGTGGTCATTCTCCGTTAATATAACTACATCAGTATCGAAAATAAATAATTAGTCCAAAAATAAAAATTGAGTGCATCATATAAGTACTTGCAGCTGGTTTGATCCATAATTTCACAGGTCAGAAATATGCTATGTTTGCTATTTAAACGCGTGTTTTATTGATGTATCAAATTTGCTATGAACTAAACTATGAATTTATTTTTCTAAACGCACATGTTGTTGTAACTTAGGGCATTTGGTTTCTTGTATCTCTAGCCTAGTGGAGGTACAACTGACAATGTCTACGTAGATACATCAACTTATTTTCAAATTAACACTAAGCCTTTTTCATAGAAAAATGCCACGAAGCAAAAGTGGAATAATACGGGGAAAAGTGGATGTAATCACTTTGCAAAAAGCTATGAAAGACGTCCTAGATAATAAGTAGGTACGTGCAGCTTCAAAAAATAAGATATTTCTAGATTAATAATCATATTCGAATTCATTTGAAAATCCTACATAGGTGTACGATGGAAACAACGACGTTAAACGTGTTTAGACCTGAACACGAGTTAGACTTGGATCAACACAAGCAGCTTTTAACAGCATTTAAGTAGTCAAGAAGTAACTAAGTATTAATTATAATTAAAGCCTGCAATTCCACTACTATTCAGTCTGCCCTATTGAACCCTGGTTACTTACTTCACTGAGACAACCCTGGGACAAGGCTATCCATAGATAGCACAGTGATACGCTTTGTGGTAAGGGCCCTAGCAGAAGCCCTTAACGAGTAGTATAGCTTGACAAAAATCTGGTGCCCGAGAATCCAACATAAAAGTCAATCAGATTTAGATCTGGTAGACTTGAGGGAGTATTGAAGCCGTAGTGAGTAAAAATCGCCAAAAAGTAGCAAGGTACGTCACAGGGTCGATTATTATGATTATTCATCATAATCACGAAACAAAAGTGGAATAATACTGGAAAAAGTGGATGTAAGCACGTTGCAAAAAGCTTTCGAAAACGTCTCAGATAATAAGATTGCGGTACGTGCAGTGAAAAAAAATATCTATATATTTCTAGATCAACAATCATATTCGAATTCATTTGGAAATCCTACATTTGTGTACGATGGAAATAACGACGTTAAAAGTTTTCACACCTGAACACGAGTTGGAGTTGGATCAATATTTGACACAGGCAGCTTCACTTGATTATGGGGTCACAAAAAAGGGCTCAAGAATTTTAGTATTTGAATATGCAAGTGGAAACACGATAAAATGCCAGCCAATTATAGACCTTCTTGTATTTACCAAAGCGGAATATTACGAAAACTGTCATCACCAACTATGGTTTCATACATAATGTACATAACATAAAAAAGCCAAGAAGCAAAAGTGGAATAATACTGGAAAAAGTGGATGTAAGCACGTTGCAAAAAGCTTTCGAAGACGTCCTAGATAATGAGATTGCGGTAGAAAAGATATTTCTAGATCAACAATCCTATTCGAATTCATTTGAAAGTCCTACATTTGTGTACGATGGAAATAACGACGTTAAAAGTTTTTGCACCTGAACACGAGTTGGAGTTGGATCAATATTTGACACAGGAAGATTCACTAAATTATAGGGTCACAAGAAAGGGCACAAGAATTTTAGCATTTCAATATGCACGTGGAAACAGAATAAAAATGCCACACCATTGTGAACTTTCTTGTATTTACCAAGGCGACATCTTACGAAAACTGCCATCACCAAGTATGGTTTGATACGTTCAATGTAAAATAAGTAGGTATGTAAGCTTTCGCAAATCATATATCTAGTAAAATATTCAAATTATTTAGGTATGTGTTATTTATTCTTAATTGAACACAATTTTTCCTCTGCCCAGAGATACAATATAATGTGGAGAAAGGTACAACAAAATGTGGTACATTTGGCCACCCTGTCAAAAAAAATGTCAAAAATATTTTTAACAGTGATTCGTGGATTGAAGGTTGTATATTGTGATGTGTGCTTCAATGGTTTTTATAAAACCAACCAAAAATATTTTGAGTCATGTTGTATGTAAAATAACCACAGGTACAACACTCTCCCCTAACATATAGGCTAAGCTGTAAAGACTGCCATATAATATGATTAGGCCAAACAGGACGCAATTTGTTTACGACTCCAACAAGAATTTTTTCTAATTATGCCAAAAACCCGCTTGAACATAATCATAGTTGCACCAATAGCTCAAATACGTTGCAAGTACAGCGTACATATTTCATGAACAGACGAGAGTAGATTTTTCAGTAATGGCAAACCAAACCGCAAAAACGAACATTAGTGGGCCTCAGAGAATCACATAGTGGGGATTCAAAATCAAGGTCACTTATAATATTATAAATGTTTGGTGTGAGATCATCAACGTTTACCTTGTTGGACCCTATTTTTACGAAAACATATTAAATGAGGCAAGTTATCCACAATTTCTACAAGAGAAGTTACCAGAACTTTTCGTAAATGTGCCACTACAATTGTGAAAGGATATGCGGTTTCAACACGACGGTCCTCCTCCACATAGGTCCAGAAATGTGACACAATGTTTAACCAATGCTTACGGCGAAAGCTGGATTGGGATAAACGGACCAATGGAGTGGCCAGCTAAATCGTCGGACCTAACTCCGCTTGACTTTTTGTGAGTGGTTCTCAAGAACAGTGTCAGAAAACTCGAACACGAAATATAGAACACCTTAAAGAAGAAATCAGAGATGACTAACGATCTTACAAGAGAAATGTTTAAAAAATCCACAACTACAGAAGTTAAATATAGGTTTGAATTAGTTTTGGCTATTGGAAGAGGGCATATTGAATATTTGTGAAGTTCAGATTTTTAATTTTGTTGTTTAAATAAATATGGATTTGTTGTTAACTCGATTAAGTAAAGGCTGGATGAGAAATAATCGAGTAAATTTTACACATTTGAGCATCCAGCTTTTGAACGGACATAGAAATTTTTTTCAAATTACTGACAATTGCTATGCACCTGCAGAAAAAAATTGGTATGTTTCTGGGAAAAATGATATCGATTACTTCACGGCGGACATTTTTCCAGAATATGAGAAAACTAAGTTTTGGCGTTAATTGGAGGTAGGTCTCATTTTAGAGCACTCAATTATTAATTCTATAAAAGCAGCTGAGCTACTTATGATGATCCGTAGGTAATTTAGTGGTTTAGACATACAACTAAATCCTTTATAATGAAAAACTCCGTATAACCAAAACATTACTCGAGTATGGTCGGTTTGCGTTTTAACCCATGCATTGATTGACTTTTTGTAAAGAAATCGACATTCTCTGTAACGAAATTATTGGGCCATTGTTCAGACATTGAAAAACATTTATTACCGGTTGAAAAAAGTGTCAGAAATATCCTAGAATGATGTCTACATGATTAAAGTTGTTTTTTGTATATGTTTCAAACATTACAATTCTTCTTTTGCACAATTCTGTACATATTTTTCTGCATACTATATATAACAAAAGAAAATAATCGGTCCCTTGAGTTTCGTTATAGATAGCTTTCACTGCAGTAGAATTAGATACTGTCACAGTCAATATTAAAAAAAAACTATACTTGAGGAATTTTGGAATCGTTACTGAAATTAATTTGGTAGAATTTCGTATAGGTAACACAATTTATTGTAGATGAAACCCGATAGTGCCAAAGTTTAAAAAATGTTAAACGTAGGTATCATTTATCATTCTAAGTGATAATCCATTTATATTTCAATTAGTTTCAGTTCAATATTAAAAAATGTTCTCATAATATAATCTTGTGTTAAGTGATTCAATTATGAAAACATGGAAAAGCTTTGATTATACCAACCCATGTAATTCCTCGAAGTTATTCCAAGCATATTCCTCAACTATCCATCGAACAATTCCGATAGAAAGCTATATTTAAAGAGGATAATAAACACATCGTTTGTTTAAACCGTATCGTTTTCATGCTTTAAAGTGTTTTCTATAGAGTATCGGTAGGCTACATTACGGTAACGTGATATGTGTAAAACTTAACACGCGATAATAATTGAACGTAAATAAACCGCCACAGCCCGCTCTGTTAAATTCACTCTACACTAGAGTACACGAAGTACTGTTAGAGCTTACCCGTAACGAATCGAATCCCTCTCAGTTCCTTCGGATGTCAACGACATAGCTCTACACACACTATTCGGTTCACACCATGACGTATCTGGGGGTGTGTCATACGGAGGGTAGCAGTACAAGGGTAGGTTTATACGAGCTCGAGGCGCGCTGGCATAAGCGTTCTCCGAGAGGTCATTGATTTTGTTATTCTCTACAGGACTACCTTGCGATTGTCCAAAGTCACTTGGAATTGAATAAAATCGTTTACTGGATATAACATCCTTACCAAGTTCCTTATTGTCCTTTCGAATCGAATTTTAAAATCAAATGTGTCGGGTCAGAGGGGAAATGAGTTGAATTATTATTTGAAAGTTACTGATTTTAATTCTATATCTAATAATTAAGTATTCCATTTCAAATAAGTCTTTATACAATTGAAAGTCAATAATTGAACAATTACTTGTTAGGGATTAATCTACTCCACAAAGGTACTACATATACGATAGTACATTTGTGTATTAAATTAATTTCTAATACATAATTGTTCAATTATTGACTTTTAGTTGTATGAAGATTTATTTAAAATGGGATATCAAAAAGTAATTAAAGGACTTTATTGTATGTCAATACCACTTTTTAGCAAAATTAATTCATGTAAACAACATCAAATACCTGTAAATAATAAACATAATAAAATAACACTTGCTTTTCGAATAATTGATACTTAATGGGTTACTCCTCATTGCATATTCAAAAGTGACCAACCACTAACAATGACTAAACATACTAAGAAAGAACCAAAAGAAAAACTTAAATTAAAAAAAAATTCTCTCAATGAGAAGCACAGTTTTTCTATATTTCACAGAAAATGTATTCACCAATCACCAAATAAAATAGATTAGTGATAAACCTATGAACTTTGCTATATTTACTTGAATTTTTAGATTGAATAGATTGGGCTTGAATATTATCATATTTTACTAAAACATTAAGTTTAAAAGTTATATTTTAAGAATGAAGTTATTTTTTCATTTAATAATTATTTACCATGACAAATAATTCAGTAATAGTAATATATATATATACATGATTGTATCTCTTCACATTCACTATTTTTCTTATACCAATAAGTCAGCAAATTACTGTTGAAACCTTTTTGAATACAATACTTGCTTTGATTTCTATTTTTACATGTAACCATGCACTTGAGTTGAGCAGCTGCAAGTAAAAAATCCATGTGAACATATACATGGTGAAGCTGTGATGAGTCTACACACAACATCCAACAGGAACAACCAAAATTTCCGCCTACAACTGTTCCTGGCCTAGAACAAAATATTCTATATTCTAAGTAACTGTCATTCCTTTCCTCATAGACGTTTAGAGGTCAACAGATCTATCATCTGGATGGTATACCACATACCAGTCATCCAAATTATTGTTCTGATGATTGAAGACACACAAATTTGAGTTAATTCTCAAACTTCAGAACATTTAAACTTGACCAATTACTCCACTATAATAAGTATGCTCACCCAAAAACATAGGATAGAATGCTGGAATGCGTATACTACCAGGCATTCGTATTTTTCTTGAAGGCTTGGAAGCTATAAGCATAGGGGAAGACCTCACAAGGTAAAGAGATTTACAACTTCGCTGTTCGAAAAAAAAATGAAGTCTAGTAAGAAGAAGTTCGGCAAGTCTAGAGTTTGACCAGGAAGGAGTGACAAGTTTGAGCTCGTCTAGTCCGCATATCTGGAATCTCTCGTGGTGGAACAACAGACGAAATTTCTGATGAACACCGACCATGGAAATATCTATCAAACGAATAGCTCTCTTCTGCATATAAACCAAGAGCTTCAGCGTATGTTCGGGAGTCGAACTTCACACATGTGAACAGTACTCCAGGACAGGTCGAATATGTGCTTTGTAGATTATGAGGAGCTGCTGAGATGTAAAGTATCTCTTGGCACGGAATAAAAAACCAACAAATAAGGATCTTCAGGGATACGCCATGCTTTTCGCCCCCAAGCCGATCTTCACTTAAAATCATTCAGCTCTACCAAAAATTGGCGCGTGGCAATACTACCTTTGTGGATTAGATTAATTTCCAACAAGTAATTGTTCAATTATTGACTTTTGCATTGGTTTGTCGCCATCTTTTCACTAACATTGCCCGTCTTTTATTTTTATTTAATACGGAAGATCCATTGCGTTCTAAGGGACATCTTCGTGAATAGATGGCGCTGGTTGTTCTATCCCTCTTTAGCACTTTCTGTCGTTGTCAGCAGGGATATCGATCAGTGTCACTGCAGCTGTACTCTTTCCACTGATGAGCTAGGGAAGGCAAAACAGCTATCTGGGCCTATTTACCTGTAATTCACTGATCGATCCAGGGACCAATACTAAAAACCATCGAAATAATTGATTGTTGAAGCTGTAACTTTTGGTAATTTATTATATTGATAAAACGAAATAAAAACAACGCTGTTCTAAATATGTGTATTACTACGATAACCAGTTTCTATAGATAAACATAGTATTTCAAAATTGACTCATTTTCACATTGTTGTACCTTTAGTACATATAATAAATCTTATATTCTCCACGGGTAAAATACCTAATGCAATAAAAACTTCTGCGGTAATACCCCTACATAAAGGAAGTGATGAAGCAGATTTAAACAATTACCGTCCAATATCATTAATTAATAGTGTGGCAAACATTTTCGAAAAGAGTGTAAACAACAGGTTAAAAAGTCATCTTATTTTGTAAGCTAATCAATATGGCTTCCAGGAGGGACTTAGTCCTGAATCGGCATTATCTGAAGTTATCAATACTATCACATTAGGCATGAACGATAAGAAAAAGTGTTTAGCCGTTTTCCTGGACTTGGCAAAGGCTTTCGACACAGTACCGCATGACAAGCTTCTTAGAAAACTAGGAAATATAGGGGTAAAGGGAAATGTATTAAACTTATTTGAGAATTATCTATCTAACAGGTATCAATGTACTTTATTGAGTGACATTCTCAGTGATCCTCTTTTAGTTACCAGAGGTATTCCACAAGGTACGGTATTGGGCCCAACCCTATTTAACATATCTGTGAATGAATTTTGTAATATCAGGGGGTGTGCTAAAATGATTTGTTATGCGGATGATACAGTTCTTTTGATAGTATCGGATACATGGTCAGAGGCATATGAAACTGCCGCTACGGAATTAAGTATTCTTGAATGCTGGCTAGATAAAAACAAACTTTCCCTAAATATTAAAAAAACTAAATTCATCACATTTTCTTCAACAATAGTAGATTTACCAGCAGAAAATAAAATATTTATACACAATCAAGATGAATGTTTTGTTGACAAAAACTGCAATTGTAACCTATATATAGATAAAATAGAAAACATCCGCTACCTTGGTGTTGAAGTTGATCAACATTTAAAATGGTAGATACATGTTAACAATCTGGTCACCAGAATGAGAAAATTTATTCATAAATTCAATCAATTAAAAAACAATCTAAATGAAAATAATAAGACTTGTTTACAAGGCCCTTGTGGAATCAATCATTAAATACTCCATTACCATTTGGGGTGGAGCATATGAAAACGCGGAATATCCCTTAAAAGTTTGTCAAAATTTTCTTCTAAAAATAATATACAGAAGGAAATATAGGTTATCTACTAAACTCTTGTTCAATGAGGTTGAGGTCTTCAACTTACGATACTTATACTACCATGCAGCGTTAAATTATATGGATAAAAATAAAAAAAAACTAGCCACATCCACTCTTATAACACAAGAACCCAATTGGACAAATGTACCTTAAATATCAAACCAAAATCATTGGTTAAAAGATCTTTACTTTTTATTGGTCCGAAATTATACAATTAGAAGTATAATAAATCTGAAACAATATAATAAAAATGTAACTTATTACTTATATCAAAATAATATACATTATAATTACATAAACTTAATATAAAATGGGGAGGTACTCGATACTCAAGTACACACACACACACACACACACACACCTGTATTTTTGAATTTCATTTAATTTCAACTGAATTAATTTTATTTTAATCAAGGCACACACAAGCATCTGCTTAGGTGCACTATTTGTTAAGAGTTAACGCTGTAAATTTAGAAAAATAAAGATTCGTTATTATTATATTATTATTATTGTTATCAACAACTTAAAACTTACAGCTATCGTTTGATAATGACACTATCACAATCATTCTGATCCACTAATAATGTTAGAGTACTGAAGACCTTTCAGCTACGAAGTAGCATCAGAGTAAATTAGAAGTCAAAATATGTGCCTGTTTTATTACTATTTGGAATTAACAATGTTTTTAAGAGCTTACCCTCAGCTGGAGATAAATCGGTATTCATTAAATTGCTTTTTCGTTTATATATTATTATATATTTACATCCCTTCTAAATTACATAGATATTTGTCATTATTGTGTTTCAAGAATGATAAACTGTCTTGAGCAATGGTGTGAACTATACCGAGTGTCCCAGTATACGTGTTCCAATGGATTATCTCAGTCATTTCAAAAGATAAGAATTTGAAAATTGTATGATCTCCAATTCGTTCAAGGAACTTTTAACAGAGAAAAACAAAAATTGAAAGTCACTTCCGGTTTGACCGGAAGTGACTCTGACTTTTTTATTTCAAATAGCACACTGTATATTTTTTGCAATTTTTGATTATTACTCAAAATTATCTTTCCAACGATGTATCACACTTTGTATTTTATATTTGATTTGATGGAAGAAAACGACAATGGAAATTTCAAATTGAAAGAATTGCAGTAGGCTACGATATTTTGTGTAATCTTGATTTTGACTCGAGATGATGAAGAGAGCATCAAATTTCAAATTATTAGAATTGTAGTAGAACTGGAAGAATTAATAATTCATAAATGAAAACCTTAGTGTGCCATGGAAACATTTGAATACATTTGTTTGTAACTTTGATAGTGATACATCGTTGGAAAGATAATTTTGAGTAGAAATCAAAAATTGTAAAAAATATACAGTGCTATTTGAAATAAAAAAGTCAGAGTCACTTCCGGTTTGACTTTCAATTTTTGTTTTTCTCAGTTAAAGGTTCCTTGAACGAATTGGAGATCATAAAATTTTCGAATTTTTATCTATTGAAATGACTGAGATAATAATCCATTGGAACATGTATACTGGGACACTCGGTATATAAAATATGTTCGGCTAACTCTTAATTTTTCACCATTAGTTTTCTGTGATATGATATAGGCAAAATGATCTTCATACCGAGTTAGAATATTCCTTCTAGTTTGGTCCACATAGCATTTTGAAAATGACTCACAATCGATTTTGCAAATGCCAGATTTGTTGAAGCCGGAAACTTTATCACGCCTTATCAAAGTTGCTAACGGTTTTTAGCTCGTTTCTTGTAATACAACACAACCCGTTTATACATGTAAGAACTTCTTACATCTATAAACGGGTTGTAATACAACACAACCCGTTTATACATGTAAGAACTTCTTACATCTATAAACGGGTTGTATTGCAACATAGTGTTCAATGCTCATTATAAATAGATGATTCAAACGCTTTCGACATCCGTAGACCGAAGTCAATTTTAATTAACTTGAGCTTTGGAAACGATCTCTCTCCACTGCAGTTAGTTAGCATCAGATCAGAACTGAATATAAACGAAGTGTCACCTCATCGTTTGGAAACGCACCATCATCTACTATCTTTTCTTTTAGCAGCCGGTTTATTTGAAGTTCTTTGCTTACATTTGATAAGCCCGATAAGCCGATTTCCTCTTTAAATGTACTGAAAAATTCAACAAATTGTGCTAGTTCGAAACCTAGGTTCTCATCGAAATCATTGTTATAAATTCTAACAAGTTTTAGTGAGTGAGCTTCAACTTCATTGGGAGTCGAATTTTCCAAATGATGTAGAAATCCAAAATTAGAATAAATGGCTTCATATGCAGAAACCCTCTTACTTAAAGAGGTAGTGAATTGAACTATGTTCTAAATTTCTCTGATGGTGTCATTTCAGCCTCTCGGGCCTTTCCATAATCCAGTGGAGTTAGCCTAACATTCCGTTGTCGCTTCCTATCGATAGAATTTGAATTAAAATGTGTTAGGTTTGTATAATATAAAAATGATACTCTAAATGTGCGGATTATATTTTATGTGTGCCGGCCCTTCTGTTGTGGGAGCCCCGGGCAGCTGCCAGCCTGCCCCCTTGAATCCGGCCCTGACCAGGTTCATATTTATGTTTAAATTTGGATTACCTGTTTGTTTTCAAAATCCAAATAGAATAAGAATATGGTATTCTTTTAATTTTATTTCACATACCACTTTTCTAAATATCTATGGACCGTTAAAATCTTTGACTCCATTTCAATTCTATTACTGTTTTCAAGTTTTTATTAGTTTCGATAAAAATTATTTTGAAACCATTTTAAATTTTTTCGTAACTCTTCCTTGCTCTCTGCTTGGCAGGTTTCAACAAAATTTTGACCAAATGCAGCCAAAGAACGTTCCCTATGATTATGAAAGTTCTGAATTGAAAAGGACAAATCAGACTAAAAAAGTAAAAGGGACATTTCTTTAAAAGAAGACGGTCCAGTCCTTTCCAAAAAAAAAAGACGTTTGGCAAACTTAATACTTACACTCTACCGTTTGATCGGGCTTCTTACCTTAAAATTGAATAGGTATTCTCTTCCATTGGAAATTTTTTGACAATATCCAAAAAAAGATAATATGTTGTAAGGTTTCTTGTTTTAGATGCTGATGGTGGAAAGTTAGTTGAAATAGGTTAAAATTGAATTTTACTCAGTTATTGTAGGTTAAATTAAAATTGCACGAGGCTTCGTCAAAATGACAAGCAAGAATTTTGAGCTTTACTTTCCCATTGAAAAAATCGAGTTCGAAGTAATTGCGCGATTTTCAAGGACATTAAAGTTTCGCTGACTCCATATGATTAGGTCAGAGAAGAATTGCACTGGCGCTCTAATTTTGACTAAAAAACAGATACAGCACATATCGTAACATACTTTTATTATAAAATAAAATAAAATAAATATACATCAAACGTAAAATGCACCTTAATGCCTTTATTGTAAACAGAAAATCACTTATTCTAGTAAAACATAAATTATGTACATAATTGGTATCTATTTAATATATAAACTATGAAACTACTCAATATATATTTAACGAATCACTTCCAATATTATTTTCATTATGTACGATAATTGATAATTAATAATGGAAAAATTATTAAAAGTATGTTTATTGTAGAGTAAATTATAGTTCACTACGATGAAAAAGATATTATATATATATTATATATTTTAGAGCGTTTACATGAAATCAGTTGCTATAAATATCACATTAGCAGATGACAACTATAAGCTGACACTTAATTAGTAATAACAATAGTCCTAACAACTAAATGTTCGGGCTTTCTATGATAATTTTTAATCAAAATTATGTTGATTACATTTGACTCAATATAAACATAATTATTGAGGCAAATAGCTGAAAGTAGTAGTAGTAATTTGATAACTACTAATCTATTCAGTACGTACAAGGGAAAAATTAATTTCCAACTGATGCTGTATGAGTAGGTAAATTTATTTTTATGACATTAGCAACAGCACATTTCTGAACATAATGACTTGTAGTCCCAACAAATAAGAAAGTTCGTGAAATTATAGTTCGGCAATACGCTAGGGATAAATCAATGATAACAAAAAAGCAGATGATCTTAATACGTCAAAATCGACCATTGAGGAGATAATAAAAGTATATGGAGAAACGGGAAACCTTGACGTTCGAGGTTAAAGTTCTGGGCGAGCAAGGGTTGTGACAGAAACAAAAACGAAGATTTCTTGCTGAAATTTGCAGGCAACAAAAAAGAAGCAGATGTATGTGTCACAGAATGTTGCAAGGCAAACACAAATTACATTAATCAGCCTTATCCGGGCAAAATCCAAAGTAAAATGGACCAAAGAAGAATAAGCTAAAGTAATTTTAAGAGATGTATCAAAAATTGATGTTTGTGTTGGTAATTTTCGAAAACTAGACTTTAGAACAAACTCTTAAGCATTCTACAAAGACTGCATTGAACAAGCGTACCGTGAAATTTCCAAAGGGAGTTATGATTTCAAGATGTATGGCTATAATGGTATAGACAGGCTACAGATTGTGAATGGTGTCAAGAATGCTGAAAAATATCTAGGGATCTTGGAAAGCTACTTACTGGCATGGCAAGTGCGATGGAGTTGCTAGAAATTTCATGGAAAGTCGTGTCCATTGGGCAAAACTACCAAAAATGGGTTGGCAACAAATCAAATGGCTTGGCTGTCAAGCAACCCCAACCTAAATGTCATACAAATACTGTGTCGTTAAGAAACAGCCCCAGCGGACGATTACAGCACTAAAGGCCAAGATTCAAGGAGTGCAAAATATTTAGTAGTCTTTTGTTGAACTCACCCCATAAATAGCTTGTGTTTGAAATAAAATTTGTTCTGAAAGGTTTGTAATTTTTCTTTCATGACTAAAATCCCCATATTGTGTTTGCTAAGAAAAAGATTTGAACAAAATCTACAAAGAGAATGAATGTATTATAAAATGTGTTATCTGAACATTCAGTTGTTAGTGCTCATAATCAACACTACCATCGATGAATATGAGATTAGTTATATTCATAATTCCATATAAGCGCAATATGTTCAGTTTCAGTAGTTTACTTCCCAGAAGAGTATTGATTACATCAAGTATTTGGTTTTTACTTAATTACTACAAGGCTGATTTGAAAATTAACTTATCCCGTATACTCGTAGAGGGCGCCGTCAACAATTATTGTACATGAGGTCTCAAATTTACAGATTCGTTGCTGATTGACAATTGATTCAAAAGTTCCTACTAAGAGTGCAAAATGACAAAAATTAGAATTCGATGCGATTCAATTTGCGTTTTACAACCACGGCTTGAACGTAGATTCACCAGCATACCACGAAAACTAAACACCAATAACAAAAAGTTGGACGTGATAATGTCAATTTTTTGTTAACGACCGGAATTATTTTGATTACTTACATTGAGAAGAGGAAACCATCACTGACTACAGATTCTTCAGCACTTCAGGAGAAATTAAAGACAACGCTCGCAGATAAACCTTCTGGAATGACCAATAAAAATGTGTGCACGCTAGCCATGTTATTTGGTTGAACTGATGTACAGTTACAGCATTACCAATATTCCTCGATTAGAATTTGTTCACGACTCAAAGTTTCCTGACGGGAGAGAAATTTGTGTCAAAGAGAAGAAGCCCACTTACGAGAACGAATCATGAAACTGAAGAAGTCTTGAAAAGGTGTGATCGGGTTTTAGGGGATTTGATTGAAAAATTGAGTATTTTATGAAACTGGTAGGTATCAAAGCAAGTTAATTTTCAAACCATAACTTTATATCCATTTTATGGATGATAAACTTCCTCCATTCCAGATATATTATCAAAAATCAGTAGCAAAGGTTTTTTACCTCTTTTTTGCAGTCAGTCATTATTTATTATTCTACAAGCACTTTCCTCAAAAGAATGATAAGGGATTTTTTCACATCAATGATTTCTTGAGTATCTTCCATCCATAATTCAGGCCTACATTAAATATTTTTAATAAAATATGCAAGAAATAAAAGAAAACTGGTGCATAATACTTTCAGTTCTCAAATAATAAGAACAGGAAGATATTTGGATGATAGACTCATGATTTTTCTAATTTTTCTTAAGAACTACACATTAAAATGACAACTGAGGAACAAATTAGTTGCCAACCATAAGCTTAAGTAGGTTTTTTCTGGATAACTATAAACAATACAAATTGAAACCGTGAGGTAAATGGTGAATGATACGAAATTGACACATATAAAACTCTGCTTACTTAATATAGCAAATATTTTTACTTCTTATTAACACAGCTTTGCCACAATAATCCTCCACATGACATACACACAATAAAATAGATAATCACAATTCCAACAGCACCTAATATCATATACAATTTAACATTTTTCCAGAACATCGATCTAGCTAGGTTGCGGCTTGTTTTTCTAAAAGTAACACTCTGAAAGAGATAATTATAAATATTAGACGATAAAATAATAATTATTAGAATAAACATACTTTTGAGTACAATAAAACCGAATTACTTATTTCAACCTAAAATTCACTTATAAATTGAATGAATAGCTAATGAAGAAGTGTAACCCTGCCTTTCAGTTTAAGAGACAGTGCATACAAAAACTCCAACCTTCTCGCGTAGGATATACTAAATACGTTCCGCCCGGCGGTTCTTTTGATAATAACCGTATCAAAAGCGAAGGGAAATTTTGGGAAAGTATTCCAACCAACTGGCGCTTGAACACTCCGGTCTGACAACAAAAAAGATATTCATGAAAGTGAAAACGTCAGAATATTAGGGAGGTTATCCAACCTTCTAAAATAAGTATTTAAAACGCAAACCGTGAATGCATTCGAAATAGTTGAATATAACCCAAAAGAAAATAGCATTATCACGATTAAGCATTACATCAAGCCTGGTAGTTGACTCAAGAATTGTGTTTCAAAGTTTCAACACCCTAGAATTCCTCAAATTTCTACGAGAATCTTTGAAAGCCACACACTTTGGACTTCCCATGTAATAAGTCAGTCGCTCAGCGTTTTAAAAACGTTTTTTCCCAATTCAAAAACGACCCTGACATTTTTCGGGGGCCAACTCCCCCCTGCTCGCCCCAGTTGCGAAAAACTGTTTTGAAATTGAGTGTTTTTTTTCAATATTTTGAAAAGAACAACTGTAATCGAAAAAAGTTTAGTACGAAATGTAATAATCCAATTTAATTCGAATTGAGGTATTAAAAATTATTATATTTTGATAGTTAGAACATACGATATGTCTAGAGACGTTTGTTATCCGAACCTTCTTTCCGGGGCACCGACTTCTAGGCCAGCCAGGAATCATGTTTAGCAAACGTAGCACAGTACGAGGCATGTGGTATTTTTTCCTGACTCAGAAGAAGTCCACGTGGAGTTGAAAAGAGCTGTCATGCGCCTAGTCCGATTCCTATAGGTCGTTTTTATAACCGGGTTTTGCTCCCGGTATTCTAAATTAAACATGCATAAAAACTAATTACTTTGAGAAAAAAGCAGAGTCCTTCAACACCTACTCGCTCGGTAATTCAAGTCATATATTTTATTTAGATTCCATACTGAAAATAATTTAAACATTTTCTTTTTATTGTTATTGAGATAATGTTTCTATAAAGTAATAAAGTCATTTTCCAGTTAAGTCATGTAGAACCTTAATCCAGATTAATTTGTGTTAAAAGATCATATTTTTTGAAATCAATTAATATCCTGTTTGTCAAGATTGTAATGAATTAAATTCAAGAAATGTATAAAGATTAAATTAATTTATCAATTTGTGTTCATATAAGTGAACAAAGAAATTATTTAAATTCAACCTACGTTAAATTTTGCTTGTAGTATTGTAAAAGAAACAAACCTGGAGCTGTAGGTAGATTGCGTAGGGGTAGTTTGGAGCATTGAATTGGCTCATAGTTAGAACTCAGTTGTGTAGCAAAATTAAATGTAGGATTTGTGCAACAAGGGTTATGTATTCCTAGGGCTGAAGCAGCGCTGGACTTGTTCGCGACTTTCGCGTTTCGCGGAAAGTGTTTGTTCCCTTAAAATCATTTTGTGATAATTCCATAACATCAATAATTTAATCCGACGTAGAACTCGAGTGCGTAAGTTTTCTGTGCCATATTTATACAAGGGCTTCGAGAGGGAATTGTGATATTAGACCAACAGGGTAAGTGTATTTTGATTGCCAAGGAACAATTGTTATATTGACTTCAACCTCTGAATCGGCGATATAATATAATGTGGTTATTTAACCTTCAGTTCACGCTCCGACCGCCAATGTTTATTTTGTTGATACAGAATGTCCTCGAACTGCGTGGCTAAAATAAAACCGAAGATTCTTTGATTCGAAAAAAATTTGATTAATTCGTTGCAACAATTCCTCCCGTGTGTCTACTGGAGCTGCATAAACTTTCGACTTCAAAGCGCCCCATAGAAAGAAGTCGCAGGGCGTCAAATCAGAGGAGCGGGCCGGCCAGTTCACTGGTGCATCGTGTCCTCTACCTATCCAGCGATCTGGATATTCCGCATTGAAATGTCGCCTCACAGCTAATGTGAAATGAGGAGGTGCACCATCATGCATAAACCAAAGGTCACGACGAATGTGTAAGGGCAAGTCTTCCAACAGTTCAGGTAGCCTTTGTTCCAAAAAGTTCAAGTAGTTCTCCCCGTTCAATCGATCGGGTATAACGGTAGGCCCAATAATAAAGTTATCCACAATTCCAACCCAAACATTGATTTTAGTTTGATTCTGAAAATGTGTAACTTCCGTTTCATGAGGATTTTCATCAGCATAGAAATGTTCATTATGGAGGTTAAAAATACCACATCTCGTGAAAGTAGCTTCGTCCGTGAACAGAATTCTTCTACAAAAATTGGGGTTTGCGTTTTGTCTTTGGACAATAAACCGACAGAAATCTAGCCGATGACCTGGATCCATGGGCAATAAGTCTTGAACTGTTTTAATATGATAGGAATACAACAGTTCTTCTTCCAGTACATTATGAACTAATGATTTTGAGGCTCCAATACGAAGTCCCAAACGTCGTGTGCTTATCCTAGGTTCAGTTTCAACTGCTTCCAGTATCTATTCTTCGAGCTCTAACGTCCTTCTTGTCCGTCTGCGTCCAGTTTCTCTGCGATTTGCTTCAAATCTGCCAGTTTCGCGAAGTCGCCTCTCGATATTAGCAAAGGTTTGTCGATTTGGAATTCTGCGGTGCGGATATCTTTCCCTATAAACTTGTACACTTCTCTGGCCATTGCAACGACAAAGTCCATAAATCAATAACATATCAACCATTTCAGTGTTGGTGAAATTTTGAGCCATAATTTTATAAAATATTTACCGAACGCAAAGTAAAAACTGACAGTTTTGAGAATAAATTCTCCAAATGCCAAAATGACATTAGAAAAGCAAAGGCAACTAAGGTATTTTAATCAAGTAAAATTAGTAAGCCAACATTGCAGAGACTCGAAAATTAATTTTTTCAAGCTAATCCCTTGATTTTATCAACATTTTTTAAGAGTAAAAAAAGTTTTCAAATTAGATAAGCTATCTACATAAAAAAATTCGAGTGAATTACATTGACCCAAAAAAGTTCTGGACACTTTTCCCATTACATCCTCAAGTTTAAGCAATTTCTATGGTCTCTAAGGCTCTGTGCTCCACTCTCAAAAACGGCTATTATTGACAGTAACTCACCTGCCAAATATTGTGAGAGTCCTTGATCACGTTCTCAAGTTATACCGAAAAAACAAAATTATTTTTGCAACTTTGAAGCCCTCTACCGGCTAATTAAGACACTTGAGGCAAAAGTAAAAAGGCTCATCAAATTTTTTTCGAATCAAAGAATCTTCGGTTTCATTTTGGCCACGCAGTTCGAGGACACCCTGTATATGTTCTTTCCAGTCATTCCGGCTAGTTAGAGGTTTTAATTGTAATTCCGCTTATCGGAGATCACTTAGGGGATATAATAGAGTATCAGGTCGTTAGGCATACCCCAGGTTACCAGAAAGAGAGGAATCCTTTTTTAATTCTAAATATTATCTATCAATCATCGGCGTGGTCGAGCGCGAAATCGATCACTGTTCAGGGTTTGTGTTAATTAGCTTACATTGATCAATCTCTCAAGAGTTCCCTCTTGGGGTGAACCTAAATTAGACATTTTTAAATTCATATCATTCCCATTTCTAGATTTTTGACCGGTTTTATAATCGTTTGTTGTGTCGTGATGAATCAAATTTTGTTAACTTTTATTCAATATATATTTATCATTTAATTTGATTAACGAGTTTAACTGGTAATTCCTAATCACCTGCCAGCGAATACGACCTTCGGAAGTTACGCTTGAATAGATATAAAGATATGATTGATGGAAATTCGAGGCGATCCCTGTGAAGGGATCAATGCATCATAGTCAGAAACCGCTTCTAGGTGGGCTGAACTATATACACCTAGTGGTGGCAGCATAAAATAACCTTAAGGGTATGCAGATCAACTAAGATCTTTGATACCCGAGCAGGTTCCAACAAACAATTTAAAACTTTCATACTAAACTTTTTTCGATTATAGTTGTTCTTTTCAAAATATTAAAAAAAAATCAATTTCAAAATAGTTTTTCGCAACTGGGGGAAAGCAGGGGGGAGTTGGCCCCCAATAATGTCAGGGTCTTTTTCGGTGCCCCAATATCTATATAAATCGACCCCTAACTTTCAAATGGCGGAAAAACGTTTTTAAAACGCTGAGCGACTGGTCTATAACTAGACATCTCAGCAAGTAATAAATCGTGAACAAACTATATTAAACTATGAAGCATTTCAAATGCTTAGTGTGGACATTGTTGAAAATATACTTATAAGTAGAACTGTGCAATGTAATATAACTTAGTTTACACTATCACCCTTCTTCCTCTTAAATCTTATAACTCATCTAAAGCACTTTTCAACTGCGATGCAGTCAATATCAAGTACAAATATAAACTAAATCTAAAGCTAAGATTACGAAACAACGCGAAATAATAAAGGGACACATTAGAGAAAAGAGTAAATTACAAACAGTAATAAAACGGTTATCATGCTGTTTCTAATTAATGAAACACAATCTTGGGCGAGAAGTACTTCTTAGACGAGAAGTATGGGGACGGGCTAAGAATTTGCCCATGGTAAATCCTGCCTGTCGTAAAATGCGCCTAAAAGGATAACCATAGGTGGTAGATGTTTTCCTCATCGCCCGGTAAAACACATCGACAAATATGCTATGAAGTGGACAATCCAATAACCAAACCGACATTTTATCCATTCCAGGTGTTTCATGAAAATACTAATGTAAGCATCCTATAGTAAAATACTCCGGAATAAAAATACCTCTCCATGCGGATTTCCGGGCGAGGGGTGCTCGAGGGCTCAACATTGAAACATATAAAGGTAGATCCGAGGTCTTAGCAAAAACATAAACGATGTTCGTTGCCACCTGCAAAAAGACAAACCAGACATACTGGCCTTAACTGAGACGCAGGTCAATCCATCCACCAACACGATCTATATGCTCTGCCCTGGCAACGAGCTGCACACTCATTTCAAAGGAGGTATCTGTCTCTATTCCAGAAATGTTCTCTCATGCCACCGAGAGGAAAATCTAGAAGCACAAGAATTCGATGTAATGTGGTTCAAGCTAGATAATCACAAATAACACAAAATTTCTCTGTTGTCTTTATTCATCACCAAATGAACCAGCTAAAGGTGAACACTTTGAATTTCTTTCTCTGAAACCTGACCTCTTTCAGCAGAACTATCAAGCAGCTGAAATTATCATCATAGGGGATTTCAACGTACACAACTCCGCTTGGCTCAAGTTCTCAAACAAGACGGATGACATAGAGCGACAGGTTGAGGCCTTCGCCATTATTACTTATATATAAATTCTCGGCCATTACTTATGGTCTCGAGCAGTTAATTAGTGTACCAACACGGATCCCAAATAACAACTATCTTTATGCCAAAACGCTTGACTTATTCCTCACCAACAATACAGATCCCTATGAAGTAAAGTTCCGTGCACCATTGCGAAACTGCTATACCTAGGACCTGTTCCTATATCACTCCACGACCCAACCCATCACCTTCACAATACAACTCAGCCGAGTGGGATGGTCTTCAATATTTTTCTCCGAGTTTTCTTGGAGAAGCGTATGTTTTGAATATGATCACCCAACGAAATGTGCCACTTAGATCTGGGATGTTATCAGGCTAGGAATATAAGTATACCCCATACCAAATAATTACCGTCATCTGGTGAACGATGGTTCAATAAAATCTTTTCCGTCGCTTCAAAACAAACGTGGTAACCCATGCCTGCATACCAAACCAGAATATATTGAAGCCCGTAATATGTGCAAAGTTTGTCGATTGGCCGGATGGCCCCCGTTCATTTTTGACTTTCGCCAAAGCAATTGGTAGATATTTCACTTCCAGTTCATTCCCTCCCCTAACCAAAAACGATGGCACACTGGCTACTATACCACAAGCAAAAGGCAACCTTTCTGCTGGAATGGTTGCAACAAATTCCACTTTGGATCCACAAGGGAAGGACGCTCCTAATATGACTGCCATCGATAGCCATATGCCTGAAATCGTCTTTCGTCAGGGCACAATTAGGCGCATTTTGCATGATCTCAATACCAAAAAAACTAAGGGGGCCAGACGGAATTCCACCAAGGAATGTGCGCCTGAATTAACACCACTTTCTGCAGGTTGTATAACCTTTCATACAAACTTGGTGTCATTCCTTCCAGTTGGAAGACAGTTAGAGTTCAACCCAGAAAAAGAAAGATCATCCCTAATAATTATAGACCCTTTGCACTACTGTCTGTGATCTCAATGATGGAGCAAGAATCAACATCGAGCTCATCCAATACCTAGAGAGCTCCAAAATCGTGAACGATGGCAATATGGCTTCTGCCAGCAGAGATCAACAGGAGACCTTCTTGCCTACGTAACACATATAAGGCAGAAATATATTGAAAGACATGGGGAATCTCTAGCTGTATCATAGGATATCTCCAAAGTATTTGACCGAGTCTGGCAGCAAAGCCTTCTTGGGAAACTTCCCGCCTCAACATTGTCGCTTATTATCGAGTTTTTTCTCAGAAAGATCACTCCATGTGGTGGTTGGCGGAGTATCCTAAGATGGAATGACTGCCAACGCTAGTATTCCACAGAGATCCATCTTGGCACCAACTTTGTTTCTGCTTCATATAAACGATCTACTGGAAGTGACACCTATCCCGTCCACAGGTTTGCAGATGACAGTACACTTTATACCGCCTTCTCATCTATAGCCCCTATACCATCCAATGAAGCTAGATGAGCGAGACAGAGACAGGTTGACGCAATTAATGGAGATCTGGTAATGATTTTAAAATGTGGATCTGATAATGTAGTAGTTTATTGGAACCAAAACTCAAGCTTGCGTCTTCTGCAGGAAGGCGGATCCCACAATCTCTAATATGATGATGTCAGGTACAACTATTTTTATGAAGTCTTTCATATCCATACTTGGCATCACCCCCAACAGCACTATCTCCTGGGCTGATCATGTGAGGTCCATTGCTAAAACTGCTTCACATAAACTTCGTTTTCTATTCCGTACCAAGAGCTACTTTACATCCCAGCAGGTCCAAATAATCTACAAGGCACATATTCAATCTGTCCAGGAGTACTATTCACATGTTCGACTCCCAAACATACGCTAAAGCTCTTGGATTCTACCGTCTGATTGATGATGTCACACTTACGAATTCATTGACCTCTCTAGAACATCGTAGAAAAGTGAACCCGATCTCTCCCTTTTCCAAAGATATATATTTAGATGGTCGGTCTATGTCTATGTTATATACTGACATCTGTTGCCAGGTTGACTTTAGAAATTATTTCCACTATAACATAACCTTGCCTTATACTGACACCTGCAGTTATATCAACTATCAAAATTTGCCACAAAGCAGACTAAAATCTTCGATGTCAAAATCTGGTTGCCCATCAACTCAAAATAATTCATCCTCAATAGTCACATCAATCTTTTTATAAAAAAAACTTAGCATCCTTTGGTATCAGAGAACACAAACCTTTTTCTTCGTTTTTTTCTCTGGAATATGCTTTCTACCTGGCCATTAATTTGTAAGTAGATTCGCGAAAAAATTCTTTTTTGAACTTTCGTTATTCGGCCGTGTCATCCGCTTACTCACCTCCAACTTAAGTTTAACTTAAGTATCTCCCAAATTTTCTATTAGATAAAATCTTTGGCTGTCAGCTGGAACCATAGTTCAGAAAAACGAAATTGGCCCTTGTTCCAGTTATGCCATAATTACACCCAATTCGTATTCGGACTTTGCGACACACCTCCCTTTTATCTGTCATCACCGATACTCATATGAATAAGCGGTACGAGACGAATAAGATATAACGACACTTACGCTTCTTCTTTAACTAATATCCGGCACGCATGCAGTAATGGTATTGGTTGTGCATTTTAAACTGATAACTACGATTAGTTTACTTACACCAGCATTTAGATTATCTGCTTTATTGACAAGTAACTCTAGTCGCTCGCCTCTCATCGCTACATTTCCTGTAAAATGTAAAATAGTATTATATTTTCATTCATATTAAATTTTTCGATTCATTATTGAACAACATAAAGGTGCAGCATTAATGAAGAAATACAAATCATAAGCTGGACAGAAACCAGAAAAATATGAAAAATAAAACATTAACAACTCATACCCGCTATTGACATCATGTATTGAAAATAACACATAATTATAGCAGAATGAAGCTGGCTAATCGACCGCCGGTGGTAATTAATACTAAAAATGCAGTCTTCCGGCGGCATGATCTTACTACGTACACGGAAGACGTCGAAAATCCTGATGAAGTTGTTTATAACGCCGGTATGTTAATAGTTATCGATATATGCCACCTGACGACGGTCTACTCGAGAATGACATGTTATTAATCAAAAGAATAAAAGCAAAATCAATTCATTCCAATTTTGAAATGAGAAAATGAGATGAGTTTCCATATTAGTCGAGTCAATTTATAGTCGAGGAAATATAGGAAAAAATTTCGAAAAAAAAATTCTAGTCAACGGAATTTAATGAATCGACGAATTTAGTCAATCGACCTGGAATTACGTCTAAAAAAAGTCTACTAGTAACCGTTTGGGGGTGTGGCTCACTTGCATTGCTGTACTCAAAAGTGCATGTAAAAGATGCATTTTCCAAAAGGTATTTTTTCAATTTGTGAAAACTAGAACAATAATCAGTAAAATCAGCCCAATTTCTCGTCTCGGGGGTTTATTGGGGTCGCTGAACACAAATTCGATGTCCAAAAAATGCTACTGTGCATCTGGTGCGCGTGACTCCCGGGTCGTCTACCTCTGCTTAGATTAATTTTAAAAATTCCCGCGCTAATTTTGAATGTGAAGATTATAAAATACGTTGCAGCGTATTCCCAGTTATTTTTAAAATTAATCCTCGAAGAAGTGATAGACGACTCGGGTGTCACGCGCACCAGGTGCACTGTAACAATTTTTAGACATCGGATTTGTGTTCAGCGATCCCAAAAACCCCCGACGAAATTAGAAGCAATTCGTGCATTTTTAAGATTAATCCTCGAAGATGAGGTGGACGACCCGGGTGTCACGCGCACTAGGTGCACTGTAGCATTTTTTGCACATCGAATTCGTGTTCAACGACCCCAAAAGCCCCCGAAAAGAGCTGATTTTACTGATTATTGTTTCACAAATTGAAAAAATACCTTTTGGAAAATGAATCTTTTACATGCATTTTTGAGTGCAGCAATGCAAGTAAGTCACACCCCCAAACGCATACTAATAGACTTTTTTTAGACATAATTCCACGTCGATTGACGCCTCATTCATTAAATCCCGTTACTAGAATTTTTTTTTCGAGATTTTGGCGATTTTTTTTCCATATTTCCTCGACTATTAGCAAAAAAGCTCGGAATTAAAGCCGAACATACCAATCATTTTTATTTTTTTTGCAAATCATTCCTGGACGCATACTGGACAATATTGAACTTTAAGATCTGATTGCTTGGCCATTTTTCAATTGTTAAACTGGAAATTGGCCAATTTTCATGGTCAATTCATTTTATTGTTGTAATAGATACACTCAGACTATATGACCACCGGAGGTGTTACTCATTAATAAAGAAAAGACTGCCTTTATTTACATCTCTGTTACTGAATAAACAGTATTTAAAAAAGTTATGAGTTATTTTTTTATTTAACAGTCCTAATGACAAACCTATGAGCAGTTGGAAGGTATTGGTAGCCATATTATTATGATGACTTGCAAATACATGATTTAGAAAGTGAGCTCTAATTTTATGAAATAAAACTTACAAAACGGCATACTACATAAATATTTTCAATAGAGAACAAGGTAGATCAAGATTTCAAAACAAATAAATTTTATTTAATCCATTAGGCAATCCTTCATAAAATTGAAAATAATAGAAATTATTTGCAATTATCAACCTCAGATGAGGCTGGAAGCTGAAACCAAGTCTGAATAGGCATCTAATCATGTTTCTGTGATATAGAGCAACTAGAATGATCAAAACAATATACCCATTCACCATCGTTTAACGTTGGAAAGAAATCTTGATAAATATTCACCTATATTTTTAACCATTATGTTCTTCAGTTCATCCAACTCGCCATGAACTTTAGAAATATTATCAATATCATGGGATTCTGAATAGTGTTTCATTTCATTAGCCAAAACTCTAGAAAATTCAGTATTCATTGCATATGCTATAGCTGTAGCAGCGGTGGCTCCATATGAAAATTGGAAACGTCTTTTAATTTCATTAAGGTATAGAAAAGCTCTTGATCTCTCAAATTCCTGAAATAATACCAAACACATAACCAATATTTGATGGCTTCAAGTAAATCGACCTAAATAGCTATTAGTATTTAGAAAAGTGTATTTTAAATACGTACATCATCAGTAATACACATGTAGATAATTTTGGCTTCACTAACATAATGGAAAAGGTAGTTTCCATGTGAATATGTAAGTTTATCATCATGAGGAGGAATCCTAGAAATTATTTGTTCTGTAACTTCCGAAAAATTGCCAGCACAAGTAGCGTATTTGGTCAACACAACACTCCCCCGTGAAATCACACTGTACAAGATAGGCATCTGAAAACAAAAGAAATTGTAATGCGTAATGCATATAAAATCAAATTCAACTACCTTGATTTTGATTTTATCACATTCAATAATTCCGAATAGTTACGACGTTACTTGGAAATCACACTGGAAATATGCCCTAAACATATATTTGTAAATAAAAAAAAACATGGAAATAGACGAAGGATTTGCAAAGCAAACTAATTCGCAATTACAGAATTGATATATTGATAAGCCTGGACCCGAAGACAGTTCGACTCTTGACACATTAAAAGCGAACAACAAAACAAAGAATAAAATAATATAAACAAACATTATACATTACACAGAGATAAGAAATAAATGCTTTTCTTTGATAGAAAGCTCAAACACCGTTGCTGATATCACGGCTATTATACTCAGTGGCGCAAACGCTACAATAAACAAACAGAAACTATAGAAAATAAGATATTTGCTAGTTCTATACTCAATTTCCCATTGCTCGGAGATAAATCCTCTAGATGCTATTAGACAAGCGTCATGCTTCTTACCTCTTTGATCTATATTATACAAGAGGCAAATACCACTCACTGTCCACCCCATTGACTCATCAGTCATCACGAAACCTCCAAAACTAGGGAGCGGAGCGAATTGTAACTTGGCAGAATCGATTTTTCAAAACTTAATCTCAGACAGGGTACAAGAAATTCGATATATTTTGACGTTTTTGACATCAAATAAAATCACGTACAATTTATGTGACAGGTAGATTCCTAGATCAATGTGGTTCAGACTGTCTATGCTATGACAGACAACATATAACCCATCAAAAAGGTATAAACTTTACATGTCAGTCACATATTAACGAGCGCCTAACATGCAAGGGCGGCACCCCCACCCGAGTGTACATGTACTTCAATATTATGTGTTCAACGGCAAGGAAAATTAAATGTGTACAAAGGAGGAACATCAATCAATCAATCACATTTCGAATAACCTGGCATTACCAAAAACATATAACAATTTAAAAAAAACGAACTTGTTAAAAAATAAACAAAATAACTTGCGATGAGTTTGCCTGCTTGGACTTCCGAAACCGGGAAACAAATTGCATATCCAACGACTGAACCGCCTAAGCAAGGCGACAACCACCGATGCAGGTACTACATTGAATTCACTATATCAAACAATTAATTCTCTCGCCGGTAGAAGTATGACATTAATAACTGTATGAGTGGGCGGTGTTATTGCCAAGTAGACTCCCCCATATATAATGTCCTTCACAGACCATTCTATATCATAGATTCAAATAAACTTTCACATGACATAAAGTATAATTTTACGTCTTTACACACCTTTTAATGTTTCTACTCATTAGAAATATTTTTATTAAGTATTGAAACTTCGGGAATCACATCGTGGGGGTGCAGCCGACTCTTTCTTCTACGGGTATTAGCTGTTTCTAGCGGGGACAACAGCTAATAATATATACAGAATGAACATCAATCAAGGGCAAGGGGAAATCAACCAATTGCAAAAACAAACTTTCAAATAACCTACTACCCAGCATTACCAAAAATATATAGAATTAAAAATAAATTAAACACGTAAAAAAAATTGCCGCTTGGAGTTTGGAAATCTGGAAACAAAATGCATACCCGGGATCCCAACACCGATGCAGGTTGTACATTGAATTCGGTATATCAGGAGTTAATTCGCTCCCACTGGTTGAATGGCGCTTGCCGACTATAGTCAGTCAAGATAAATAAAGTGAAGCTTGAAACCCTCAGATAGTTTTGATTTCATTTTGCTCGTCTTTATAGACGAATGCTGTTTTGAACAATAATTATTTCAACTCAAAATCTTTTTAGGATATAATATAACGTTAATATTTTATAATCAGGCATAATACCCTGTAAATTGATTTAAATCTGTTTGCTTGTATATACGAGGGCAAGGTGAAAAGTCCCTGAAAAATAAAACAGATGGCGCCTCATCAATCGAAAATCCCATGTGACATTTGTGATGTACCATCTTTAACTAGAACGCATTAAAACTTTCAGACTAATATGTCATTCAGTTCTGTTTTGACACTCATTGAAAGCTACAACCTTGTAGATTTTTGTGAATATGGAAAAAAGTGAATTTTTCGCGTCTTGATTAAACATTATTTCTTGCGTGAAAAAAACATTACGCAAACCAAAGCATCGCTTGTTAAACATTATGGGGACTCTTCACCATTGATTGGAACGATTAACAAGTGGTTTACTGATTTTCGTTGTGGTAGTATGACCTCAAAGGATGTCGAACGTTCTGGTCGTCCAATTAAGGTTACAACGCCAGAATTCGTCGATAAAATCCATGGTATGATATTAGATGATCGGCGCGTTAAAGTGCACGAGACTGCTGAGGCTATGGGCATCTCAACCGAACGGGTATACGGAACATTTATAAACATTTTACTCTCTGCAAAGCGCGACCGTGTGACAACTTCTAAGGAGTATTTGGCGTTGTACAAGTGCGATAAGGACTTTTTACGCCGTTTCGTAACCGTGGACGAAACATGGATCCATCACAACACACCAGAGACCAAAAAACAGTCGAAACAGTGGACTTGTCCTGGCGAATCGAAGTCGAAAAATGCCAAAGTGGGTTTATCGGCAAACAAAGTCATGGCGGCAGTTTTTTGGGATGCACACGGTATCGTACATATCGATTACCTTGAAAATGGCAAAACGATCACGGGCGTATATTATGCAGAACGGTTGGATCAATGCGACGCTGATTTGAAGCGAAAGCGACCGCATCTGGCAAAGAAAAAAGTGCTCTTCCACCAGGACGACGCACCACCGCACAGGTTCACACTTCGCAGTCGCAATGGCAAAATTGCATTGATTACGATGAGGTCATCGCTGAAACAAACGCCTATTTAAGGATTGCCGGAAACGTATTATTTGGAAGGTATCGAAAAATTAGGAAAACGTGGACGTGTAACGACTGTAACGGGCTACAAGGAGGTTATGTCGAGAAATAAATTAAGTTTTGAGCAAATAATTTCACTTTTCATGGACTTTTCATCTTGCCCTCGTATATATACATTTAGTATCAGTATACTCACAGGCATACTACCCTGTAAATTGCCTGAACCAGTTTACTTATTTTCTATTCACATCAGCCATTACACCTGTAAATTTATATAACGTAAACACAGATTTCCGCCCTTTTTATGTTATAATAAGTTACCTCTAAAGTTAGTTTATATTTACAGCATTTTATTTCTATTTTTAAGTATAAAACATTTTACCTAGCGATATTTTTATAAGGAAAAATTCGGTGGCATGGTTAACGGCCCTGTTAAGTAATCATGCCACCATATGTGATTTTTGTACCTTTGAATGTCACCAATGTTTGTAATACAATAGTTAAAAGAATTAAAATACCTAGATAATTACTTCTATATTTTGCAATTGGGTCACCGGATAAATGCAAGGAAATAACAGGTTCCTAAATAATGTTATTTTTTTCTGACGAATCTAGTTTCCACAATTGTTGGCCGATAGGATTTTAACTTATCCCTTATCAGTAGCAATTCAATTTCTTTTTTTTCTTGTTTGGTTGTTTCCTTAAAGGTAAATAGACATAAAATGCATTACATACTATACCACTGTACAAGAACTAGGCCAAATCACCATCCATGGTCAATTAATATCTGGTGTGATATAATTGGAGATAGTTATTAGTCTATATTTCTTTGAAGGGTATTTAAATGGAGAAGTTTACACTGATTTTTTAAGAAACAAATTACCTCAATTATTAAACCAAAACATAAGCCCAGAAATGTGGTTTCAAAGGATGGAGCACCACCCCATTATGCAATAGAGGTCCAAAATCATTTGGATGGAACATTTGAAAATAGGTGGTTTGGTCGAGCTTCTCTGGTCAATTTGCCTGCTAGGTCCTCGGATTCGACCCCCCTTGATAATTTTTTTTTAAAGGACAAAGTGATGGCGATTGCACCTACAACTTTGGATATGGAAAACAGAATCCACTATGCCTGCTCCAGATTAAGGAGTCCCCTACCTCCCCAGTTAAGTGATGTCTCAAACTGTTCAAAAATGTCTGTATTTCTGGCCCCGGATACAAATCAAATTCCGAGCGAGTCAGTCATGGAGCAATTTTTTTGTCCAGTAGTTAATAACGGATAAATTGTTAGTTTGCCGCATTAGATGGCTTAGATCAAATGAATCCGCACAATACGCAGCGAGTTAATTAAATACAATTAAGTTTTTTCTTCTGAGTCATTCAGAACCATTTCTCCTAAGACATATCGAACGTAATTTTCATCTTCGAACTTCAAAGAGGATTGTGAAATTTGAAAATTAATCATCACTATATCTTGGATAGTAGACTTCCGCGGACAGCTAATCTTGAAAAATCTTGTCTTCCGGATGGATTCCGCGTCACAATAGCTCGACTTGATGCCGACGTTTCGCCAACCATTACAGGTGGCATCTTCAGGGCAGGCTTATATTATATTAAACCCAGAAGCCCCCGTCTGCTTTATCCACGGCCTATCTTCCATATATTCAAAATATAACAGATCGAATTTCCAAAATCCTCAAAAAACATAATATTTCTACCCTTTTTTCCACACTTCCAAAATTATCTCAGTTTTACAAACCTATCAAAGATTCCCTTCCTCCTCTCCACTTAGAAGGTGTTTATAGCATTCCCTGTTCTTGCGGTAAAGTCTACATTGATGAAACAGGTCGTACAGTAGCTACTCGTGTGAAAGAACATGAGCGCTGTACAAGGCTTCGTGACACCAGTAGATCTGCACTTGCGGAAAACAAGTTTGACACAAATCATTAAATCCTTTTTGAAGATACTAAAATCCTAGCCGAGCCCCAAACTTCTATCAGCGAAAAATCCTTGAAGCTATAGAAATCCTAAAACATCTGAATAATCTGAACCATGACTCAGGTAATGTTTTAAGAACAAGACAATTATCATTGCAATTTATCTTCTTCAAACACAGCTGTAAGTCATCAGCAGTTGACACATTTCATGATCATAATATAATGTGGATAAAATCATTGGACATAACATTAATTAGATAGTTCTGCAAACTTAACTTCTTGTAATATGAGGGATAGCTTACACAATTATTTCTCAAACAGTGAAGACAGTTACAACATTCAACTAATGTATATGATAAAAGATATATGAGAAAATATTTTGAGCAGGAGACACCATTTTTTTCCAGTTCATATTCTGATTTAATTTTTGAATATTTGTATTCATAACAGATACTATTTTATTATAAATTATTCTGTATCAAAGAAATGATAAATAATGAAAATCATAAATCACCTTATTAAAGCATTATGTTTTAAAAATATATGTACACTATACAAGTCAATAATATAAATCTAAGCATATCCATTAACTTTCCTACGGAAGAGTAATACATGTGGCTCTGGTACATGAAGCATGTAATGTACCCAGTTAGGACTCTGTTGAACCCCTAAGTTTCTCCATTCTGTTTCAGTCATCAAATGTGGTCTGGGCACTAGCTTGGCTAAGTCAGGAGGTAATATAACATGACGATATTCATAGAAATCATCACTATACTTCTCCGAATACTGTATATGTTCAGCAGGCATGATTTACTGCAATGATTAAAAAAACAACTATTTTTAAGCAATCTGAGTTGGTCATTAGCTAAGTAAGTTTGATTATACATACTAGACAAAACAATACATTTTACTAACAATAATAAGAGTGCCATGAAAACAAAAACAAAGTTAACCTTACTAAAAATAATAAACGTCAGTGTTCGTTCTTATTACCTTTGAAGGAATATGGTTTTGAATTATCAGTACTCTCGACAATTTTTTTTCTACACCATTGTTTTAAATTTTTCGATATTTTGATAATAATTTAAGCATTATATTTTTATAAAATTCAAATATTTTATTGTATTAGGAGTATAGAATTAAAATTTCGGAATACGTTATCTCCAATTCGGTGCTCTCATCACAATACATATAATTATTCTATACCAAGAAGCAGATTTCTACTAACTTGTAATACTCTTCGCCACGGCAGAGTATATTGCATTTGCTCAAGCTAATTCTAATATCGGTAAAAAAAAGTCATAGAATAAAAATTTCTTCACCATAGTATTTTTCATCGAATTTTAAGCATCTTTGAAAAATCGGTCTGTCTGCGTGGATGTATGTAACGTAACTTGTCTACATGAGAACTCAAAAACGAAAAGTACTATCATATTCAAATTTAAACAAAAAA
The DNA here is from genome assembly GCA_958510875.1 of Endomychus coccineus. Classification (NCBI taxonomy): domain Eukaryota; kingdom Metazoa; phylum Arthropoda; class Insecta; order Coleoptera; family Endomychidae; genus Endomychus; species Endomychus coccineus. Next base: position 153,663,536 of record OY294068.1, on the reverse strand, counting down.
ATCGTTTACTGTTCGGTAGCATACGGTAAACGAACTGTGGTTCTTCAAGGAAATCGTGTGTCTGAAGGGTTGACAATTTTAACAAATCGGCAACTTCCGGAGTATACATTGAATCGATTCAAAACTTTCACAGTAAATCTAAATTAATTTGAAACTGGTTTCACCCCAACAAAATCGTTCAACAACAATAACAATTATTGAAGTACTCTTAAATTTACATCGTACTTTAACAGTTAAGAAACGGCTATTTAGGCTAGGGGCTAGGTGGACACAGATATTATATATACATACATGGATAGCGAATGGTATACAAACCTCTGTTCAGTCGATGACTCCAACACGTAAGAGAGACAGAAGACCTATTTCAGCCTGGTATTAGACAGAGATGAAGATCATTCTGACCACGTGACAAGTGGCAAGAACGTGCATAATTTACTTCACGAATTTCATGAATTATCAAGTTATAATCCTATTTGATCGGTTTTTATGATTCAGCAATAATACATAATAGTATTATGTACAAAATTACATTAAAGATATAGAATTAAATATCGCTCATTTTGAATTTAGTCATATTTCCATGGAGCACCGATATACAACTTATTCTGTATTTCATCAATGGAAAACTTTAGTATGTAATTAACTGAACTTACTCTACCCCACGTTAAATGACATATTTAGTTATCAACAGCTTCAATTATTAATTAATACGTATGTTCAACTACAGAATCATTACCATACATGACCTAATAAATAAAACAACATCTTTCATAATGTCGTGAAGATTTAGTTATAATATGGAAAACAAGTAACATATACATATTCAAAATTAAGGAAGCTATAGAAGAAATATATCTATAAATATCAAAATTCTCAAATAATTAGACAGAAATAATATAGCTATTTCTTGGAGTGGTTCGAAAAAAAAAGAAGTATGTCATTTATCAAAATTATTAATCTAATTCTGCTACCATATAACCCATACCTGGATTTTTCCTGAGCCAGAGATTGAATCCGATTGTGCTCCAAGATGCTAAATATAAAGAAGAACTGGAAATTACGTAAATGAACAGTTATTGTTATTCAGTGGTGAACTTTTGGTATTGTGGCTAGTCGCAGATGCCAAATCGCTAGCTTACCTTTTGTGTTATAATAATAAACATTAGCAAAATATTCCAGTTGCTAAAGAAAATAAAAGTGATACAAATTAGTTCACAGCATTAATGTTTATAGTTACAAATTGGATTATAGGTCACCTTAATTTTAAACTTGAATTTTACCAAGAGAGGAACATTATTATATAATATTAGGTACGGTTACTGTTAAAAATACAAATTCTTCGGGAATAAATGTAAACATTGTTCTGAAATGTCCTGCCTATCCTTCACATGTTTTAAGAAATTTTTCAGATTTTTTTAACCTTTGCTTTATTCTACGATTCCTTGTAGTCAAGTATTTGATTACTATTTTTTGCTCAATAATATGCTTTGCAATTTGAAAAATTATATTCATGTTAGGGCATGACGGTATAGGACAGAAAAGATGGTATCAAAATGTTATAAATCTACTAAGTATTTATATACTTAGTAGATTTATAACATTCAACTTTCTGGTTCATCTACAGGTTCTTCTTCATTGATCCTAAATGAGGTGCCCTCACAACAAATAATGTTTGCATCATAAGTAGTAAAAACATAATAATAGCAACACATACCCATCTAGAAATTATGATAAATCCATATTGTTAACCTATTTCTAGATTCTCTGGGTTTCACCTTACGTTTAAAGATATTCGCCGGAAAATTTAAAATACTAGGAGGTACACAGTCTTTTACTGATTTCTTTCCAAATGAATACACGAAATCATTTTCTGTAAAGTGTTTACTACAAAGATGATAATTCTTGTTGGGCACAAAGTTTTTTCTCTTCATTGCTATTACCCATTTTTGTTTCAATTTTCATCTGGAGGAAAACTGGAATGAACAGTAATTATTCCACTATTAGTTTCTATTTTCGATTGTGAATAATTATACTTCTAACGTCTACGTTTTAATTACATTATTGTGAATGAAGTATCTACTACCACTATCCAGTATCTACAAAACTTGTAAATACCAGTGAAAACTAGGTCCTCCTTTTTGATACCGATTTGTACTTCCAAATGCGGAACACGATTTCACCATTGTTATATATTAGATTTATTAAAAGTATCCAAGAAGACTAATTATTCACACACTTCACTGTTATAACCTTATTATCATCGAAGAGTTATTTCACAATATCATTTGATAAAATGAAAGTAAAAAGCCAAACAACTAATCACAACTAAAAAACAAAGCACTAAAGAAGTTTTCTGTATCAAAATATTGCTATTTTCTTTTGAAAGCAACATAATATGATAGATTACAGTAACATGTACCCTTATGGCTAGAACGATGTTTTGCCACTTGTCAGCTGTTCCATATGTTGGAGTCAATGAAAATCCCTGATGCGCTATCCATGTCTGTATATATAATATCTATGGGTGGACACTGGTTATAATAAATAAAACTTCTGAAAACTAGTAGTTTCAAATACAGGTATACAAATTAAACTTCAGAAGAGGAAGATCGATATCATTTATTTGTATTAAATTTGCTGTTGTGAGTATTAAAATTGCTGTTTCAACTTGAGATTATTGCACTAGTATATCATAATGAATATTACTCCACTGCCTTAAACATTAACAATAAAACAGAGTTATTCACTTTATCAGTATGTCGAATAGTCGTCGCCCATGACTGTGTTTCCTTTGTTTTTGAAGAAAATAACAAATAGACGTATTTACACATTCATTTTTCAATTTAATGATGTATAAACAATTTACGTACACGTTTCGCAATTTACACAGCACACGACGTAAATGCAGTTCTGGAAAGAATTTCTTTTGTACTTTTGAAGTTTAATTCTATAAAAATTCTAATTTCAAATTAATACATGAACTGTCAAGTCCATTCGAGAAATCTGTAATAGCCAACTCTGTAATGTGTTGCCAACTGTAAATATGAAATATTTATGTACGACCGTGGTACTTACTTAAATTGTTGAAGTAAATTTTTTGTAAAAGTAACGTCATATGATTCTTAACGGATATGAGCTTTTCATCGTCCTGTCTAGTTCTTACATATAATCTGTGCTCTTGATAAAAATGGGTCATTTTTCATTTTATCGATAACGACGAAATTAGAAAATATTTTGGAATTAGTTTGAATCTACTCTGTGGTTTGAATAAATTTTCAGTTTCACATACTGAACAATCTAAATCTGAACCTGAACTCACTATTCAGTAAACTCTGAACATATTCATGTATTCATGATTCCATGTATATTGTTATTGAATCATGACATCTTCTAACCAAGTTTTGTTAGAATTACTTTTTCCAGAAGGTTTCCCAGGTAAAATGGTTTTGTCTTTAATATGTTTGGTTTTCAATTCTCTACAAACATGAATTCCCTACATAGGAGAATGGAACTATGACAAAAACTTCAATGATTACGTCTCAAAGATTGGTAGTTATAAATTGGATGAATTGAATAAAGAGCCGACACATTTGCAAGCAGAGAAACGGTCAATATTAGAACAAACTCAAGAACTGGCAGTAACAAATTATAAAACATTTATTGAGACAGCACAATGTTCGAAGCAATTGTTTTCTCAATTCAACTGCATCGATTCAAAACTGAACGATCTACTCGTAAGCTTACCTAAGTTCGAAAATAATTGTCAAAAATTTGTTGATGAAAGCAGTGGTATTAATAATTTGAGAAAGTTGAATACATTGACATTAACTAGGAATGCTCAGTTATTGGAAATTTTGGAACTACCACAACTCATGCATTCATTTATTGAAGATGGATTATATGAAGATGCATTAGAACTAGCAGTTTATGTTAGAAAATTGCTTGCTAAGCATCCTGACATTCCCATATTCAAGGTAAGAGCTAAAATTCACTATATTTATGTAGAAATTTGATTGATTTAGCAAATTCCAAAACTGTTCATTTTGATATATCTAGTAATAAATAAATATAATCTGAATTCAGTATGAAAATATGATTATCGTATAGCGGCACCTCTTCATTACTTATATTCATATTGAAATAAATTGAATGTAATCAGATTTCTTGTCACTTTTTGTTCAGCTGAGGCAATTTTTTTATAAATTCTGTAGACATTTTCTTTTCCCATGTCCACAAGGTGTGATTGCCTAATAAAGTATGGTAATATCTTTACTCACTTTCACTAGAAACCATCTTTCCTCTGCAGACTGATTAAGAATGTTGGTGCAAAAGGAAATCAAGTTCAGTGCAATTTTGTGTGACCACTAGGTAGAGGAATGGTCATTGCAAAGTCTAAGATTTTCTGGGTGTGTAATACTGATGTGACTATCTTTTTCAATTGCTGCAGAGAATACTTCTGAATCAAGTTGACTTTAGCTAGATCATCCAATGAAGCCAGAGGTGTAAGACAGAGACAGATTGTTCCAATGAATGAAAATCTGGCTAGAATTTTGAAATGGAGATCTGATCTAGTAGAGTTTAATGCAACAAACACTGAAGTTTGTATTTTCTCCAAGAAGGCGAGGCCTACAATCCCTAATATGTTGATGTCAAGCACATCTCCTCAATATGCATACCATGCACCTATGTGAGGTCCATTGCAAGAGAACTGCTTTACAGAAACTTGGTTTTCTACTCCGTGCCAAGAGCTACTTTACACTCCATCAGCTCCTCAAGGTTTACAAAGTACGAACTTGACCTGCAATATGGGTTTCCTCAGCAAAGATCAACAGACCTGCTTGCATAGGTAACACATGTATGGCCAAAATCTATTGAAAAATAAGGGGAATCTCTTGCTGTAGCATAAGGTATCCAAAGAATTTGACCAAGTGGCACCAAGACCTTTGTGGGAAACTTCCAACATATGGTTTGTCGCCTACTATTGACTTTTCTCTCAGATAGATCACCTATAGTGGTTGGTGAAATCTCCTCTGCTACAATGGAAATTAATACTGGTGTTCCACAAGGAGATATCTTGGCACCAACTTTGTTTCTGCTCCATAACAACAATCTGTTGGAATTACCTCCTGTCTCATCTATAACTTTGCAGATAATGTTAAACTTCATACCTCTTTCTCATCTAGACTATCTATATCATCCAATAAAGCTAGAGAGGGATTCGTCTGAGTGATGTCACACTTAAGAATTCGTTGGCCTCTCATGAGAAGGTGGGCGATCTCACCCATTTCTATAGATATTATCATGGTCGGTGTTCATCATAAATCTTGTCTATTTTTCCCCCACGAGAGATGGCGGTTTAGATGAACTCATTACTCACTCCTTCATTGTCAAGCTCGAAACCTGCCGAAGATCTTCCTACCAGACTTCAAATTACTGTCGAACGGCGAAATTGTGGAATTCTTTGCCTAGTGAGGTCTTTCCTTATGCCTATAACCTCAACATTTTCAAGAAAGATTCGAATGCCTATCTCCTCTCGCAACATTCCACCGCTGGCTCACTATGTTCTTCGAACATTATAGTCGAAAGTATAAAAAAAAGAAAATAAAAATTAAAAATTTACTTTGTTAAATATCACTTTATTTAAAAGAAAGTTGATTGCGATTTCGAATTATACAGTTCATTATCAAAACATACAATGAGAAAACACTGAAACATCATACTACATATATGAAATTTACAATGAAGTGTAAATTTCATACAAATACTAGATGTTTCAATGTTTTCTCATTGTAAGTTTCGTTAACCAACTGTGAAGTTCGAAATTGCAATCAACTTACTTTTCAATAAATATTTAACAATGTAAAATTTCTCGTTTTATCTGTAAAAATGGAATATCACAAAGTAACTGACTGCTCCATTCAAATTCTGAAAGAAAATTATGTTTAATATTGCACTTACAGCACTTTATCAGTGTATTGTGGAATGTTGATTAGTGTTGAGTATGAACATCACTAAGTAAGAAGTTGTGAATATTCTATGAATAATAATCAATATGTCGACTTGAACCAGATCAATAAAATTACACGTGATTTATTGATCAAATTAGAGCATCACATTAATTTCACCTCATAGCATTGTCAATTTCGTTGATAATTTTCTGATGATTTGAAACTAGTTACTAATAACAAACTTATAAAATACATAAGAAAACTTAAAAATAAATGCGCCAGGACATGATGGTGTCTACCAAAATAATTAAAAAAATGAACACATAGGTACCTAAAACATTAATGAATTTCATACTGGAATGGTGTCTAAAGCACTAAAAACTTCAGTTAACCACGTCCTAAATTATATAATTTGTTACCTAATTATATCGAGAATGCCCACTCAGAGAAATTAAATAAATTAGACAAACTATTATTGGTATATCTTCTGATTTTGAACATCCTTAAAAAAATAGGATTTAAGTGAAATTCTACTTAACTAATAAGAAGAAGGCTAAATAATGCCGCCTAAAAAGGGTACAAATTGAAACAATTCATATTTTTAATAATATTTAACAAAATTGAGTAAAAATTGATAATTCCAATTTTGCAACGTTCTAAATTAATATAATTTGTTACCTAATTATGCTAATTATACCAGAATGCCCACTCAGGGAAATTAAATAAATTAGACAAACTACTATTGGAATATCTTCTGATTCTGAACATGCTTGAAAAAATAGGGTTTAACTGAAATTGTACTAACTAATAAACATTGGCTGTAGAAGGCTAAATAATGCCGCCTATACAGACGCTCTGCATATAGGGGCTAATGTACAATATACGTAAGTTAAGATTACATACAAATTATATGCAGTGGGCCAAAAAACGTTACAAATTGAAACAATTCATATTTTTAATAATGATTAACAAAATTGAGTAAAATTTGATAATTCCAATTTTGCAACGTTCTTTTTGTCAATGACTATTTCACATTGATGAAGGCACAGAGGGGAGTTTATAATGCACAACGCGACGCATTTGTCAGTATCAAAATTAGTAGGCCATATTTGTTTTCATTTATTTAATTTTCGTGACGAAAATGGTTCGCCTATGTCAAGATGATGATATCTGATTCTTATTCATTTATTTTAATAATAACATAGAATTTACAAAAAATTAGAATCTAAAATAAATTATAATGAGCAGGAACCATTTCATTAATGAAGAACAAGGAATTTATGACTTTTATGAATAGTAGTAATGAACAACCACTACACAAGTACCCACAGAAAGGTTGGTCGGTTAAAGTATGCAGCGTTTAATCACTAATCTCGGAACTTAGAGTAACATTAATAGCAAAGAAGTGGAAGACCACGTATAGTATTCCTGAAAGAATAGAAGTTCATGCATTAATTTGTAGTCCAGAAGTTTCTCCGGGCACAGTTTAAGTGTTTCACGACAAACGGGTGTGAGAAACAGTTTATTAGATTTAAGAGCAAAAGTTTTTAAAGGGTGCATTGTAACACGGTTAAGTGCTGCTATTCGACAAAAAAGCTGCGAGAGATGTAGAAGATTACCAGCGAGATTTGCAACCAGCGAACATATTGGAAAAAGATAGTTCACTAATGAGGACCATCGCATAGAACTGCACAAAAAATAATGCATGTTCAGCATGTTTTGATTTTATAGAACCCAATTTATGGCCACCTTGCAGTTCAGACTTGAATCCGATGGATTGCTTCGTTTGGAGTTAGTTGGAAAAAGCGGTCTACGATAAAACACGAATTCGTGATATTAATTATCTAAAGGAACGAATAATGGAATGCTGGCATTCAGTGGCGGCTCGTGAACTTTTTAAGAGACGAGGCTGGACATAAAACGTTTTTGTAAAAATATACTCTATTCAGCCAATTAATTTAACCTTTGCACAGCGACCGTACCAGCTACTTCAGTGACAAAATTAATTGTTGCCCAGCAAGAAACAACGTGAAGGTGTAGAGTTTCTCTTGGCAAAAAATTTTGTTGTTCGTTTTTTGTTTTTTATTTTTTTTTTTGGATTTTTGATATTTTTTCTTTTTTTTGAAAATTTTCATATTTTGTTTTTTTTCATTACTTTTATTAACTTTTTTTTTATATTAACGGAATTCTACGGTCTTTAGTTTGCGAAAAATGATCAATAATATTATCTTTTATATATAAATTCTCGGGAAATAGGTCACAATAACACTTATGTTTTATATTTTTCTTGTCTTTACGTACGTTTCGGTCTCACGACCATCATCAGAAGACTTATGTCTAAAACTTGATTACTCAAAACTGATTGTATTACACAAAGCGTCCTAATCGCACCAATTTCAATTAAAATGCCCACTACGCCGAAACGAAGAGAAACTCGATTAAACGAAATTGTTTACAATTTCGATTAATCGTGTTTCTGTTAATTTGAACTTAATACTCGATGTAATATGTTCCTGCGATTTTTCATGTCTGTCTATACCACGAGCTACATTTTTCAAATCATAACCCGAGTGCCCCAAAATGAAGTTGTATCAGATGTAAATAGCAAGCAATACCAGCAATATAATTTATTGTGTACCTCAGGTCCCGTTAACCATGAATATTTTTTATAATTATCAGTATTAAATGATCGATTTTAAAACATCCCTGTCATCACTAATCCTTTCAAATCCAGTAAAGGCCGTTTATTAAAAAAAAAACACTTTTCTGTCATATGTTAATCCACTAAATGAATTTTCTAAGAACTCAGCAACTAAATCACTACTCATTTTGACCTTTAATAACTCACCGAACAGATAAATTATAACTTAACCTTACTTCGCGTCGCGAAACAAAAACAATAACAGACGGAGCATGTGTCTCGCGTCGCAGCCACGCAGCTCGCAGCGGCAGCAAGTAATCGTATTTCATACGAATGACCGAGTGCGAACGAGAAGCTAGCCTACAGAGTGTTGCTGTATCCGCTGTTTTACCCTATTTGGCAATTGGACTGGTTGGAAAAACGGCAACTGTGTTGACCACACGTATTTAGCGTTTGAGATATAGAGAATCTACCCTCTGTTGCCAGATTAAAAATAACTACTGAGAACGGGGAATTAATTGTAAAATTTAAAGAATTATCAGAGAAACAGGAAATAAAATGGAGAATGATCATTAAGATAAATTGGTGAGGAGGCTGAGCCTCCTTCGAGGAGCCGCCACTGCTGGCATCAGTTCACTCAGAGGCAAATAGCTTCTCTAATTGGTCAGTAGTGAAGACGATTGCTAATGAAAATGGGGTCATATTGAAACATATCTTTTGTCTAAGCTTAACTTATTCATATTTTTATACATATTGACAATAATTATGACAAGTCATTTGAAGTATCATTTTCTCTATACTAGCTATTATAGCCTCTGTGAATGTATTTACGACACATCTGGAATCCAGTCGTAAATGGGATTCTTGTGTCAATTTGTCATCAGCCGACTAAGTGTTATCGTGAGTTGGTTCTGTTTATTATCGGTACTTCTAAGAATTGTTTGTGTTGCCTGGAATTTCTGGTCAACAGATATGTAGCTAATGATAGCAGCTACTACCCTCCTTTTACAAACCCTACTTAGTCTAAAATGTGCCTGATGTAAACAACTTCAAGAAAAGGAACAATGACAACAAAATCATTCAACGAGCAACATTGTTATATTACTATAACAATGACAACAAATCATTCAACGAGCAACATCATGATATTACTATAACAATCACAAAGAAATCATTCAACAAGCAACATTATTACATTACAATAGCATTAACCAAATCATCAATCTTATAACCAAACGTTAACCTAGAGAATTACCACTTTAGATAAACTAGCCTTCATGAAATAAGGCAACTCAGTTGTTTTAGTGTAGTTTGTGCATAAATGTATATAGGTGTGAATAAATAACTTAAAATCATCAACTGCTATTTCTTCAACCAACTACCATCATACTGAGTCAAACAAGAAGTGTAATTGAGATAATTTTGTTTCTATTCATTCATTTCGAGACAATCATTTTTTTTAAATCACTATTTTTGCATACATACATGCTATGACGCAGAACTTTCAAGTAAGTACTAACTCTTTTGAGCAAAAGTACTTCATCTTATCTGAAAAAATTAGGTTTTACACTGTGTATGTTGATCATGTAAGACATATAGAAAACTACAAATTGAAAATTTTTTCAAACTTACCACATTGACATATTGTTTCCCTAATAGTATAATAGCATTCACCTTGACTTATAACTGTTCTTCACAGAGCATTGTAGATGATGTAGAAAAAGCATGGTTACTTATGCTTCATCAATTATTGATGCAGCTAAGGCAAGAACTGTCTTTACCCAAATGTTTACAAATTGTTGGACATTTAAGACGAATGGATATATTTACAGAAGTTGAATTGAGGTTGAAGTTTTTACAAACTAGGAATAGTTTTCTTCAAACCTGTCTTACTGCAATTCCAAAGGACGATGGTAAGTAATTCATCTTTTCAAATGAATAAGAGTTAACAAATTTTATTACATTAATTTATAATTTCAGCCAATCACCATTTGAATAAAACTATAGAAATAACAAGAGTCAATCTTTTTAATATCGTCACACAATATAGGGCAATTTTTAACGATGACGAACACAGTCCACTAAGTTCAATGAAAAGCCAACAAGTTAATCAGAATACAATATTTTTCAGCTGGATAACAGAGAAAGTAAATAATCATCCCCATATATATCTTTTAATTACTAATTTGATTGTAGATACGGGAATTTCTTAAAACTTTGGAAGAAGACTTGAACAGAGGTATCACTTCCATCGACTCTATCTTAGGACAATGCATGTATTTTGGATTGTCATTCAGTAAAGTTGGGTGTGATTTCCGATTGATGTTGATTCCAATATTCACGAAACATATAGCTTCTAATTTTAAAGAGTCTGTAGGGAAAGCAACGCGGAATTTCCAAACGAATATCGAAAGGTTTACTTTGATTAATAAAAATCATTCTAACATTCCATGGAAAGCTACAGTTGATGATCCTCTACAACCACCTGATAGTTTACTTGAATTTTATCCTCTTGCTGAATATTTAAACAATCTATTAACAACGTTCAATGAATTGAGGTTATGTGCGCCTATTGCAATAATTGTCGATATAATGGAAATTTTACAACAATCATTATCATTTATTGCTAAATCTATATTGGTGTTATATGGTGAGGAACATCAAGCGTTTTCATCAAATTCCAAAGATGCATTTACAAGACTTTGTATGTCTTTTTCTGATGATTTAGTCCCTTATATACAAAAGTGTGTACATGTTTTATTTCCACCTACTGCTATCGCATCTTCTTTGGGTGTAAATGTGCAAAATTTACAAAATGAAGGCATATTATTCTTGAATAGAAACGAGATAATTGAACCAATAAAGCATATGTTGCCAGTTAGAGCAGATAATGTTATTGATAAACTGGAAGAAGCTAGTGAGAATAAGGTTGAAGAAACGGAAGAAAGTAAAGATGATGATGTAGCTGGAACCGAACCTGATTTAGGTTGAATCTGTTTGTTATTCAATAAATATTGTTTCCTAGATGAGTTCCATTTTAATTCCTCCAAGAACTTGCATTTTATCCTCATTGAAGAATACAACTAGGTTGGGTACGCCAGTATAGAAGGTATATCGTTCTGGAATTCAATAGTAGTGATGAGTGTTCATTTTACTATAACTGACATGTCTGGTGATTTGAACACATTTTATTCATCCATTTCGTAATAATGAGCAACATTAGTGGCGGAAAAGTAACTTAACAAATTACTACCTTCCGGAATCGACCATCAGCTTATAGAGGTCTCGCATTATACACACAACGTCAAAAGTCTTGGACCCCATTCAGTCTTGTTAATGAAATGTTTTGTTAGCAAAACAATCTATCAAAATATATTGTTTGTTCAATATATTTCATGTGGAAGGATTATTTCTCACAAACTGGGATACTTAGAAAATTAAAAAGTAAGAAATGTGTGAATTTGTGGAAAAAATTATTGAATAAAAAAAGTAATGAAACATGTTGTGCACTGACTAATAGTCGGTATCACCTCCTCTACGTTGGAATAACATGTTGACACGTCTGTGCATTGAAATAATCAAGCGGTTTATAGTGTCTTGTGGAATATTGTTCCATTCCTCTACCGCCGCGACGACTAACTCGTCTGCAGTCTGAGGTGGGTTAATTCGATTGTGAATGGCTCTACTTATGTAATCCCACATGTTTTCAATCGGATTCATATCCGGCTAGTTGGCTGGCCAATCCAATCTATTGATATGTCCTGCTTGAAGTGTATCCTGCACCCTTCTTACGCGATGTGGTCGGGCGTTGTCGTCCATAAACACAAAATTTTCGCCTAATTCATTACGTATGGGATAGATAATGGGCGTAATAACCTGTTCGACGTAAATTTGGCTGGTCATATTCTGTGGAATGTGAATTGTTAAACATTATTCCTCCCCAAAACATTACAGTACTCTCTTGATAGGGAGTCACTTCCCGGGGAAAATTAAGTCGCTGTTGACGACCTGGTTCTCTCCAGACTGCCGATTGTCATCACTCACCAGTCCAATCCTGATTTCGTCTGTGAATAACACTCGTCTCCACTGTTGCAAAAGCCAACCCCAGTGCTCTCGCGCCCATCGGAGGCTGCACAATGTCTTGGAAGTGGAGTGGGGACCCGTAATGGTCTTCTAGCACGTGAATTTGCATGATGTAGTCTTCTTCGAACTGTGGGTGTCGATATAAAACGACGAAACGTACGCTGAATGTGACTTCTGAAAGCTGAAGCTGTGCGGTGTCTGCGAGCATATTGCACCAAATAACGATCTTCCCTTTCGTTAGACACTCGAGGACATCCACTACATGGTCTGTTTTCCACTGTATCGAATTCTTGGTACCTGTGAACTATTCGCACAACAGATTATCTAGGAATGCCCAACATTTCCACGATCTGATTAGAGTGCCCTCCATCGTGTAAAGCTCAATTAATCGCAGAAATTTTACGACCAGGCATGATAATCCAAAAAATTAAAAGAAATTAATACACTAGTCACTTGGCTGAATATGCTTTCACTGCCACTGCTGTCAAAACATTGATAATAAAGTCAGAATTCATTATTGACATCTCTTTCTTGTCTTTATTATACCTTAATAACATGTTACTTTTTACCACAGTAAGAAAAATAATCGGGCTTAATCGAATCATTTGATATATAGGGGGTCCAAAACTTTTGACGTTGTGTGTAATACTGCCGTGAATCTTTTGTAACTCGAGTGATTATCGTGTAGTTTCGGAGCTACAGCAATTTTTTATTTTGGCTTTTTCTATAAAACCTTGTTATCGGAACTGCAGCGTCACTTCAACCAATAGGAATATACTGTTGTATACTCTTTTGTTGCCCACGACTAGTGGTTGGATTAGTTCAACTTCATCTGAGTGTCGCTGGCGACAGAACTCGAGAACTAACTTGGTTACTATTGAGTTGATTGAAATATCAGTAGAAAGCCTAATGAGTAGGCTAACGGGAATTTTTCACAATCATGTATAGCTTCGACGCTAGTTATTTCTTCTCGTTTTGGTTCACTAGGAACTTATCAGAGCTTAAGTCGACACGAGCAGCAAGCGCTTGATATAAGACTAGAGAACTCTGAGGCCAATTAATTGTGTGACGTCAGACGAGACTGTAGCAGCTGCATGTGGATGTAAATAAATCGGGCAATGTTTGTAACTGTATGAATCTAGCATAAAGGTAGGGACTTCAGTAACATATTTAATCCGTTTGACACGTGAATTTATAAATATTTCACGTAAAATCAGCTTGCATTCAATAATAAAGATCAGTATACAAAACTTATTTCGATAAACTGCTGTTGCCCGCGCTTCTAATCGATCAATTATTGGCTCCGCTATTTATCGCTACCGCGACCAGTTCTCCAACGGCGTTAACGACAAGTCGTGTACTTGATACTTTATTTAGGGACTTTGGTCGGAGATATCGAGGTAATAAATTTCGGGGGAGCCCAATAAGTAGCCTATTCGTATGTTTCTGAATTTTACGATTTTCGTGGGTATTTTCGGCGTTAGTCTTTTCTTTTGTGTTTTTGGTCCATAACTCTGGAACTATTAGAGCTAACAAATTGATTCAAATATCTGAAGGATATCGGTATGTTAAAATTCGCATGTACGGGTTGGGCGCTAGTTATTTCTTTTCGGTTTTTGGTTCACTCGGAAACAGCTATCGAGGTGATACAAATAAGCAAAGACAGTCCAGTAAAGTAGGCTATCGGTATGTTCCAGATTTTCTCAATTATCGTGTATAGGTTAGGCCCTACAGCAATTTTTCTTGTACTTTAATTATTTAACTATATATTATTGACATATATTTAAGAATTCTCAATTAATTGAATACTAATGGATAAATATATTGATGTAAAGTGAAAAAATATTTTAAAGACAAGATTTATTTTAAAGTGAAAAAAATAATAAAATATGATCTCCGATCCCGAAAACCCCACATACCAGTTTTGAATAGAATGGGATCATAATCACAAAACTTGTTCGCCATATTTATCAGTCGACATTTTGAATAGAATCGGATCACAAAACTCGTGAGCCATCTTGAATTTGTGGATTTTGACTAAAAACCTTGATCTCCGTCCCCAAAATATCAATGATCTCCTATCCCAAAAACCTTCTTATACCAATTTTTTTTTTGTGCGCGGCACCGTTATGTATGAAATATTTTGAAAATTGTGATGGAAATGAAGCGATTTATTCCTACATACTGTATTTTTTTTATATATCTAATTCTACTGTGGCGGCTGGTACTAAAGGGCACGTGCCTACCCAACCACCAAGATAAAAACAGAAAAAAATTCGCATGTAATTCAGGGCATTATTTTATTCCGCACGTCAGGAGTATGCAATGCTGAGGCTCAAAACTATGTTCCGGTGAACCTTCTGAAATGTACTTATTTCAAATATGATTAGGCTGATTACAGCTATCTTCGCCATAAGCGTTTTGGGCACAAAGCGGCGTATTTTCAGTAAACGTCTTGCCTTCATAGTGTACAGTGTGTGAATTCAATTCGAAGACGTGAATTCTGAACTTAGGTCTATTATCAATGATGGAAGTTAATTGTGTGCACAATCTTAATTGATGCCCTGAACCCCAAGTATGAATCTGGCACCTGAATCGTTTCGGAGTATATGTTAGTTCCCGGCGCTGATTTAGGTCAGGGGCCTCCAAACTTCGGCCCGCGGGCCACATCCGACCCGCCGATGGCATCAATCCGGTCCGTGACAGCTAATGGTTTATTGTTGTTATTTTTGTTGTATTAAGTTGGATAAAAAATACAGAATGATAATGACTTGCTAGGTGACGCAGAAAATTTATCTTAAGCATAATAACTAACATTAACATATAAAATACTAATGAGATTTATGTAATTGTGATTTTCCACTGACAATAGGTTGTAGCTGTGGACCAATTTTACTTGTACCAATTATTAGAAGAGATTCAAGATGCTCATTGGGTAACTTACGACCTGTAAACATTCTTTGTGTACTTCATTTTGGAGAATGTTTTTTGACGATACGACGAAAATAGGCTAGACGCAGGGACAGCATGATATTTAAAAGTCAGGTCCGTACCACTAGACAGCCCAAAAAGGGGTTATCGTCACCACCAGTTTCTACACCAAGCGGAACTAACCTTAAAGAGAAAGACTTTTTGTATCACTCAAAAATAAAAACGGAAAGATTTTTCCAATTTTATTTCGGCTGTACAATTGGTTGATCACCATTTAATTATATTTACGCTTTTTCATATAAATTAATTACAAACAACTTTTGGTGGTTCGGGCTGCTGATAAGGTTCATCAGCGTCACGACCATGATAAGCTCCAAGAATCCACGGTTTCAATTCCCAAGGTATCTGATTTTCCATCGTTGTCAAGTTGACACCTAAATCTTCCAAAGTTGGTATGTCTTTTTTGACATCGTCTGTAACACATTCTCTCTCAATT
Source organism: Endomychus coccineus (assembly GCA_958510875.1). NCBI lineage: Eukaryota > Metazoa > Arthropoda > Insecta > Coleoptera > Endomychidae > Endomychus > Endomychus coccineus. The sequence continues at coordinate 153,647,437 of OY294068.1, read as the reverse complement.
CTTTCCCAATGAAGATTAGCCACTGGATAGCTGGGACTCAACCTGTTGCTAAGGTTAACCTTGATTTTGAATAAAGGATCATATTTCATGTCGTATCTCCAATAACCTTGATCCGTTCTCTTAATTACTTTGTAGAACCAATCTACTATATCTGACAAATAATACCTTTTTGGGCTGAAAAAATTAACAATTTAAGTGTATAGTCTTCACCTACAGACCAAGAAGTTTCTTTATAAATAAGAAATTATTTACCCAACTGCTTGATATATATTCCCCCTAGTGTCTGTATCTCTTATTGCAGCTACTATTCCCGCGGCAACGTCGCTTACATGTACTGGTTGTTTGACAGTGGCTTCTCCTTTCTTCCACATTGGTATGATATAACCTTGTCTTCTCCAACCATTTATAAAATATCTAGAATAAGTTATAATATAATGTAATATTTGTTATCAGAAATTAATTTTGGAAATGAATTAATTTATTTTACTCCTAATTTAATACATACTGCATTTAATTAATAAGAGGAAAATTGCAGTTTTCTGAATTGTTTTACATAAGCCCAATTTGTCAGGAAGGGAAGATCGAATTGAATGAAGAAGTGGAAGAATAAGAGATTCACAAAATGAAATTATAGAGGATCATTGAGCTGCCGAATCTAAAAGTATTATAAATTCTATGTATGGACCAGGAATAAACTATATAATCGGTTTTAACGACATAGAATGTTCAATTAAAACAAAAATAGTGACACAATATATAGCCGTTCGAAGCAAAGAACAATCTGGATGAAAACAATTCAATTATTAAAATACAGTCCAATGGAACCAAATGAAGGCCTCAAGTGTCATTTCTTCAGGCGATGTGGCGTAAGGAACTCTTTTACTAAGAATTGTGCAGCTAGTGGTCCTCTCTTGGGTAGGTGACAAAAACTCACTAACACGCTTGAGATTAGAGAGATTATGCGGATATTACTGTGCGTTATTACAATTTCAAACGGATAAGGCTAGAATATATTGAAATTAAGAAAAAAGGTTGGTGACTCCAACTAAATAGTCTTTGTACTTTGCTTTTTACTGATTTGGAGAACCATAATAACATATTCTTGAAGAAATGATAAATGCCAATAAATAATAAAAGTCCAATAAGGAATGTACATACACAAGATGACCACTATTCCAGAATTAGCATACCTATCCTTGCATCCAAACATTTTGAGACCCACAACATCCTTACAAACTGGTTTAGGACTTTTCATACTTTGATTAATAATAAAATCTATCTTATTCCAAAGTATTTTTTTTTAGAATTTAAATGGAGCTTCCCGTTACTTTGTGATATTTCATTTCTAGAGATACAAACAAGAAATTTTACTTTGTTAAATATCACTTTATTTAAAAGTTAACTTAAAAATTCCTGACTTCCGAAATTTATAAGTTAACTTGTGAGGAATGTAATGCTCTATACATTGGTCAAACAGGTAGATCGTTTGAAGTTGGATATAAAGAACATTTTAAGTTATGTCAATTAAATAAAAGTAATTCAAATTTTTCAAACCACTTTATCGAAACCCAACACCGTTTTCCTCCACTAGAAAATCTAAATATTTTATATACATTTACGAAGGGTAGAAGAAAACTTATTCTATAGGAATCTGTAGAAATATTTAAACAATATAATACTTCAAACAATCTACTTAACGGGCAACTAGATTTAGGAAATTCCACTTTATTCACCCTGTTACATTCCATGTAATACAATCCTTAGAATCTTGAATAGTAGACTTCCGCGGATAGCTAATCTTGAAAAATCTTGGCTTCCGCGTCAGAATAGCTCGACTTAATGCCGACGTTTCGCCAACCATTACAGGTGGCATCTTCAGGGCAGGCTTGAGGCTTGAACTGAAACTGGTTCTACTGGTTTCTGTAGCCGTATTTATTGTAGGAAAAATCCTTCACGCTACATAGTTCACTGCCTTTATTCCGGTGGTTAACTCCGTTCCCGCCGTTGTGTGATCATGTGCGAAGTGGAATTTTTGAGGATGGGTTTCCAAATGTTGGGAAGATAATATCCTGAGTCACGGTTCAGATTATTTGGATGCTTTAGGATTTCTATAGCTTCAAGGATTTTTCGCTGATAGAAGTTTGGGATAGGATTTTAGTATTTTCGGAAAGGATTTGATGATTAGTGTCAAACTTGTGTTCCGCAAGTGCAGATCTAATGGCGTTACGAAGCCTTGTACAGCGCTCATGTTTTTTCACACGAGTAGCTACTGTACGACCTGTTTCACCAATGTAGACTTTACCGCAAGAACAGGGAATGCTATAAACACCTTCTAAGTGAAGACGAGGATCTTTGATAAAAATCTTGTAAAACTGAGATAGTTTTGGAAGTGTGAAGAATCAGGTAGAAATATTATGTTTTTTAAGGGTTTTAGAAATTCGATCTGTTATATTTTCAATATATGGAAAATATAACAGATCGAATTTCCAAAATCCTTAACAAACATAATATTTCTAACCGATTTTCCACACTTCCAAAATTATCTGTTTTACAAACCTATCAAGAATTCAAGAAATTCGATCTGTTATATTTTCAATATATGGAAAATATAACAGATCGAATTTCCAAAATCCTTAAAAAATAATATTTCTACCTGATTTTCCACTTCCAAAATTATCTCAGTTTTACGAATCTATCAAAGATCCCCTTCTCCTCCTCGTCTTCACTTAGAACTGCGTTTATAGCATTCCCTGTTCTTGCGGTAAAGTCTACATTGGTGAAACAGGTCGTACAGTAGCTACTCGTGTGAAAGAACATCAGCGCTGTACAAGGCTTCGTAACGACATTAGATCTGCACTTGCGGAGCACAAGTTTGTCACTAATCATCAAATTCTTGAAGCTGTAGAAATCCTAAAGCATCCAAATAATCTTAACCGTGACTCAAGTTATTAGCTTCCCAACATTTGGAAACCCATCCTCGAAAATTCTACTTCGCACATGATCACACAACGGCAGGGTCAAGTGCCGGAACGGACTTAACCACCGGAATAAAGGCAGTGAACTTTCCTACAATAAATACGGCTACAGAAACCAGTAGAACCAGTTGCAGTTAAAGCCTCAAGCCTGTCCTGAAGATGACACCTGTAATGGTTGGCGAAACGTCGGCATCAAGTCGAGCTATTGTGACGCGGAATCCACCTGGAAGCCAGGATGTTTCAATCCTTAGAATGTAATTATCAACAATTTAATCCCTTTCCGATTACTATCTCAACATAATTAATCTTAGTAGCTATGTGTACTATCAATTCTTAGAATTGATTTACTTCATTATAAATTTCATATAAAAGCTGCGATATTTCAGTTTTTTTTCATTGTATGTTTTGATAATGAACTGAAATTCGAAATTGCAATCGACATTCTTTTAAATAAAGTGATATTTAACATAAAATTTATTGTTTTTATCTGTAAAAATGGAATATCACAAAGTAACGGTCAGGTCCATTCAAATTTCACTCTGATTATTCATTCTGTCAAAGGAGTTTGAACAATATCGGCTAGTTTTCAAACATAAATAGAAAACAAGAATATTAATTTCTTACCTTACAAATCTATCTTCTTGACCATATACATCTGATGGCCTGAAGATAGTAGCTTCTGGAAACTCCTTTAGTACGGCTTCCTCTCCAGCATACTTACTTGATAAATATCTTGAGCCAGTTTTTAGAATATGTGGAGTAGGGTTGGGAGAAACATTTAGAGATGACAGATGGATGAATTGTTCAACACCAGCCTCTTTAGCAATCCTCGCCAACCTTTGTGCTCCAGCTACATGAACATCATTGAATTTGTAGTTCTTAGTTTCCCAATCTCGACCAACTAAATTTACCACTACATTCGAATATTTGACAGCTTCTCTTATGGATTGTTCATCTTTCAAATTATAAGGGTGAAAATATACTTGACCTAAGTCACCACATAACTTCAATCTTAAAAGGTCATAAGTGTCGCCTCTATATGGGATAATTAACTAAAATATGTGGTTTATTGTACTCTATTGAGGTCTGCAATACACTACTTACTTGTGTTCCTATCTTTCCTAGTTTGTTGCAGACGTATCTGCCCATAAACCCAGTAGCCCCAAAAACGGTAGCAACCAAGCCATTGAAACTAGATCTACCCCCAGTTCCACGCTTTAGCGACGCCAAATTATACAGCTGTTTTTCGGTGCTGTAGTTGTTCGTTTTAATGTAAGCTATTCCTATAATTCCAGATTGCTGTTCTGAGAAGATAAAATAGAAGGTTATGTTATGTAATTAATGAATATTTGTAATCTGAACTATAGTTGCAATATTTTATTACAACAAAAGCGAATGTTGATTTTAATCACAATACTTACTTAATGCATTAGCTCCAGTAAATATTACTGCAGCCATTTCAATGTCTTTCAATTTCAATTTATTTATTTTTGCCCCCTTCCATAGAAATATTATATCTATAGTCTATGACATCAATTTCATTCAGTATGACATAATAAGCATAGAATTCATAGAACATAAGCTAAAATAAAATGGAATGGATCGATTAAGAGTTTTCTACTAAAATTCGAAACTAACTGCGCAGAATCATTTCTTCTGGCGCTTGATTTATTATCGTATTAATATGGTGGTAAATTTTTACAATTTCGAAACAAGGTCTTAATTTATTTTATCCTTCAAACAAATTTTTGGTTTGAGAACAAAAAAAACTATACTTCCAATCATTAGTAAGTGGATCATACATTTTTGGTAGGCAGGTAAAATAGGTGACAATTCTGAATGGTTTTATTTGCCTTCAATGGAATCCATAATCAATGCGTGTGAATATCAATTTATTAGAATCTGAATTAGACAGTTTATTCCTTTTGATCTTTTTGTTAATTCGGCCTTGAAATCAAGCGTGTTTTCTCTTGGCCTGTATATTGATGGGTAATGTTATGTTGCCGTACTATGAACCTTTGGGTTCGATAGTAATCAGTTCTTCCCAAATAAATTCCCCATAATAATAGATGATGTAACATTTAAATCTTTGTCATTGTATGTTCTTGAATGTGAATGTTAAAATTCGAAATTGTAATCAAAATGGCTATTAAAGGTTGATATTGAAAAAAATAATTGTATTTTATTCGCGATGTTATCTGAATAAATGTCCGTATAGAAATGTGAAAAATAGAGATTTGTGAGATCAAGTAAATACGTCATTCTTAAACCTGTAATCCTGTAGAATGCGTAACGCTTTCCGTTTTTGTAATATCCTGCGAATCGTCATAAGAGCGCATGCTTTCAAACTTTTGATAGTTTCATCGCATTCAGTAGTCCGAAATCCAACAAACTTTCAAGAAGTCTAGATAAGGTCGGTTTATTCCGCGTTTCCGCGCTTTCCGAAACCCGCATGGTGAATTTAATGTCTTTTATTCAATTCATGTTTCGAACAATCAGTCAGTGTACATAATAATGAATTTAAAAATATATGTTATATAAATTAAGGTAGTTGTTCATAAGCATATAATTATAAAGGTAAGTTTTTTGAAACATGTATTACAAAATATCAATTGAATTTCTGAAGATAATTCCATTGATTCATTCATGACAGTTTATTATTAACTCTCAAAATTTTGATTCATAACTGGATTAATTCGAATGAAAAATAAATGAGAACTTTGGATTCTTCGGTTTTAATTATTGAAAACTGATAGTGTATTTGACGTTGCATTGAGAGAATTCTTCTATAAATTAGTTCTCATGCGACAAGAATTGAAATTACATTAGTTATTATTTCGAGAAATATTTCATTATTAGCCTGAAAGAATTTATTGTTAATCATATAATATATAATTGAAAATTAAGCCAACTTCACACTGACATTTCGCTCTACTATTAATGTTGAAGCATAAGAAAATTCCTCTCACATCATCCATAAAGTTTTTCGCAAATTTTCTTTATGAGGTGATTTAAGATTGGCAAATATCATTTCTATTCTAATGCCAATTGAGAATATTTAACTGAATATTTAAGGTTTTTTATATTCAATAAATGGACATCCAATTGATCATAATTGTTATAATAACGATTATCATTAAGGAAAAAAAGATTAAATTTCAAGAGCTGAAATTTAAATTCATGCTACACAGATGTGTAATTAGGAATGAGATGGGCATGGCAAATCATTAGTAAATATATGAATATCCATCAGATCGTTGAAAACTACTTTACTGTTCTGTTTGATAAGTTTCAAGTTCTTTACTGATTCTGAAATATTTAATTTTTATTCTTTTTTTGTTGTGAGTATTTAATGTTTGGTTTAGGGATAGAATAATTATTATTATCATTATGTTACAAGTTCTAACAAATGGTTGAGGTAATTTGAGCTTTCCAATTGTTTTAGGTCCCGTATATAGTCTAGCCGTTTTACATTATAATAATAACAATAATAACGTTTATTGAATATAACATTTACAAAAAATATAATATACACGATATAACATAATAATGAGGTAACAATAAACATAATATATCACGTAAGTATTTTCAAAAGAGTGTGTTATCCATTGATATAGTTAAGAAAAAAGTATAAAGTAAGTACTACTATAGATATAATTATTTTAAACTGTATTTAGTATGTATTGTTGTCAATATTCCCTTCTATTTTGTTATGAATGAGTTTTATTTTATATCCTTGTCTGACCAATATGTGCTCCGATTTGGATTATTATAAGTTTACGATCAAGTAGAATATTTCCGAAATAAACAATGTAGAGGGTCTTTACTATAGTCGTTTTCCTTTTTGATATCTTTGATTTTAATTTATTTCTGGTGTTAGATTAGTGGTTATTGCTAATATAGTGTTCTGTATAGTTATGTATGCCATTATGAAGGAATATAATTGAAAGATATCTAAAATTTATCAGTCCTTGAGGAAAAGGTCGTAGGAGTATGCACTCTTTTGGTTTAACATGACTTCTATTCAGAGATAATAGTAAGTTATTTAAGTGTTTGGCGGGTCGGTACTCCACAAGGATCTAATTTAGTGTGTTCGCCGTTCAATGGTAACATAAAGTCTGGTAGAAAGACTGAGCTCCGAGCTCGACTATCTGCCTACCTGGAATCCCTCATGGTGAATTAATGTACGAAATTTCCGACCATGAAAATATATATCGAAAAGGGAGAGATCACCTTTCCACGATGATTAGAGAGGTCAATGAAATCACCAACCAGATGAATAGCATTCTTCTGAATATAATTTAAGAACTTCAAACATGTGAACAGTACCCCGGTACAGGTTGAATAGGTACTATGAGGCACTGCTGAGCTGTGAAGTAGTTCTTGGCACGGAATAGGAGACCAGTTTTCTCTGAATAAGTTTTCCCAATGAACCTCACCTGGTCGTCATATGAGAGGGTTCTGTTAGTGGTGATACCGAGGATGGATATTGAGAACTTCATGGGGATATTCATATCTAACATCATCAGTTGTAGATTATGGGATCCGTCTTCCTGGAGAAAATACAAGCTTGAGTTTTGGTTTCACTAAACTCTACTAGATTATCAGATCCACATTTCAAGGTTCTTGGCAGATATTCAGTTACTGCTTCATTAGTTGATATAGGGGATCTATAGGAGAGAGCGGCATGGAGTGTACCTTCATCTGCAAAGCTATCTAGGGTTGGAACGAGAGGTCATTTTTAACAGATTGATGATTTTTACCATAACAAATGACTGTGGAACACCAGCGTAGATAGTCATTGTATTGGTAGACTTCATCAATTCTACATGGAATGATCTGTATGAGAAAAAACGCGATAGTAAACGATAAAGGTGGGGCGGCAAATTGTATGGCGAAAATTTCTCAAGTATCAGACTGAGTCAAACGCTTTGGAGATATCGAATATTACAACTAAAGATTCACTATATTGTTCAATTGATGTCTACCATATATGTGTTTAGGCTAGCAGCTCTCCTATTGATCTCTGGTGACCAAAGTCATATTCTGGGTAGTTCACCCTTATGGATGTATCTACCTATTGGTTGAGCTCGATGTTGATTTATTTCTCCGTGACTTCAGAGAACAAAGATAGTAGTGCAATAGGTCCATAATTATTAGGAAGTGTCTCCTTTCTATTTGTTGGAATTGTCGTTCAGCTGGAAAGAAAGCCACCAAGTTTGTATGAAATGGTAAGTAAACTAAGAAGGACCGGTGTTAATTATGGGGCACATTTGCTTGATATTCATGGCCCCATATCCTTTTTGATATTGGAATCTGGCAAAATGCGCTAAATAATTATGCGCTAACTAAAACAATTCCCGACATGGTTATCGATGGTTGTGATATTACAAGAGTTCTTCCCTTGTGAATCCGAAATGGAATTTTCTGCAAAAAATTCACCAAAAATGTTGACTTTTTCTTGCCGGGGTGTAGCCAGGGTGCCATCATCTTTGGTTAGGGGCAATAATATTCGTTTTAATCTTAGCTCAATTTTTGGCTTTGCATAATATTGCCATGTAATCTAAGAATGCAATCAAGTTTCACACAATATCTGTATGAAATATGTTAGTTAAGTTAAATGTTAGAGAGAGAATGAACTCAGTTTTATTTCGTGTCGTGTTCCATATTCAGTTGTTTGAGTACTGTTATATTCTTTATTTATTGTTACTGTTTGCTGCACATTTACTAGATATTTTTCTAAGAGGAGTAGGTAGTTATGACTAAATGTAACAAACGCGTTCTTCAAGAGTCTATTTTCCAGTTAGTTGTCTGATGAGTCAGCTAAAACAGTCTAGCTTATAAACTCATATACATTTTTTTAAAGCTTGAATTTCATTGTGTTCCTTCTCAGCAGTTTAGGAATACCTATTGATGGTTGACCATTGTATTTGAAATATGCAAAATTTCATGTTGATCTATTATTACTGAGTTGATATTTGAGATTTAGAACTTCGTTATAAAATTTTGTTTTGATGTATTATTTTCCGTTTGGTGTTGTAGCCATCATTAATAGCAATCAACATCATTGTTCGTAGGAATGTTGATTAGTCTGTTTAGCACATATCTATGAATTATGAATTGGGGTATGATGACGTTTATGTACTGGGGTATCTGTGTGTGTCAGTTTATGATAGATGGGTACATATCTCATACCGAAATATTCGTATTTAAAAAATTCTGAGTCATTCTCGGTTTCTAGATTGAACTCGATATGTGGGTTAATTACTCTATCAAAGGTAACTTATTGATATCGTTATTTGAATGTTATGTCAGCTTTCATTATGAAGCCAAAAATGTTGAATCAGACTCCAGGCAATCAGTTTAATGAATGGAGCTTTTTAAGAAAATTTTAATAAGAAGATTCTTAATTCTGGTTCCCTTATGCACTACGTACGAATTCGTCCAAATTGAATAGTAAAATGTTAACAAAAAACCAATTTGCATTTCAATTATAGAAATGAAGATAATTGTGAAAGAACAAAATACACGGTTGCAGGCGAAGAATACTTAATTTCCCATTCATAAGTGGTGGTAATAAAACAATCAAAAAGAAATCATGTAAACTACAATATCTACAGACACATCATACGATTATGTTATTCGAATATTTTATTTTTATATATTATGACTGCACTAGTGGAGAACCTATAATGTTCGAAGAACATCGTGACCCAGCGTTGGAACATTCGGAGAGGAGGAAATTTTTTTAGAACTTTGGAAGTTATAGACATCAGGAAAAACCTCACTGGACAAAAAGTTCCACATCTTCGCCGTTTAGAAAAATTAAGGCTGGTAGAAAAACGTTCGGCAGGCCTCGAGCTTGACAATGACGGGGTGACCAGATTGAGCTCGTCTAGTGCGCCTATCCGGAATCTCTCGTGGTGGCATAACATACGAGATTCCTGATGAGCCCCGACCTTCCTACGATTTTCAAGAGAGGTCAATGAATTCGTAAGTGTGACACTAAGAATATATAGTGAGGAGAAGGAGCTATTGGCATAATCTTGGTGCACCGAGATATGGGCTACATGCATGGGCGCCGACTCCATGGAGCTCAAGGGGCTCGGGCCCCCCACCCAATGTTCTGAGGAGGGGGGCTCAGCCCCCCAATGTTCAGAAAGATGGGCTCAGCCCCCTCCTGAAAAAAGTACCATTCAAACCATGAACAAACTATTGAAAACTGTAAACAAACTTTCGTATCTATATTTTGTTTGATAAAAATGATTTATTCACTTGCACGAATGAATACATAATCTACTGCCTTCGTAATGTAATGAAGTTTTGTTGTGGAAAACAATCGTCGAGCATCTTTGGCGGAGTCGGGAATTTTCAGTTTGTGCGTAAACGCACCATCACCATCGCCATTTATAATTTTGTACGTGTAAAATAATTTAATTTGTTGTTAGGTCTCTAGACTTATTATATTTATTCTTACATTTAATTTACTAATCTCTTATGTAATACAACCATTGAAGGATGTCAAAGTTCATGGAAGTTATAATGATGACATTTATTTAAAATGTAATAAACTATTGATCTATTAATCTACTAATGTACTGTAGTTTTATATTTATGTATGTGACAAAAAACTAGGCTACTGTGACTACTGTTTTACTTCCTGTTCTATGTGTAATTATTTTATTCAATAAACTTTTCTTAGAGGTGTTCTAAAAATGTTATGTTAAATATGTTAAATATGTTTGAAATGTTATTTGAAATACTACCATTTTGAACTTTGAAAGTTATCGTTTTAAGCTGTGCATTCTACATTCTCGCTATTTTAAAATCTTGACTTGTTAAGCTCAATCTCTTAACCAAGAATATTAGGCCCAATGAGATTTGCTGGGTAAACGCTTTAATGAATTGGCACCTTGGCAGCCAAAAACATTCTTTCAGTCGTCTGCTGAAGTAACCTCAATCTATCAGTATTTTAAGGTTAAAACTAGTGTTCAGGTTTCGTTTAAATGAATTACAATCACGATGTATTTTATTCAGTAAAAGTGTCGATGCACAATGAACCGTAATGTCATTAGTAATTGTAGCTTTATTCTAATTTGTAAATAAATCTTAAGAAGTTTAGCAATACAAAACCTAAACTGACAGTTTCCGTCCTTTTCGTTCTTTTAACGATAATCAACAGTTTAAAACTGTTGATTATCGTTAAAAGGACGATCCAAGTAAAATGTTCAACCTTGACCCTTACCCCCCCCCCCCCCCCCCATCAATCAATTTTGGGCCCCCCAATAATTTTTAAAAGTCGGCGCCCATGGCTGCATCAAATCATAAATGATGAGTAATGGTTTTTGACCCAGGTATGAATTGTATATAAATTCTCGGGAAATAGGTCACACCAACATATGCTTATTATTTTCGCCTTTACGTACGTTTCAGTCTCACGACCATCATCAGAAAACGTTGAAAAACGAATTCAGATCAACTAAAGCGCGGGATTTCTTAAAGTTATTATTGAAGCTCGGATTCATAGCAACAAAAATAGCGTATCAATGTCTAAAACGGAATTTTTTAAAACTAATTGTATCAAGCCCAAAACGCCCTTATCGCACCAATGTCAATTAAAAATGCTCACGTCGCCGAAATGAACTGCGAGTAATCGGAATTTTAACACACCAATGTTTTAAGTATATGAATATGTATCAAGATTCCACTGCGTAGCAATTTTACAATAGCCGAAGTCATTTCAAGCATTGTTTGAATACGTATGAAACCAAAAAATTTAACGCTCAAGTATCCACTTTCGAACCAGATGATTTATGAGGTAATTAGAAATGAAATTAGTATAAATCTGACTTAATGATCAGGTAAAATAAGATTTCTACTAATTTAATTAATTAAAACCCTTGCAAATCCTACATGCGTTTTTATAAACTTAAAATTATATTTTAGGTAGAATGCTCAAATAGCAATATTTCTAATAAGGTCTGACAACCTTTTTCTATTACCTATTCTATTTTGGTCTTTTTACCACGTGTTAGGCTGGTTATGACTACCTTCAGCAGAGATCCTTCAGTAACGTTCCATTGATGAGCGAAACAGCTGTCTGGAACTATAAGTTTATGACGTTACTGATCGATCTCGACTAGGAAGACTTCATCATTACTATCTGGCAAAAAAAACATGAGATAAATGAGTATATTCATATACTCATTTGTTTCTAATTCCTTTACATTGGTTTGGTTAAGTGTCGCCGTGTTGCGCATTCAAGTAGTCTCACATTCCCCATAACTTTTAAAAGTTCGATAACATTGCTTGATTTCTTAGGAGGAAAAGGAAATCTTGCATAGACGCCTCGGGAGCCCGTGCCCCCGACCGGATTCTTACCGAACAAAACCCCTCCTCCGTGAGGTCGTTGGTTCTCCTTCCCAGAGGGAGTCGTTAGGGTCCTATTGTGCCCTCACATATTGCTATCTCCTCATCAGTCCGGTGTATTTTATGAAATTCAGTACCCTGATGTAGGGGATACTTCTGATTTCCTCGGGTGTGGTTTTATCTTCCCCAAGGTATGTCCGACGGCCAACCGCATATGCCGTGCACTGACACAGCACATGCATGTGTGTCTCTTCTTCCACGCCGCAACCCTTGCATTTGGGCTGATCTACCAGACCCATCGTGCCAGAGATGTTTGTTGCATGGGGCGGGTCTGGTCGGGAATGCAACAAGATTCCGTATTTCTTGTCTGCTGAACGTCAGTAGATTTTTCACTTGTTGCTGCTGGAGATTTATCATAAGTCGCTTACGGGGCGACATACGGGGCAGCAGTGGCGTAACTAGCTCTGCCGGGGGTAGGGGGCCACTTCAACAATTCAATAGCAAAAAAAAGTCACATATAAAAATTTTGTCTGTGTTTTCTATGTTATCTACGTTTAATTTCAATCTCGCTATCCATCTTGTAATCTTTCACTCAATATTACAATCCATAGTCTTAGAACCTATAATATATACGCTTATATCTTAATCTTTGAAATCTCGCACTGCGAACTTTCGCCTTGACACAGTTTTCGATTAATGCATCCATGTTTCCTCTTAACGAGTTCGTCACCTTACTCTCTATCGACAATACATTTAGGTCTGCCAGTCTCTGTTACCCCATCGAATTTCGCAGATAATTTTTTATCATTTTCAATTTTCAAGGAACGCTCTACTGTTGCAACGGTCACTGGAATGGTCAAAAATAGTAAAATTACTGAGCAGACGTCCGGATAGCTAGCCGAAAGAGTAAAATACTCGATCAATATTAAGTTAGCCAATTCCCTGATGGAATATATCTTAGAAATTTGATCTTACAGACAACTACGCAGGGACAACATCTAATTGAACAGTTGATCAGTTACGTCGTCATGGTATTTTTCGCGAAATTTTTTGCATTCCTTCGCAACAGGGTCCCGTTTCAAGACATGAAAGCAAGAAAACAACTACAGTTTTCCGAAACCACAATGTCATAAATTTCGTCCTCCTGGTAACTATAGGCCTATAAGTCTTGTCCCAATATGGGCCAAAGTTATGGAGAGAATAATAACAGATGAAGTGGTTTAATTTATCATCGAAATTAAAGTTGTCTCCGACTGCCAATATGAATTTTTGCCTGGTCGATCAGCAACCACCAACCTTCTCTACTGCTTTAACATTTAGCTGCAAATATTAATAAAGGGCAGTCTACTGATACACTCTACTTTGATCTTCCCAAAGCTTTCAATCCCGTTTCAAAAGTTGAACTATTGGCCAAATTGGAACATTTATGTGTTTGTGGGATGCGATGCTACTAGATTGGATACAAGCATTTCTCAGTCCAGATTGGTAGTTCTTCTTTTGATATACACAAGGTCACTACTGGTGTTCCACATGGCTATGTTTTGGGCCCTTTCTTGTATATAATATATACCTGCAACCTACCAAACTACCTTGAGTGTCAACATGCTTTTTTGTCGATGACAGCAAAATTATTGGTCACCCCCTCCAAAAGAGACTGGAACTTCAACAGGATATCCTATCACTGGAAGATTGGTGCAGTGATTGACAAACACCTTTGAATTTCGGTAATTGCACAGTTTTGCATATTGGTAAAAATAACACTTGAATGTCCTATTTTTTCAGAGTTGTTTCTAATTCTCTTACAGTAAATGCAACTAGTTACGATAACACCGTAGCTTCTGCAAGCAGATATTACAACTGCTTGAAACTTTTAATAGCTATATAATTTAAGTTTATGCTTGATTTACATCACGTAATGGCTGATTCTACTCAATATTCTGCTAGAATTTAGGTAAATAAATGTAATATGAGTCATTATAACTACCTAAAGGTAAAAGTCATAATAAAGAATTTGAAAAGCAAAAGTTAGGTAATCCAATTGAAATATGAAAGTTCGTCTATGAGCGAAATTTCACTGACCTTTCATTGACATTGAGCAAATAATAACGAGAAATAATACCGATGAAGTGTAATGCCATAAGATTTTAATTTGGGTCCCTGAGAATATCCACATGATGCACAGCTGACTATATTCACACACATTTAAGTTATAAAACGCCAAGGCAAACAATCACTACAGATGTAAACTGCTTTGAATGAGTCATACCTGGGGTATGAATATCTCCCACTTCCGCCTCGCCTACTCATTTACGTTCGGATAGCAAAAGGAACGTTTGCTCTCACTATTTATTCTAAGATGTAACATTACCAACCAGTCAGATATCTCTCTTCAGAATACAATCTGAGAACTTCAGCGTATGTTTGGGAGCTGAAATCCAAACATATGAACATTGTTTCGAACCGGTGAAATCTGTGCTTTGTATATTATGAGAAGCTGTTGGGGTGTAAAGTAGGTCTTGGCACGGAATATAGAACCAAGGTTTTGTAAAGCGGTTTCTGCAGTGGACCTCACATGTTCGTCTCGTGAGAGGATGCTGTTGGTAGTGATACTGAGCATGGAAAAGAAGGATTTCATAGGAATAGTTGTACTTGACATCTTCATATTAGGAATTAGGTGATCCACCTTCCTGGAGATACAAGCTTGGTAGCTTCAAACTCTACTATATTATCAGATCCTTATTCCAAAATTCTTGCAAAAGCTATATTCATTGCATCGACCTGTCTCTGTCTTGCTTCTCTGCCTTTATCGGATGATATATTAGCTCTAGATGAAAAAGAAAATCTATTTGAACCGTATCTTCATTTGCAAAATTGTGAATGAGCCATAATGTTACTTTCAACAGATCGTTGATAAGTTGCAGAAACATATCTTTATGGAACACCAACGTTAATTGCCCTTGTTTCCAACATACTCAAATATTCCGTTTTATCATAATTGCAGCTTTCATTTCATTTAATTCGTTCATTCGTTTCTAGTGTTCTTGTTCCTTTGACTCAAAGAGGTTTCTCGTATAATAACTCTGCGATCCTGTAAATTCTTTAGAAAATATGTTGAAGAATTTTTTACAGAACGTGTACGTTCAAGGATGTACAATAAAGAAACGGTTATTACACCATAACTTTTGAAGTATGGGCGACACGAATCTTCATTTCTTAGACATTTTTGATCTTGATACGTTCAATGTCAACCGAATCTCACCAGAGAATGATTCCACACTTGATGTTTATATTGATAAGCAGTTATAAGCGATTACATCAATTTAAATACTCAATTGATAACTCAATACCCCTAGTTTTGATGATAAGTGACCTATATGATACGAGTTGTGGCAATTAAGTTCCGAGACTGATTTTTTAAAATTAAAACCAGCTTAGCGAGAAGAATGTAAAGGGCGTGGTTCTAATCTGTATTTATCCCTTGACCTTGGGTAAAACTTTCAAGTGGCCTCAATAAACATTCTTGTTGTAATCGTGAAATAACAAACGTTATCAAATTACACTCGCCGAAAAAATGTTGAATATAAAAATTGAGCAAAGAGTTAATATAAAGTTTTTGTTATAGTTCGCGACGGAAACCTATGAAAATTTGCAGACAGTTTATGGGGATCATTGCCTATGCCGTGCCAAGTTTTTGAGTGGTACAAACGTTTTCAGGAGGGTAGGGAGAATGTTGAAGATGACGAGCGCCACGGGCGGCCTGTGACTTCAAAAAGTGACTTGAACGTTCGAAAAGTAACCGAGATTGTTCGAAAAGACCGTCGATTAAGTATAAGGGCCATTGCGAAGGCTCCGAGAAAAGATTCGCAAAAAGAGGCCCGAAATGTGGAAAGAGGACTCCTGAATTTTCCATCAAGATAATGCGCCGGCTCACAACGCGTACTCCGTCAAGGATTATTTGTTCAAAAACCAAGTCACAGCGATGGAGCACCCACCATATTCGCCGGATTTAGCACCCTGCGACTTCTACCTGTTCCCACAAATCAAATCCTGCTTGAAAGGAACCCGCCATGAGTCATTAGAAGACGTAAAAAAAAATCGGCGCAGCTACTCAACAATCTGTCGGAAGATGACCTGCAGCACTGCTTCGCACAGTGGAAAATTCGCATGAAGCGGTGTAGGGATGCGGAAGGAGGAGTATATTGGAGGGGAAAAATAAAAAAGTGTACAAAATTCAAAAATAAAGATTTTATAGCAATAGTCTCGGAACTTAATTGCCACACCTCGTATGTCTAGTCCAGGTTAATGTTGGATTTAAGTATAACTATGAATTTAATTCCACCAGTTTTGACTATACAAGAGGGAAATCTAAAATGTTAGAAGAACATCGATGTGAGCCACCGGTGGAATGTTGGGAGAGAAGATAGGCATTCCTATTTTTCTTGATGGTTTGGAGGTTATAGGCTTAGATAAAGGTTTACTAGTTGAAGAGTTCCACATCTTCGCTGTTCGATAGAAAAATTAACTCTGGTAAGAAGAAGTTCGGCAGGTCTCGAGCTTGACAATCAAGGAGTAACTAGTTTGAGCTCATCTAGTCCGCGTATCTGAAATCTCTCGTGGTGAAACAACAGACGAGATTTCTGATGAATACTGACCATGAAAATATCTATAGAAAAGGGAGAGATCTCTCCCCGTTCTACGATGTTCTAGAGAGGTCAATGAACTCGTAAGTGTGATATCATCAATCAAACGGATAGCTCTCTTCAAGAGCTTCAGCGTATGTTTGGGAGCCGAACTCCAAACATCTGAACAGTTCTAATGTAGTATTATTCATTATAATTTGTATTTAACTTCTTTGTGAATGTGAGAAATGAAATTGCGTTATCTGAGTTTTGTTTACAATTAATTGTAGCCCTTTTTATCAAACCATTTGTTTATTGTACTCAGCGCATCTTCTGTTCTTGATACCAAAGTATCATCAGCTGGAACAATTACTGACGGATTTGCTTCATCCGTAAAAAAAAAACAATGCGATCATAACAGTTCATCAAACTCAAAGTCACACAAACTTGCTATATAGGCCTATGATGCATACAATAGTCAACTCTACATGTAGGCGAGGAAATAATGCACAAAAAAGGCTGAAGTAAAAAAAAAATCGGATGAACCGATTTTGAAAATTTTATTTAATCGATTCAGGAAGTCATTTAGAAAAAATGTTATCATTTTTTTTCTAATGTGCATTTTAGCATTCCTACAGAGGAAAATGCATCACTTTCAGGAGATAATATTAAAAATGTTGAAAACATGTCCAAATATAGCCAAAATATCTAACTCGAGGATTTTGGAGTCGTTGATCACGATTCTGGTGCCAGATTTCAACTACAACGCACCTGGGGCTTAGTAGATCCGGGTAATATCGTCGTTTCTACAGAATTCGGAAAAATCTCTTTTGCAATGGAGTGAAACTTATTGGGGAGGTTCTGTTGTGGTTGCCGGCTGTGACCAAAACTTTCAATAGTCACCTGGTGCTCAGGATACCTTGATTATCTAGGTCATCTCCATGGATTGATTTTTAATATGCTCTGAAATGCAACCAAATTCGTCTCTCGGGACTTTTTGGGGTCACTGATCACGATACCGGTGCCGGATTTGAACTACGGCGCTTCTGGAGATCAGGACATCCTGGTACTATTGTCGTCTCTAGGGAATTCGTGAGATTATCTTTTATAATGGGATGAAACCCGCTAGGGA
Organism: Endomychus coccineus; assembly: GCA_958510875.1. Taxonomy (NCBI): domain Eukaryota; kingdom Metazoa; phylum Arthropoda; class Insecta; order Coleoptera; family Endomychidae; genus Endomychus; species Endomychus coccineus. The sequence continues at coordinate 153,629,342 of OY294068.1, read as the reverse complement.
GGTTCTTTCGAGCAGACGGGTCGTGACCAAGACTTCCAATAGTCACCTGGTGCTCAGGATACCCTGATGACCTAGATCATCTCCAGGGATTGTTTTTCAATATGCTCTGAAAAGTAACCAAAGTCGTCTCACTCGGGTTTTTGGGGTCGCTGATCATGACTCCGGTGCCGGATTTGAGCTACGGCGCACCTGGGACTCAGTACATCCTGGTAATATCGTCGTCTCTAGGGAATTTGCAGAAATACCTCCTCCAAAGGAATGAAACCTGTTAGTGAGGTTCTCTTGAGCATACGGGTCATGACCATGACACTCAATAGTGACCTGGTGGTCAGGATACCCTGATGACCTAGGTCTTCTCCATGGATTGATTTTTAATATGCTCTGAAATGCAACCAAATGCGTCTCTCGGTGGTTTTTGGGGTCGCTGAATGCGATTCCGGCGCAAGATTCGATGTACGATAATTCTATTAATTGAAAGACATTTTTTGTAAATAATAATACAAATTTTAACTTTAACAAATAGTTTTATTCCATGAAGCATAAATTTATATCGATTTAAAATTTTGTGAAGGATCTTATTTTACATACACAAAAGTTTTATGAAACTGGGTTGACTACGAATGACGTAATGGAACATGGATTGCAAATAATCATGGCGATGTACAACGAAAGGGAGACATTCACAAAAGCCAATGTACCGAACAGGCTCAGCAACACTGAATTAGCTGGACTTCTTTGGTACAGAATGTATGCAATAGCAATATATAAAAGAAAAAAAATGGATTGATTCTACTCAATATTCTGCTAGAATTTAGGTAAATAAATGTAATATGAGTCATTATAACTACCTAAAGGTAAAAGTCATAATAAAGAATTTGAAAAGCAAAAGTTAGGTAATCCAATTGAAATATGAAAGTTCGTCTATGAGCGAAATTTCACTGACCTTTCATTGACATTGAGCAAATAATAACGAGAAATAATACCGATGAAGTGTAATGCCATAAGATTTTAATTTGGGTCCCTGAGAATATCCACATGATGCACAGCTGACTATATTCACACACATTTAAGTTATAAAACGCCAAGGCAAACAATCACTACAGATGTAAACTGCTTTGAATGAGTCATACCTGGGGTATGAATATCTCCCACTTCCGCCTCGCCTACTCATTTACGTTCGGATAGCAAAAGGAACGTTTGCTCTCACTATTTATTCTAAGATGTAACATTACCAACCAGTCAGATATCTCTCTTCAGAATACAATCTGAGAACTTCAGCGTATGTTTGGGAGCTGAAATCCAAACATATGAACATTGTTTCGAACCGGTGAAATCTGTGCTTTGTATATTATGAGAAGCTGTTGGGGTGTAAAGTAGGTCTTGGCACGGAATATAGAACCAAGGTTTTGTAAAGCGGTTTCTGCAGTGGACCTCACATGTTCGTCTCGTGAGAGGATGCTGTTGGTAGTGATACTGAGCATGGAAAAGAAGGATTTCATAGGAATAGTTGTACTTGACATCTTCATATTAGGAATTAGGTGATCCACCTTCCTGGAGATACAAGCTTGGTAGCTTCAAACTCTACTATATTATCAGATCCTTATTCCAAAATTCTTGCAAAAGCTATATTCATTGCATCGACCTGTCTCTGTCTTGCTTCTCTGCCTTTATCGGATGATATATTAGCTCTAGATGAAAAAGAAAATCTATTTGAACCGTATCTTCATTTGCAAAATTGTGAATGAGCCATAATGTTACTTTCAACAGATCGTTGATAAGTTGCAGAAACATATCTTTATGGAACACCAACGTTAATTGCCCTTGTTTCCAACATACTCAAATATTCCGTTTTATCATAATTGCAGCTTTCATTTCATTTAATTCGTTCATTCGTTTCTAGTGTTCTTGTTCCTTTGACTCAAAGAGGTTTCTCGTATAATAACTCTGCGATCCTGTAAATTCTTTAGAAAATATGTTGAAGAATTTTTTACAGAACGTGTACGTTCAAGGATGTACAATAAAGAAACGGTTATTACACCATAACTTTTGAAGTATGGGCGACACGAATCTTCATTTCTTAGACATTTTTGATCTTGATACGTTCAATGTCAACCGAATCTCACCAGAGAATGATTCCACACTTGATGTTTATATTGATAAGCAGTTATAAGCGATTACATCAATTTAAATACTCAATTGATAACTCAATACCCCTAGTTTTGATGATAAGTGACCTATATGATACGAGTTGTGGCAATTAAGTTCCGAGACTGATTTTTTAAAATTAAAACCAGCTTAGCGAGAAGAATGTAAAGGGCGTGGTTCTAATCTGTATTTATCCCTTGACCTTGGGTAAAACTTTCAAGTGGCCTCAATAAACATTCTTGTTGTAATCGTGAAATAACAAACGTTATCAAATTACACTCGCCGAAAAAATGTTGAATATAAAAATTGAGCAAAGAGTTAATATAAAGTTTTTGTTATAGTTCGCGACGGAAACCTATGAAAATTTGCAGACAGTTTATGGGGATCATTGCCTATGCCGTGCCAAGTTTTTGAGTGGTACAAACGTTTTCAGGAGGGTAGGGAGAATGTTGAAGATGACGAGCGCCACGGGCGGCCTGTGACTTCAAAAAGTGACTTGAACGTTCGAAAAGTAACCGAGATTGTTCGAAAAGACCGTCGATTAAGTATAAGGGCCATTGCGAAGGCTCCGAGAAAAGATTCGCAAAAAGAGGCCCGAAATGTGGAAAGAGGACTCCTGAATTTTCCATCAAGATAATGCGCCGGCTCACAACGCGTACTCCGTCAAGGATTATTTGTTCAAAAACCAAGTCACAGCGATGGAGCACCCACCATATTCGCCGGATTTAGCACCCTGCGACTTCTACCTGTTCCCACAAATCAAATCCTGCTTGAAAGGAACCCGCCATGAGTCATTAGAAGACGTAAAAAAAAATCGGCGCAGCTACTCAACAATCTGTCGGAAGATGACCTGCAGCACTGCTTCGCACAGTGGAAAATTCGCATGAAGCGGTGTAGGGATGCGGAAGGAGGAGTATATTGGAGGGGAAAAATAAAAAAGTGTACAAAATTCAAAAATAAAGATTTTATAGCAATAGTCTCGGAACTTAATTGCCACACCTCGTATGTCTAGTCCAGGTTAATGTTGGATTTAAGTATAACTATGAATTTAATTCCACCAGTTTTGACTATACAAGAGGGAAATCTAAAATGTTAGAAGAACATCGATGTGAGCCACCGGTGGAATGTTGGGAGAGAAGATAGGCATTCCTATTTTTCTTGATGGTTTGGAGGTTATAGGCTTAGATAAAGGTTTACTAGTTGAAGAGTTCCACATCTTCGCTGTTCGATAGAAAAATTAACTCTGGTAAGAAGAAGTTCGGCAGGTCTCGAGCTTGACAATCAAGGAGTAACTAGTTTGAGCTCATCTAGTCCGCGTATCTGAAATCTCTCGTGGTGAAACAACAGACGAGATTTCTGATGAATACTGACCATGAAAATATCTATAGAAAAGGGAGAGATCTCTCCCCGTTCTACGATGTTCTAGAGAGGTCAATGAACTCGTAAGTGTGATATCATCAATCAAACGGATAGCTCTCTTCAAGAGCTTCAGCGTATGTTTGGGAGCCGAACTCCAAACATCTGAACAGTTCTAATGTAGTATTATTCATTATAATTTGTATTTAACTTCTTTGTGAATGTGAGAAATGAAATTGCGTTATCTGAGTTTTGTTTACAATTAATTGTAGCCCTTTTTATCAAACCATTTGTTTATTGTACTCAGCGCATCTTCTGTTCTTGATACCAAAGTATCATCAGCTGGAACAATTACTGACGGATTTGCTTCATCCGTAAAAAAAAAACAATGCGATCATAACAGTTCATCAAACTCAAAGTCACACAAACTTGCTATATAGGCCTATGATGCATACAATAGTCAACTCTACATGTAGGCGAGGAAATAATGCACAAAAAAGGCTGAAGTAAAAAAAAAATCGGATGAACCGATTTTGAAAATTTTATTTAATCGATTCAGGAAGTCATTTAGAAAAAATGTTATCATTTTTTTTCTAATGTGCATTTTAGCATTCCTACAGAGGAAAATGCATCACTTTCAGGAGATAATATTAAAAATGTTGAAAACATGTCCAAATATAGCCAAAATATCTAACTCGAGGATTTTGGAGTCGTTGATCACGATTCTGGTGCCAGATTTCAACTACAACGCACCTGGGGCTTAGTAGATCCGGGTAATATCGTCGTTTCTACAGAATTCGGAAAAATCTCTTTTGCAATGGAGTGAAACTTATTGGGGAGGTTCTGTTGTGGTTGCCGGCTGTGACCAAAACTTTCAATAGTCACCTGGTGCTCAGGATACCTTGATTATCTAGGTCATCTCCATGGATTGATTTTTAATATGCTCTGAAATGCAACCAAATTCGTCTCTCGGGACTTTTTGGGGTCACTGATCACGATACCGGTGCCGGATTTGAACTACGGCGCTTCTGGAGATCAGGACATCCTGGTACTATTGTCGTCTCTAGGGAATTCGTGAGATTATCTTTTATAATGGGATGAAACCCGCTAGGGAGGTTCTTTCGAGCAGACGGGTCGTGACCAAGACTTCCAATAGTCACCTGGTGCTCAGGATACCCTGATGACCTAGATCATCTCCAGGGATTGTTTTTCAATATGCTCTGAAAAGTAACCAAAGTCGTCTCACTCGGGTTTTTGGGGTCGCTGATCATGACTCCGGTGCCGGATTTGAGCTACGGCGCACCTGGGACTCAGTACATCCTGGTAATATCGTCGTCTCTAGGGAATTTGCAGAAATACCTCCTCCAAAGGAATGAAACCTGTTAGTGAGGTTCTCTTGAGCATACGGGTCATGACCATGACACTCAATAGTGACCTGGTGGTCAGGATACCCTGATGACCTAGGTCTTCTCCATGGATTGATTTTTAATATGCTCTGAAATGCAACCAAATGCGTCTCTCGGTGGTTTTTGGGGTCGCTGAATGCGATTCCGGCGCAAGATTCGATGTACGATAATTCTATTAATTGAAAGACATTTTTTGTAAATAATAATACAAATTTTAACTTTAACAAATAGTTTTATTCCATGAAGCATAAATTTATATCGATTTAAAATTTTGTGAAGGATCTTATTTTACATACACAAAAGTTTTATGAAACTGGGTTGACTACGAATGACGTAATGGAACATGGATTGCAAATAATCATGGCGATGTACAACGAAAGGGAGACATTCACAAAAGCCAATGTACCGAACAGGCTCAGCAACACTGAATTAGCTGGACTTCTTTGGTACAGAATGTATGCAATAGCAATATATAAAAGAAAAAAAATGGATTGAGCAAAATAATGCCAACTATCGACGCATGTGACCTACACCCGAGAAGAACTTATTTGCAAATTCAAAATTGGCTACATGGAGAAGAAAATAATCCAATGACGCCAACTGAGTGGGGTTGGCAATTGGTGAATGGGTCTCTGCGACCCATAGAAATGACCGAACAGCCTGCTCCAACAGACATTTTGAATTAAGTCTTTTGTGGATGTAAGACTGACTGCAGCAATTTGTGTGGTTGTCGGCGGCATGGAGTCCCATGTATCATGGCTTGCACGGTATGTATTGCACGAATATTCAAGTATGTCTAAATGCGGAAGAACTGAACGAAGAAGAAACTGTGGAGGAATTTGCTGAAAGCTTTATGTAAATGATTTAATCTTTTTATGTTCAGTTCTGTGAGTTCAAATAATAAAGGCGGTGATGAAATTTCTTGGAAATTAATTTAAAATTCCTTTCCCGTTTCCGACTTCCTTTAGTTGACCAATATAATCCTGACCACCAGGTGACTATTGAGTGTCATGGTCATGACCCGTATGCTCAAGAGAACCCCCCTAACAGGTTCCATTCCTTTGGAGGAAGTATTTCTGCGAATTCTCTGGAGACGACGATGGTACAAGGATGTACTGAGCCCCAGGTGCGCCGTAGTTCAAATCCGGCACTGGAATCGTGATCAGCGACCCCAAAAACCCCCAAGAGACGAATTTGGTTGCATATTGAAAAACAATTCATGGAGATGACCTAAGTCATCAGGGTATCCTGAGTATCAGGTGACTATTTAAAGTCTTGGTCACAACCGGCAACCACAAAAGAACCTCCCTAATAAGTTTCACTCCATTGCAAAAGAGATTTTTCCGAATTCTCCGACGACGATATTACCCGGATGTACTGAGCCCCAGGTGCGTTGTAGTTGAAATCTGGCACCGGAATCGATATCAGCGACCCCAAAAAACCCTCGGGTGAGGAATTTTGGCTAGATTTGGACACGTTTTAAACATTTTTAATATTATCTCCTAAAAGTGTATTCAAAGAGATTCATTTTCCTCTGAAGAAATGCTAAAATGCACATTAGAAAAAAAAATGGTAACAATTTTTCTAAATGATTTCCTGAATCGATTAAAAAAAAATTAACAAAATCGGTTCATTCGATTTTTTTTTCGACCTTTTCTGCTTTATTTCCTCGCCTAATGATAATAACTTTGATTCAGAATTGAATATAATCAAAAGTAGTGTTGTCGTTTGGAGAATTGATAAAAGTTACTCTTCGCAAATAATTTGATTTGATTACTGAATTGCATATAATTGTTCCACATTCTGTAAGATACTCTTCGCAATTGTGCAAAGATAAAGATATGAATCATGTATTTCATTATCTTTAGACAACTAAATAATATTTAAATTAATGATGTTTTTAAGAAAATGTTATCACAAAAACATATTTTCCGTTTCTGGAAATCGAACCCGAGCCTACTGTTGCAAAGTCGAGTGTTCTAGTTCCTAGATGATACCTTTGGTTCATCGCCGTTTGTTATAAACAGTTAAAGTACGGTATAAATTCAAGTTTATGTTTTTGTTGAAATTTGGGTGAAAGCAGTTTTGCATTAACGCTTTTAGCTGTTACAGAATAGGATTTCGAATATCATGGTGACATTTATTTTGTAACTTCCTAACTTGGTTTGTATTCCAAATTTTAGTGAATTTGGAATAACAGACCACAATCGATAAGGCTAGTTATCCCAGTACTCTAATGACTAAAGAGTCAATAACCACTTCCAAGAAATGTAATATATAGGAATGGTTAAGTAGTCATAATATACATATTATGATAATACCATCTTGAAACCACAGATGTTAAGGTTTGGAAGACACGAATAAGCCACAACCAATATACGTATCTGATATGTTACCTAAAAGATATAGTCATGGATTGCTCTATCTACCACCTTACCATTACTTTTTTAACTCCATTCAACACATTTGCGGAATAGCTAAAAGCTAGAAAACTCTTGAATTTCTGATGGATTCAGCGTCACAATAGCACGACGATGCGGATGTTTCGCCAACCATTACAGGTAGTATCTTCAACGAAGGCTTGAGACTTGAACCGAAACTGATTCTTCTGGTTTCTGTAGCAGTATTTATTGTGAGAAAGAATTTCACGCTACATAGTTCAATGCCTTTATTCTGTTGGTTATCTCCGTTCTGGCATCTGACGGATGGGTTTCCAAATGTTGGGAAGGTAATATCTTGAGTCACGGCTTAGATTATTTGGATGTTTTAGGATTTCTATCGCTTCAAGAGTTTTTCGCTGATAGAAGTTTGGAGCTCGGGCTAGGATTTTAGTATTTTCGAAAATGATTTGATGCTAGGGTCGCATCTGATGTTCCGCAAGTGCTGACCTATTGGTGCCACGGAGCCTTGTACAGTACAAATGTCCTTTTACACCGGTTCGACCTGTTTCACCAATGTAGACTTTACTGCATTAAATGCTATAAACACTCTTTGAAGGACGCTGGAGGAGAGGATCTTTGATAGACTGTTCTCAAGCCGAAATTTTGGTTTAGATATGCCGACGACAGCTTTGTTATTTGGGAATATGATCACGAAACTCTTGTTCCCGTCCTCAATTATTCAAATTAATTACATTCCAATATCAGTTTCACCATGGAAGTTAAATCGAGAGGTACAATCCCGTTCCTAGATGTATTAGTTAGTAAATAGACTGATGGGACTTTAGGACATTCTGTGTATCGAAAATCCACTCACACCGATAGATAACTCAATGGCCTTTCTCACCTCCACTCAAAAGCAATCTGTCGTAAGCTCCTTGATCCACAGAGCTGGTAATTTATCTCAACGCCACTCCTCAAAATCAGAATTGAAACAACTTCCATCATCTGTCACATTATCAAACAATTTCTACCATTACAACATTCAAAATGCCATGAAGAAATACACTTCACCGATATTCCAAATGAACCTGACCCACAATCGCTTGATTAGGAGGAAAAGTAGCAATTTGACTAATATAAATGTCTACCGAAAAATATTTCTTAAATGTTTCGCATTGCATTAAATCTGCAGAAACATTCTCTACGATACAATCTCGGACTTCATCGGGTTTAAAAAAGATAAACCAAATGTATGTGTAGCCATTTGCCGACTTCAATTATTTCTTTGTAGTCCTTGCTTGATCCCAATTCTTCAATTTTTTGCCACCAATAACTGTTTGCCTTTTCCACTGTACATCTCAAAACTACTCATTTTGAAAATATAATGTGATATAATGTTAACTGAATTTTATCAGGACAAAGATTCCTTATTTCAGTCATAATAAAAGCAGGTACCTATAGCGTTAATTACCTTACTCATCCTCAATAGGGTGTTTCCTGTCGACTAGCTCAGACCTGCCTTCTTATCGCAATTCGGACGTTACCTTTTGAAAATTGTACTTGCCGTTGAGCAACCCGACGCTGGACTTATATACAATTGAGTTTCTGCAAGTACGTAAGTGTGAGTAAGTAAGTGGGTACCTTATTTACCTATTTTTAATAATCACATGCACTTTGTTTCTTCAAACATTTTAGATACACAACAACAGGTTGGAAATAACATTCAATAACACAAATAGTTTGTATTATTTGTAACAATAAGTAGTAAAGGACATCTAATTTTGTTTATTGAGTCAAATGGTGGATGGTATTCAAAGCCATTGAAAATAAGATCTACCTGACAACATTGTATCACCTTCAACTATGACGTCATTTCTTTGTTTCAGGTAACATACTATTGTAATACAACCAACCGAAAATATCTCCAAATTTCTGAACAACCAGAATAAACAAGTCACGCTTAAAACTACAAAGGAATTCATTAATAATTCTAAATTGAAGGAAGATAATTAAAAAAAATTAAAAGTTAGACTGGACGCTGTTTGATTGTATGAACATTTCAGCAGTGAACTAGAGAAACCTAATAACAAACAATTAGTTGAAGTATTTTCTTCATTATTTCATTTCTTGATTAATACCTAGTGAGGTCTTTCCCTATGTCTATGACCCCCACACCTTCAAGAAAAATACGAAAGCCTGTCCCTGTTTTCCACATTCCACTGGCTCAAACGATGAATTTCGAACATTATAGGTTTCCCTCTCATGTAGTCAAAGTATAATAAAGTTCGTGTCGCCATCCTGGCAATAAGTTACTGATATTCCCCGTAATTTCAGTGCAGATAGCCAGTAAGTTAATGTTTTACTTTGAATTGAGTTATGTTAGTGGGGAATCTCGGGTAATAGACGTTTGATTATCAACTTTCTCTAACACTTTTGGTCAATTTATACCTTGGAAAAAATAGACCAGGAACACTGTAGCTTCTTCGTCTCGCTGATGAGCTCGGTAGCTATCCGGAACTATTACCTGCACTGTTAATGGTCAATCTAAACAAACATAAATACATTTGTGAACATACCTATATAGTCTTACATTTTAATTGTATGCAGTTACATTCTGGATATGGCACTCTAATTAATACATTGCTATTATTTTATTAATAAAGGCGGAAGATCGTTAAGAATAACAATAATTCCTCCCAGGTAATTTATTTTTGAGCAAAGATCTAATGAAATTATAGAGTGGGATAAGCTTACAATGTTATCTTGTGTACCAATTGATAATTGAATTAATAATTTTGAAACAGTTTCATGTTCGGAATGTTCGAACTATATTGCTGTGCATTCCACCATCAAACGAAATTCCTATGAGGGTATATCAGATGTTACAGCGACATTCTGACTGTCTAGAAGACGAGCTTCCATATAATATGCACAAGTTATTCAAGTACCTACCGAATCAGTATATTGATTGTAGTTAATCAAAAGCACATAGAATTTAATTATAAAATGAAACAATCAGATTAATCACTAGAATTCAAGTAAAACTTTTTTTCAGCTGAATTGAATCATCCTTGAACGAACTTCTCGGAATTGGAAGCATGTCCTCTGTATATTTCAATTAGTTGATGGTACAGTAACATTAACGGTGATCAACAATTATTATCTGAATCAAATGCATCTATTATTCATTTACCACCGGACCAATAACCGGGCAGTAATCTATATAAAATTATAATTTAGAACAAAGCCAACTATATAATTTGATAAGAAAAATCGATAATGGTAGCCGTTATTTTGAGATAATTTATCATATTGATGATATAGGAATGCATTCCCTGTTCGTTCTGTTTGTTTTCAGTGAAAACCGTTAAATTATATACGATGTATTCAAACATAGGTGATGCCTAATTAATCACCACTGTAACTATCAACAATAAAAAATGATCATAACAGATAGAATAAAGCACTTTTAATTTGTTTCTATGCCACTTATATTATAGAACACTATTGTGACTATAGTTTCGACAACTAGCGTGTCATATTCAGAAAGATACAAAAAGTATGAAGTTAGGTTATATAACAGTCAAAATAAGATAAAAACTTCAAATGGTGTAGTCAGAATCAGAGAGATGTTAAGATAGAGGGATCGAATTCCATATGCTCAATGTGAAATAATTGACCGGTCTTCCTTTTCGACCCGAGTTTTAAGGCATCCCCTCTCTTACCTTAATAGACCCGTTCCACTGTATGCCACGCACAGCAGTCCATAGATATTGAGAATAGAGTACTTGAAGGTACTCCGTCTAAGGAATTTGACGAGCGGCTTTCTCTTTCTACTCGTTTCCGATATGCCCCGCCCACTGATGCTCCGTTTGTTGTTTTTAAATAACACACCATAGTCCGGTCAAATTAGACGTTTTTTTTTGCCAACCCAGCAAATTTTCCGGACTCAACCAAATGAGATGCGGTTTTTTGCAAACTGTTCGGGAGGCTAAATAGAACATTTGAACAATAAAACATATAGCCGCTAGGACGTTCTCTAGCTTTGGGGCCATAAATTGGCCAATTTTCATGTCCAATTTTTTGTAAAATTCGTAAAATCCTTAAAAAGTTCTCAAAGTGGCCAAAAAATTCCTCTCGGGGGTTTTCGAGGTCGCTGATCAAGATTCCGAAGTCAGATTTTATATTTAGCCATTCCCTGGGGAGTAATTGGACAATTCTTGCCCCAAAAATGGGGCAAATCGACAAAAAGTTTTCAAAGTGTCCAAAAAATTCCTCTCGGGGGTTTTCGAGATCGCTGATCAAGATTCCGAAGTCAGATTTTATATTTAGCCATTCCCTGGGGAGTAATTGGACAATTATTGCCCCAAAAATGGAGCAAATCGACAAAAAGTTTTCAAAAAGGACAAAAAATTCCTCTCGGGGGTTTTCGAGGTCGCTGATCAAGATTCCGAAGTCAGATTTTATATTTAGCCATTCCCTGGGGAGTAATTGGACAATTATTGCCCCAAAAATGGGGCAAATCGACAAAAAGTTTTCAAAGTGTCCAAAAAATTCCTCTCGGGGGTTTTCGAGGTCGCTGATCAAGATTCCGAAGTCAGATTTTATATTTAGCCATTCCCTGGGGAGTAATTGGCCAATTATTGCCCCATGTGCTTCAACGTTTTATTACGTGTCTGCAGACGACACCATATGATCTCTATGGACGTCACACCATCGATATATTTACTATGCAAGACGGCGCGCATCCAAAAATTCAAAAAGTGCGCCGATAGGGGAAGTTGAGATGCACACGATACAAAAGATGCTACATCAGTTATGAAGACGGACAGGAGAATGTAAGAATAAAAATAACTTTCTCTCCTATAAAATATCGGGCCCTATTCAACAAGAATTTTCATCTTTATTTACGTTTTAAATATTATAATATACTATTAAGATGCTGATGTAAATTATTGTGAAACATTTTGGAATACTATTTCCTGTTAATTTAATAAAACGGAAAAAAAAAATTAAATAACGAATTTTTATTTTAAATTAGAAATTGGTCTTTTTTCGGTGAATAATTGGCCAATTACTCCCCAGGGAATGGCTAAATATAAAATCTGACTTCGGAATCTTGATCAGCGACCTCGAAAACCCCCGAGAGGAATTTTTTGGACACTTTGAAAACTTTTTGTCGATTTGCCCCATTTTTGGGGCAATAATTGTCCAATTACTCCCCAGGGAATGGCTAAATATAAAATCTGACTTCGGAATCTTGATCAGCGACCTCGAAAACCCCCGAGAGGAATTTTTTGTCCTTTTTGAAAACTTTTTGTCGATTTGCCCCATTTTTGGGGCAATAATTGTCCAATTACTCCCCAGGGAATGGCTAAATATAAAATCTGACTTCGGAATCTTGATCAGCGATCTCGAAAACCCCCGAGAGGAATTTTTTGGACACTTTGAAAACTTTTTGTCGATTTGCCCCATTTTTGGGGCAATAATTGGCCAATTACTCCCCAGGGAATGGCTGAATATAAAATCTGACTTCGGAATCTTGATCAGCGACCTCGAAAACCCCCGAGAGGAATTTTTTGGCCACTTTGAGAACTTTTTAAGGATTTTACGAATTTTACAAAAAATTGGACATGAAAATTGGCCAATTTATGGCCCCAAAGCTAGAGAACGTCCTAGCGGCTATATGTTTTATTGTTCAAATGTTCTATTTAGCCTCCCGAACAGTTTGCAAAAAACCGCATCTCATTTGGTTGAGTCCGGAAAATTTGCTGGGCTAATTGTCTATTTTGACCGGACTACCAAGAAAGTAAGATAGTCTTTTTGTAAAGCATTGCGCTTATCTTCATCTCTATGCAGCAGTCAATACTGGCTTCTTGTGCTGTGTACATGTGTGTATTTCTTTTAACAGTTAATTTTATAATAATATGTAAATAAAAAAATAACTTGCAATATTTCATTAATATAAACCTGTATATATTTCATGGATGACTTGTATATTTTTGTGTATTTCCTCTAAAATAATTTTTCTAAGCTGTCTAAAACGCTACAATAAAGCGTAAGTTTAGGTTAGATTCATCGACATTATGTATATGTCGATGGTTAGATTACAGTGGTCCCAGTTAATCCCCACCTAGCGCTCTCTATCTTCACATCTCTCTGGTTAGAATATGGGAAAATTATAATGGCGAGACATGACAACTTGGTACAGGTAAGTGCAGTCATAGATAAACCAGATCTTATCCGTAATCGTCCAGCTATCGGGTCCTCAAGCGACCTCTGACGGCGAGCGTATTAACAGTTGATCTACAGAATTCAATGTTAATGCAATTAGCCCTCGCCTGCATCTTTAATCGCTTCCGATAGCATAGGTTCCAAACTTAAAACAGTCACGCTGTCGCAGGTTAGTTTGTTGAATTCCTACAATACTAGATCAGTAGGTTATTCTTGTAATTGATTGATTTTCCTTGCGTTTGAACACATGCTGGACGATCCAAGCGGCAATGTTTGTAAAATGTTTCATACATTTTTTAGAAAACTAGATAAGTAGGTTATTTTAAAGCTTGTTTTTATAATTGATCGATTTTACTTGCTCTTGCTCTTGTACACTAGCAGATTGATATTAGTTGCCTCACGTGGAGTTTTGTTTTATTAGAAGAGCTAATAAACTATGGAAGCTTTCACACTATGGATACTAGACTATATTACTATGAATAAGAAACAAACATTCTTCTCCACAAGAAATGCTACCGGACGAAAAGCTTTAAGCTTATTAGTCCAATTACCGAATTACGAATATCTCCAACGCATTTTTCATACCTTTAAATATTTCTATTGATTCTAGCGTGTTTAATTTCACTCTAAAAATGCAAAATAATAACTTCCTCTAATTTTTCGACTTTTATACACATGCGAATATCGTGGTTGCTTGTAAAATTAGGATAAAATAAGTTTTATATTCTAAAGGCACTTTTTTCTGAATAATCCAGTGGCATCGAGAAAATTTAAAGAATATGCAATTTCGAGTTGTGAAATAATATTTTTTCAAATGTCATTTGAGGCTATGGTTTAGTTTGAACGAATTTTTTCTCTCTCTATAACTGTGTATTATATGTTGGGTCGCTTTTGATGCGTAAGTATTTAAAAGCGAAATTAATACTTTCCTGTACTACTTTTTGCGTGTTTATCCGTTTGTTAATAAATTGCATATTTACTATTTTGTCTCCGTCATAATAACAATTAACTCATCTAATCGCAAAAGGGAAGATGTCTTACCAAAATTACAAGAAATATGATATGTTAGAACGCTTCATTTAAACTATAGCAATTGTGATATAGCATTTGAAATATGTCTCATTCGCTATCCAGAAAGAAGACAACCTAACAAAGCTATTTTCAAGAGATTAAAATATAATCTTATTAATGGTTGATCGTTCAACAAGCCAAAATTAAAAAACTACAACATTGAAGATGCTGAAGAAACTAGTATATATGTAATTAGAATGACGGTTGCAAAATCCTTCATTTTCAAGTCGTCAGATTGAAACTGAATCTAGAATTTCGAGACGTCGGCTTTTGGTATTTTGACATATATAAATTCAAGCCTTACAAAATGAGGAAACAAAATCATCTGCAACTAATTTTCAACGAAGATTAGAGTTTTGAATATGGCATCGCCAAAATGTCAACAGGTTTCATTGTGCTCTAGATATGTAGTTTGGACCCATGAAGCCTACATTAGCAGTACTGGAATTTTCGAAAGGCATAACGAGCACTATTGTTCTAATATGAACCATCACCGTACCGTCGACGTTCGATCTCAGGCACGCTTTGATTTTAGTGTTTGGTGTGCTCTACGGATCAATCGTGTTTAAACATATTACATATATTAAGAAAATCCTGATGGCCAACGGTACTATGAAATTAGCAGGAAATTATTGAGGAATTTATGGACAATCTACCTTCAATTGAGGCAAGAAATCAGTTCTTTCGATAAGGTGGTGCACCACTTCATTATATCAGGACCGTTTCAGAATTATTGAATACAAAATTTGGAGGTAACTGGATATGTTGTAGCGGACCAGTGAGGTGGCCACCACGATCACCTGACTTAACGCCACTGAACTTTTTCTTTTGAGGCTATATTAAAGGGAAATTATACAAGAAAACCAGTGACGGCATAAATAATGTAGTTCAGAGTGTTATGAAGTGATTCAATTTATGTATCGAACATAACGGGCATCAGTTTGAACATTTACCCCAATTTGTATTTTTATTTTTTAGTTGTAATGATATCAAAATTCGATTATTTGGTCTTGGGTTGTTGAAGGATCCACAATTAATAAGATTATCTAAACTCTTGGAAATGGCTTTATTAGGTTGTCTTCTTTGTGGATAGCGGTTGAAATAGATTTCAGATCACAAATGTTACTTTGAATAAAACTTCCTAATATATTATATTTCTCGTAATTTTCGTAAGTCATCTTCACTTTTACGATTAAATGAGTTATTAAATTGTTATTATGACGGAAACAAAATCATTGATATGCAATTTACTGACAAACGGATAAACACTGTCATGGATGACATCCGTCTACTTGGAATAAATATAAAAAAATGTAAAAAGTAATATAGTATAATATTTTTTTCGCTATTAAAGACTTACACATCAAAAGCGACGCAACATATGATACATAGTTACAAGTAGAAAAAAAAAATCTGGTTTAACTAATTCATAGCCAATTATGATTCTCATTTGAAAAAATATCAATTTAGGCCATAACTCGAAATTGCACATTTTTTTTTCCAAATTTTCTCGCACCTCTCGATTGTACAGAAAAAAATGCCTTGAGAACGTGAATGTTATTTTTTTCTAACTTAACAAACAAGCACGCTATTCACACGTGTTTAAAAGTCGAAAAATTGAAGTCTTGTTTGCAACTCGTAAACACCAGAGGATAGCAAATATTTGTTCCTGCCAGTGAATTTGTCTCAAAGAAGGAGATAAAAATGTGATTTCCATTTTGTTGTATCTCCTATAGTTGCCAAGTTACCCTATATAAACATCGAAATTTGCACACCCTCTAAAAAACAATTTTTGTGTTTATGGGAGTCGAGCCCGAGACAGGTATCCTATCCCTTAAACCACAGCGCATTTTGTTATAAAGTTGTTAATATACGATGTTATTTTTCTCCAATAATTGTGTTTGGTGCTGTATTTGGTGAACGATTTTGTAGAAATTTGGCTAACAGCAACTGGATGGCCCCAGTTGTAGACTATACTGCCTGTAGTCGCTCCAATGGGTTTGGCTTTCAGAAGCTTTTGTCAAATGTTGTACAAGCGCTAAATGGGGTTTTCGTCTAGATAATTGTTCAAATCGAATATCTACGTATTGCGAAATTTCAAAACAGCTGAAGTTGGTCGAAGGATCTAACATTCAACACTTCTGAATAAGATGTCCTAAGGCAGCAAATTGTTGGATAAAATAGCTTTGAAGAGTTCGATTTTCACTAACTATAAATAGATGTAACCAGTTTTACCTACACCGTAGCTTCTTCTAACAGATATTACTGAAAAGTTGGAGAACCTACGGTTGTGAAGGCCTTATTAGCCTTTAAGGTTCGTTTTGATTAGGGTTAGAGTTTGTACGAATGTTTCTCACGACATCTTTAAAAACACACGTTATACACTAATTAACACTAAGAACTAGCAATGTAATTATTAGCTGTCACATATCTGAACTAGATACTAGTGACTTTGATGATTGGTTTCCGAATCAATCTTCGAATATGTCTACGTTGTGGTATCAATTATCTGGCTATAAATGCTTTATTGTTTTATATTATTATTTTCTACTACTGGTGAAATTGTGGGTTATTATACAACAGCACATCACGTCGGTATGCGGATTGTGCATATCCAGTTACCACGAAAAAACATAGGTATTTTATCTGGTTTAATATGTGACAACAATTATATGCTTATGTGTAATCGAATTCCTTAGCGGACTTAGATTAGATATGAGTTAATGAGTTTTAGGTATGTAAAGGTGTTTATTGTAGATTACACGATGTTAGTGAAACTAGTTGCATTTGTATATTGAATTATAGTGAACATACCACTTTTAATAGTTTATTTATTCAAGCTTATGATCGATTTTAGTCACGTAATGGTTGATTTTGATCAATTTTGCGAAAAAGTGTAATTCATTCTACATAAATTAGGAATAATAAAATTATATTTAATTATAGAACCGTAATGTTTATCTGAAATGGAACCAGGTATAATTTTTTGCATGCCATAAGAAATTCGATTATGAGAATATCTTATTGTGGCAATAAGAAGCTATTTATATCTGTGGCCGGGGATATTTCACATAGAGGACCTTAAAACTGTCTACAGTACATCATAAATTCAGACATTACTACGTTTCTCATAAGAGAAGAAATATTACTTACGTAACTTCAGTAATAAACACAAGTATGGGCTCCTAGTCCGGAGTATTGTTTTCATGTGCCATTTAATGGCTATGTCCGTTCATTCATATCTTTTTCCTTTGTGATTTATAGAAGCATAATGGGATCATTAAAGTCGCCATTACTATGACATTCTGGTCATAAAATATATATTCGAACAAAAGTGTTGCTCATGAGTCAACTGGGAACAGTGCGTTATTTCCAAAATTAAACTAAATTTCATATCAGATCAATATGTACCTATGCTTCGTGCAAGCAATACCCTTAGATTGCAATTAGTCAAGTCAATATGCTGGGAAACTATCGAACAATTTTGTAGACGGTGTTATCGGTAATTTTTTTCATGAAGTTCATTCATGATTTCAGAGCACCCAATTCACCCCATTCTCAACCTCTTTTTTTGAGATCACTTTTAATTTATCAAAAAATTAAAATTAAGCCTCCAAAATTGTTTCTAGAAGGTTTTTTTGGGTCGCGCTGATCACGAATATGAGGTCATTCTCCTGTAAAATTCATCCAATGGATGGAAAATCGGGGAAATTTCGTAATTTTCAAGCACATTTTCTCATTTTTGACGTGATTAGCGTTTTCTACGTGATAGAGGTTGACAGTCGCGTTGTAGTATAGGAATCTTCCATCCCTATACGAGTTACCTAAAATCCCCGAATTATAGAATGCAACCTTATTCCTATTAATGTTATTGTAAGTATATGTTTAGATATCGGATCTGGGCCACAAAGCAATATGTTTAATATATTAAACACATTGCTTGGCACAGATACCTTGACATCCTAGACTAGTTTAGTAGGACAATAACAATAACAGTATATGACATAATATATATATACTTATCTAGGACATTCAGATTATTCATAATATATTCATACATCATTCATGCAGATTGACGGTATTGTCAATGATTCGTACTTGTATTTATTGTAATTATAGAGAGTGAGACATTAAGCCATAATGGCGTCGAACTCTACGTTTGAGTAAAGTGTAACTCTTTTGTAAGTGCTGTGTTTCAATCCCCTATGCCTCCACCAGGACCACGGGTCAGTTTAGGGCAGACCGCCCAACCTTAAGAGCTGATCCCCACAGCGTATTTCGATCCCGAATAGCAAAAAACCGAGAAAATTTGTGGAAAATCTGGAAAAAAAAATCTTTCCACGTTCTTAAAATTATCGTGCGATAGGTTAGTATAGGTTTTTTTTTGGTTCGCTGATTACGAATTTGATATTCAAAATGTTCGAAAATATCATTTTCCAGAAAAACGCGAAAAATTTTATTATGAATTCTCTTTTCCTTTGAATGAAATTTTTGGAGTGTTTTATATTCATAATCAGTAGGAAAATTATATGGAGGTGGGGATGTTCGAAACTGTATCGATTCTCGATGGATCGATACTTTAGTTACCGATATACGATATTTTGTATCGATACTTCAACTTTCGATATATTGTGTATCGATACTTATTTGGTAGGTATGGCAATTCTCCGGATCGGTCATGACGGTAAGAATTTATCATTCTTGTAATTGCCTTGTGACCTCTAGCGTCAAGTAGAAATACCTCATGAAATAATTCAATTCGATTTCGATATAATTCTTATAAAATTTTATTTCGCATAGTCACATTACATCAAATGTTTTGTTCTATCCAGATCACTTCATATTCACTTCTTGGCTTGTACATTCCATTCTTATTCTTTCATTTTCAGAACTTTGACTACTATTTAATTAAGAAGTGCTAAAATTAAAAATTATAAATAAAATAACCTTTCTGAAGGATAATAGCATATTCCTCCTGTGCAAAGTCCTTTTCTTTAGAATTTTAAGATACTTAACCTGATGATTGTGCAATTATGGTGATGACCTGAATTGAATAACGGATCAATATTGACAATATACTATTCAAACTTGTGTTACGATCAGTATTGATATAAAATATTGATACTTTTCACAGTATCGAACATTTCTGTTGGAAGTCGAACCTGATTTCTCTTCTTCAACATGACGAACCCAGTTTTCCAAACTCTTATGATAAGGTCTTTCTAGTCCAGATCGATTAGTAACGTCACACACTTATAGTTCCAGATAGCTGTTTCGCTCTCTCATAGAGCTCATCAATGAAACGAGAGAATTTGCACGTTACTGAAGAATTTCTGTTGAAGGTAGACATAAGCAACCTTGAAAGTGTTAAAGAAATCAAACAATCTCACGCCATATATGAAAAGATGTCCCACTAAGATATCAAGCAATGTACCATATTGACAGATTTCTCTAACTTACAAATGTTACGGTGAATGTGAGACTACTTCAGTGCGCCAGATGGTGACATAATAATAATAATAATAAGTTTATTTGCAGAAAAGAATACATATAAAGTTTATATTATAAATTGAGATATGTTGCAAATATGAACAGTACTAACGAAAGTATGCGAAAGCATACTTGTGTGTAAGATAAAAACATAACAAGTTATATAACAATACCGATAATAATACTAATAATAGCACATAGTTGTTATTGTTGTATTACTTAAAATCCTAAAATAAGCTTAATAAGTTTAATATAATAATAAGTTTATTCATTGCATTAACTGTGGTACATACAAAATAACATGAATAAATTGATAAATAAATGGCATAAAAATAAGATAATCCCTATTGAATTAAAAAATAAATTAATTTGCCATAATGCACCTTATATCTATGGACTTCCGAAATTACATAAAAATGATATACCCCTAAGACCCATTGTAAGTAATATTGGAGCGCCTACTTACAATTTATCAAAATTTCTATCAAAATCTATCAATAATATAATAGGAAAAAATGAATTTTATGTGAAAGACTCATGGCATTTTTATGAATTTATAAAAAATCAATCCGTACCAGTAAACCATCAACTAATTTCCTTGGATGTTGTTTCTTTATTTACAAATATACCTGTCGTTTTGGCATTAAATTGCATCAAAATACGTTGGCCAGAGATTAAAAACCACACACCTCTTGATCAATCGGATTTTATAAATGCGGTAAAGTTTTGTTTAGAATGCACTTATTTTCAATACGGTGAGCAATATTTTGGGCAAATTTTCGGCACAGCAATGGGATCTCCTATTTCAGCTACCATTGCTAACCTCGTTATGGAATGCCTAGAGGAATCTGTTATAAATTCATTAGATTTTCAGCCTGTATTCTTTAAACGGTATGTAGATGATTGCCTTATGTGTGTTCCCAACGATAAAATTCAATATGTGATTACTAAATTTAACAATTTCCATTGTAAACTTCAATTCACTTGTGAAATAGAAATAAACAATAACATTATTTTTCTAGATATGACCATTAGGCACAATGCAGATGGAAAAATAAAAACTTCTTGGTTTACTAAAGAAGTCTGGTCTCAACGTTATCTTCATTTCAATTCCGTTGCACCAGCTTGTTATAAAAAAAGTGTCATAAACAGCCTCACAGACCGCGCGGTAAAATTATCCCACGCAGAGGACCGTCCCAAAAATTTAAAAATTGTTCGTAATGCATTGGAAATGAATGGCTACCCAAAAACTTTCTACAATCATTAAAGAGAGAATACACAAAATCTATAATGGTTCTTCTTATAAAAATAACATAACAGGTAATACAGACAATTATTTATCTTTACCATACATTCCGGAGACCTCAGAAAAGAATAAGAAATGTTTGAAAAAGTACGATATAAATGTTGCGCATAAACCTACTAACTGAGTTGGGAAATATTTCTCGAATCTAAAACCTGTAATACCTAAAGATAAACAAACCCACACAGTATATAAATTGAATTGTTTAGATTGTGATGGAATTTATACTGGAATCTCTAAACAATATTTACAAAAAAGAATGTACGGCCATAAGTATAGCACAAGAAATAATAACTTAGAAAATTCCACCGCCCTTGCTAAGCACTGTTTTGATTATAACCATCAATTTGATTACAAAAATGTTAATATTTTAACTAAAGAAACCAATTATTATAAAACATCTATCCTGGAGATGATTCATATAAAAAGGGATTCAAATTCTGTAAATCATGGGAATGATATTCAGGGATTGAGTCAGATTTATACTAACTTGATTAATTAAAACTCTTGCAAATTCCTACATACGTCTTTATAATGTTAAAAGTATATTTTAGGAAGAACGCTTGAAGTAAAGTAAATTCCAATGCAGGTCTAAAACCTTTTCAAGTACGTCATAAATCTTCATCTGGGTCGAGTTTCGACAAATAGCTTCGAACTCCAGTTGCTTTGAGACCATAGCAATATGCGTTTGTACATTATGAGAATATTACTTAACAGTGGTTTCTTGATACAAAAAAATCTATACTTTAATATTAACGATACAATTTTCGATTATTCGTGGTTCTGTTCGTTTCGACAGCGTGAGCTTTTTGATTGAAAATTGTGCGATATGGACGCTTGTGCTAATTAGTTTTAGTTAACCCCTTTTTGACAAAATAAGTTTTCTGATGATGGTCGTGAGACCGAAACGTACGTAAAGACGAACATTTATAACAGAGTGTTAATGTGACCTAATTCCCGAGAATTTTTTATATGATAATATGTTTATAATTATTATAAAGCACAAGGAATTTAAATCAATGATTTAAATGCAATTTATGTAAAGTATTGAAGAAATATGCAAACATGTGAAATTATGTATGCAAATGCAAATTATGTCAGGAGTGCAATTCCTATAAGTGTCTAAGCAATTATAAGATTTCTTTGGTTCTTATAGAAAATTCGTTGTGATGATTTAGCGCAGCAGGGTTGAAAAACATGGCAATTCGTTTTGAATGTGTTTGAACTACTGGCCGGTCGTTCCTGATATCAGCTGAATTGCAATGGCATGTGGAAAATGAACGAAACAAAAGTATTGCAATCTCAGATAAGTGAAGAAAATTAAATCCTACAGCCACTTTTATATTATTATATTAATAATGTAATATTTTTCAATAAAATTTGATGTAAGAACAAACAGGAAGGAATCGACTCCCCACCTGGTTATTGCTGTAAGCTCTTGTTAGCCCTGGAGATTAGAGTATAGCCGTTATTTATTATACATCTATCGAACAAAATGTAATGAACTGGTCTGGCGCATCCGGTATAATGTTAGATAATCCGATCATTTCAATAGAAACGAATCTTCTACATATGGATATTCAAATTTGAATATCATTCATGTCTTCCAATCCATTTAAATCGGTACTTCCAGGTTTCGAGGTCCAAAGCTTCACCTCATCGTCAGGTATACATAAGAATGTATCAAAATTAGTTCAAATTTGATAAAAATTTTCTTCAATGAAACCATTCTTATACAGAATGTCCCAAAATTGCCGGGAAATAAAACTATTACTTATTGTAGAGGTCGAAATGAGTTTATATAGTAACGAATCGTGCCGTTTGTTAGTGAGGAGAATTCAAAATTCACTTGAAAATTCATATTTTTGTGCGCTATTCACAAATGCGTGGAACAAATTAGATGAAATTTTGCAAAAATGCATTGTAGAAAGTTACCTTACTTTCAGTAGCCAAAGAAAAACAAAGGACATTGTAGAAGGGTAAAACCACCCTCACCCCTCTGATATTTTTTAAATAATTTTATTAGGGGTGGTAATATGGTTTTAAGATTTTTTTCTACAAAAAGACTTATTCGCGATCTTCATTTTTATTTTCCCTGGAAATTCAGTATTTCTCATAGTTTGGGAGGAAAAAATGTTCACTGAAACACTGATAACTGATATTCTCAGAACAAGTTTAAAAAAATTGTAGTACAAAATTTAGTGAACACAAGGACAAAACTTTTTTATAACAGGTGTTCAATGTGACCTACATCTTCATTAATGCAAAAATCAATTTGGCGTAAAAAATTGAAATACACCTTCCTCAACACAACGTCTTTGTCTCGTATTGCGTTTACAGCATTTTGAATTCTGTTCTGCAGTTCTTCGGAATTATCAATTTGAACTTTCTATACTTGTGTTTTCAACGCTCCCCAGATGAAGAAGCCGCAAGGATTCAAGTCTGGAGACCGCGGAGGCCACTGAATATGTGATTCTTGTCCTCTACCAATCCATCTACCAGCAAATTGTTCAACAAGATATTCTCTTACGGCAAGTGCAAAATGAGGTGATGCACCGTCGTGCATGAAGAACATATTTCGACGCAACTTAAGAGGCAAGTCGTCTAATAATTCCGTCAGAATTTCTGGAAGGAAACTAAGGTAACTAGCGCCATCCAGACGATCAGGCAATCGAAACGGTCCAACAATAAAATGGCCAATAATTCCGACCCAGACGTAACATGTGCATCAAACTGCAAAACGTACTCGTACTTGACAAAGGATTCAATTCCAAAGAAAAACTTACTTATTTACGGTAAGCAAACCAAATGTTATCGAACGCCTTAGTTTCCAGAAACGGGTAATATAAATTCTGGAATGTTTATAATTATTATAAAGCACAAGGAATTTGAATCAATGATCTTAATGCAATTCATGTAAAGTATTGGAGAAATATGCAAACATGTGAAATTATGTATACAAATGCAAATTATGTAAGGAGTGCAATTTCCATAAGTGTCTAAGCAATTATAACATTTCTTGGGTTTTCAAAGAAAATCCGTTGTGATGATTTAGCGCAGCAGGGCGGAAGAAACTAGCAATTCGTTTTGAATGTGTTTGAACTACTGACCAGTCATTCCTGATATCAGCATAATTGCAATGGCATGTGGAAAATGAACGAAACCAAAGTATTGCGATCTCAGATAAGTGAAGAAAATTAAATCCTACAGCCACTTTTATCGATATTAATAATGTAATACTTCTTAATAAAATTTAATGTTAGAGAAAACCGGAAGGAATTAGCTTCCCACCTGGTTATTGTTGCGAGCTGATGTTAGCCCTGGGGATTATTTATTATACATCTATCGAACAAAATGTGATGAATTGGTCTGGCGCATCCGGTATATTGTTAGATAATCCGATTATATCAATAAAAACGAATCTTCTACATACAGATATTGAAATTTAAATCGGTACTACCAGGTTTCGAGGTTCAAAGTCACATCTCATCCTCAGGTATATATAAGAATGTATCAAAATTTGTTCAAATTTGATACAAATTTTCTTCAATGCAGCCATTCTTATATATGCCTGAAGATGAGATTTAACCTCATACTTGGGTGATACCAATTATTCAAATCTTCTACAAATTCTCTTTTGTCCATCATATTATGATTGTTTTCTTAAAAATTACCTGAAGATTATATCATATTATGTACAATTCGTTACCGTGAGCGCTGAAACTTTTATATAATATTTACTTTGAATAAATCTATATTTTATCATAATTTTGAGTAAGGAATGTAATTAGAAATTCTTATACTTTCTTTCTTCACTACCTTCATTGTTGTTGTCAGCAATTGACTCTCAAAGCAATCAGTTCCAATCGTTGTAACCTAAGAACGGTATGGCCCTGACAAAAGGCTCTTGTATGCTCAGGCAACAAGAAGAAAGTAACTCTGATATGGATACCCTGCCATTAGGGCATCGAGGGAATTGAGGTATCTACTCTACTGTCCAGGAATTTGCAGCTTCAGAATTCATCAAACCAGAACCAGTGCTTGGCATATTTGCAAGCACACCTGAAATAGCTATATTAACCTGAACTGAAAGTAGAATACTCCAGTTCTGCCAAATCTTACTAGGTTTAGCCCATTCTGAAGAGTTTATCAAAACAAGAGCTGAAATACTCCTAGATAGGAGCGGGGTAAACCTAAGCGTTTTAGGTTTTGGCGACAAGCTATTTTTGTATCCTCGCAAGGTTCTGTCAATTTGAGATTGTAATACAAAATACTCTGTTGCCGCTAATCTCGAGAGAGAACTACATGGTGCGGATGACTCTGAGAGTAGCTTCAGCAAGCAACGTCCTTTTTGCGAGACTCGAGATACCCATCTTGATGAAACTACCATTTGTCACTGAAAAAGATCCGGTGAACTGTGCACCATATACATTTCAACACTAAAGCCATGATATAGTGCATTCTTATCCAAGAACGACCAAAATGGATTCACGGGCTTGGTAGACATATGCGGTTGGCTATTTGAACAAAGCCGAATGATTACTCGTCTAACGTTCCTGGTAAAACAGGTTATACGAGAAGATGGAGTTGACTATAGCCCAGAAGGGGCAATAATATAGTCTAGCGAGCAGTGCCCGTAGTGGGTACGCCTAAAGTAGTCCGGCCGGGGGCGAATAAAACAGCTGCCTCTGCGTGGCTGTATGCTGCACCACATGGCTTTACTCCTAAGGTCTGGTGTCTGTGCTTCCTATCCCAGGCTTCTGGGTGATGAATTCGCGGCCAGAATAATGATATGTAGTAGGCCGATGAGATGAGGCCGAGGGCTACTCGACAAACGAAAGTTGTTTAGCACTGAACACGAGTAGACAGGGGGAGAGGGGCCCAGATGGTTCGAAAGACCGTCTCCTCTCCAATTAAGGCGTTGGTCTGTGCTGTTGACAGTAGGAGAGGGCACTACGTGACATGTCTAAAGTCCGCTAGATGGGATGGCAGGAGGTTTGAAAACCCCCACAGCTATTATCATGTTGCCGCTGTTATATTCGATTAGTTTAGTTTCATTTCGTTAGTTTTGTAACTTACTCCTTGGTTTCGTACAGTTCACAGGAAACTATTTCTGTCTTGATTAATGTATAAGTACTTTCGCACTTTCGCATGCACTATGCCAATAAAGTTACAACATGAGCCTATTCATATCTAGTAAATAAAATACTAATATGCATATCGAACGCTTACACAGGACGATGGAATTTAAAATACGTTGATTTAAAGGGACATAATGTACCGGGATATCAAAAATTATCTTGGTCAAGGGTGGTTGTGAAATCTAAAACGTGTGTCTTACTTAACGCTTATGTAGAAAGCTGATTGAATAAATCAGGAATACCGGTACAGGAAAGATCTTTCCCATCGTAGTTATACAATTTTAAATACATTTGTTTATCATTGTAAAGATTTGGATAAAGTGATTTTTGTTCTCAGGTCAGAGAACTATATAAACATTGTAGTGTAGTGGTTTTTTGATACATATTCATAAATTTTACACATTAATGTGTTACATTTTCAATTATTCGTATTTCGTTCGTTGTTGCGACATAGACATTTTCAATTGAAATTGATGCGACAAAGACGCTCAGTGCTTAATGCAATTAGCTCAATCACCAGAAACTGACGTAATTCCCAAGCAACACGTCAATGAGCATTATAGTTTAATATACGCGTATTCAAAGATATTTTGATATTTTTTTGGTTATGGTATATTTATTATACGAATATGACTAACGAATATGTTTTGCAGCTTGTAATACACAATTTAGTTCATTATTTCGCTACGGACTTTCTGTAAATTTAACGAGTATAGAAGAAATAATGATAATAGGTGCTTCTCTGAGTTATACTGCATTAGTCGGCCCTAAATGGGCACTATAATAGCTCTCAGTATATTAAATATCTTTTATTGGTGGTATATCATATACTTAAATGACAAGAAACCTTCTCCCTGTGAATAAAAGTGTTCGCCATAATCATCGCCGTCTTGCGATATAAATCGCGTTCCTCTGTTCACCTAACGTGATCGTACCAGTGCCGCCACTGGTCTGCGTGACCGTCTTTGACAACACAACAATTACCCACATGCGCACTGTGGGTGCAACCACAAATAGTGAAGTTGTTCTGTGCCACAAATCATATTATAATTAATGACGGTATTACAGTTCATTTTGTTAGTATTGTTCTATCGTTTAGGATTGTCTTGTTATTTTGTGACCCCGAGTATCTACTGGTGACTGGTAAGTTTCATCACAATATTTAGTTATTATTATGTGATCATATCTCAGGATCTGAATGTATGTATTGTTTGTCAAAGTTTCTGCAGCTTCAATTACAGTTATTTACATTTGCTTTGTTCCACTGGTACTTTTAACTTAATTTCTTGTGTATTTTATGCCATGTAGGTAACTATTATAGAATTTAAGTTCTAAGTTTATGATGCATTCAAATTGGGGAGGGTACCCCAATATTAATATTTATATTAGCTTCCAGAAGCTGCGAAGGTATACTTCCAAGTCCGCAGCTCAGCGTTCCAATAAAACTATTGGACCTGCAGTTCAGTGTGTATTCAGTAACAATAATGTCAATAAGTAGTGATTATTTTTTATATTAGGTATAACAATTCATTTTATTTTTAATTTTTCCATATAATGCACTAAATATAATTTCCAATAGTTTCAGCGCGTTTCTTTTTAACCTCATTAGTAATAAAGTAATCTACATGATAAATGATTATTCAGCCTATTGAAATCAAAGAGTTCTATATATAGAGTAGACTACTAAGCCTTTCACTGGTATGTTAACGGATATTCTGTCCCTCTTCGACACATGTACTGCGCTCTCACCCGCACGTGAATATTGCACGATGAATGGTGTTGAGTCTCGGTGTAGAAGGGGAGACCGTGCGAGTGAGAGCGCACTACATGTGCAAGAAGGACAGAATGTCCGACTACTTACCAGTGCTTTCCTATGCTTAACACACTACTTGTCTACTCTATATATAGAACTCTTTGATTGAAATACTTTTAAAACATCTATAATTGATTCTAAATAGAAGAGCATTCCTTCAACAAGTAATCAACGTGTTTCATAAACGTTCACAACCATTATATTGCACGCGTATTTTCACGTTTTTCGTGCAGACGTTTTATAGTTTATACAAGGTTGACATTTAACCAAAAATATACCTCGGTATATAACAAAATTAAACGTTTTTTCAACCATTCTATGTTGATTGGGTTCTATCTACATTCTACAATAGTACGCTGCCTTACTTCATTGACGTACCGTAGGGATCGGCACCGAAATAAAATTAACCAATCAAAGATACCTGTAATTCGGCCGCTATACACGGTTGTTGATGACTCAATACATGAACGTGCATTCATCAGCGTGCAGACAGTAACTTGCGTTAGTTTAACCTACAGACACGAACTTAGTCGCCTAGCTGCTGTGGTGAAATAAGATGTCTTTGGACGTTGATGATTTGGCTATAGGGGCAGTGACGTGCGCCATACATTTTTAGCTCTTGATCGTTTTGTATATTGTACCTTCGCTACTGATGAATTCACTTCTGAAATACCTCATTTGTTTTCTCACGTTGTGACTTGCTTGTACGTTAATGTACGTACAGTCAAAAATCTGACCTAAAATAGATATTTTAACGCGAAGAACCTCCTAGCTGTGCATTCAACAATGTGACGTTATTTTGTCCACCCACCGGCTTCATCGCCTGCCAGTTGACGAATGCACGTTCATGTCTTAAGCCATCAACGACCATAGTCAAAGTATAAAGGTCTATTGGAGCCTCCCTACTATAGTTTCTCGCGCTTGGTGACGTCACCTGTTTCCTCCAATCACAGATTTGCTCTCATCGGCTCGTCGCCGGCACATAACAACATCATATTATGTCGTCGTCAAAAACATTAAATAATCAAAATAAACGACCAATCAGCTTGCACTCGAATTTTAAAAAGATTAGAAGGGAGGCTCCAACAGACCTTTATACTTTGACTATGATCAACGACAGTGTTTATCGACCTTAATGGCAGCTGCGTGCACCATGCCATCCATGGAAGTGGATTGTCTTGATATCTCATTATATTATATATATCGTCAGATCTGGAACCATTTCTCTTTGATTTTTGTATTATTTCATACTCCATCCCAAAATCACCTTGTATCATATTTAATCATTAGATTTTTTGTTGTATTGGGTTGATCAGTTTTTAACTTATTCATCAGCACTCTGTAAGCATATTATGGGTTTGTTTTCCAGAGAGAAGTTGTGCACCCTACAATTCAATGAATCCTCTCGTAAAATCCGGGGGTATTGTTCTGAAGTCAGACATCGCAAATGTCAATAATATTTAAGATAGCTTTTGAAACAAAGTTCTAGAACTAATAAAATACCTCATTTGTCTCTACACTTGTGTGTTGATCCACGTACTATACGGTCAAAATATCTGGCCAATATTTTATGGCGGCGAGCTTCCTGACGCATTCAACAACGTGACGTTCTTTTGTCTTCACACCGACGACCTAGCGATGCTGCATATTTGTTAGGAATAGAATATCTAGTGTTGTAAGGTTTTGAAAAAACCTTTTGTGTCTCTAATGACCCCAACTAGCTCAGGGAATTAATTTACCTCAGGGCTCGTTATGAAACGTATCCTTCGATTCTTGATTAAATAGGACTGCATTTTATGAGGGCCAACTGTTTACGAAAAGATACGGAAGAGTCCTCAATCAAGAATTTCTAGCATTACGACGTGGATACATGTTGATGATTATATAAGACAAAATAAAGACAAGGTTCAACTTAAAAATTTGGTTTTATTTCTCTAAGGCAGGGGCCTCCAAACTTTCCAGCCTTAGAGTCATCCTGGTTACTCCAGTAAGTTCCGAAGGCCGAAACCGTTTCAATTTTCTTGCCATCATCTATAATTTCTAGACTAGTCGCCAAATACGCGCCCTGAGCGAGCATAAGGTCGATAAATTGGCTAGTTCAATTACTATTGTATACTGACTGTATTTCATTGTTACGACAGTGACACGTCATCATACGCTGAAATAGATAGTGGTACTGCTCTTTATCGCTAACAGATAGCGCTAGTAGTACTCTCGAAAACGCAGTAGCAATTAAACATTCGCTTATAATCTCGTTGTTTCGAGAAAGATCTGGTGTATTCCATTCGCTTCTAGTTGGCAGCAATTGGAGTATAAGGATAGCAACGCGACCGCAAGTCAGACCGCCCAGGGAAGGCGGAGAAAGCCAAACTGTCTGTTGTGAAATAAAGTAGTACGTGACTCCTTAAAACCTGTTTGTGCGTGTTCGAAAGACACCTTCGTAACAGTATTTTGATTTGACTTGTTGGTTTTGTGTGTGATTTACTAGTATGAAAAGAAGGGAAAAGTAGACTTTGAATGCAGAGAATTCAAAGATCAATGAAACTTTTTCAAAATTACTCAAAATATACAGGAAGTTTGCGAGCAGAGAAATTTGAAGCGTCGAAGTGCGGATTGAAATCGCTGCAATCTTTGTTTACGAAATTCAATACTGAATAAGAGGCTGCAACTCGTACCAGCTTTTGACTGGCTCTTGAGATTGCGGAACGTGCGAACCCATTCACCGATGAAGAAATTATCAAAGAATTGCAGTAGCCGAAGAAATGTGCCCCGAAAAGGTACTCGGAGGGTAGAAGACATCGCAGAAAATATATCATCACAACTATCTGACAAAAATTGACATGTTGAGTGGTGTTCCCTTTGGTCTTGGATGGTCTAACGGATGTGTCAGATCTCAGGTGTTGATTTTCATTCGAGGATCAGAT
The DNA here is from genome assembly GCA_958510875.1 of Endomychus coccineus. Lineage (NCBI taxonomy): Eukaryota > Metazoa > Arthropoda > Insecta > Coleoptera > Endomychidae > Endomychus > Endomychus coccineus. The sequence goes on along the minus strand of OY294068.1, from coordinate 153,598,078 downwards.
AAAAGGTATGAAGTGTATGGAGAATTTCTTGATATTGATAGTATTCACGGCACGACCACCGGGGAAGATATTCTTAAGGGAGTTGAGAATGCCATTAGTGAAAAAAAACTTCGAAGAAAAAACTTCAGATCTATTACTAATGATGGAGGCAAAAACATTTGTGGTAAAAATAAAGGAGTGGCTGCTCTTGAGTCAAAGGCTGTAGAAAATGATGGTGGTTCAAAACCATTACTTACATTGTATCATTCAACAACAGTCCTTGGCGGGAAATGTTTAGTTATGTCTGAAAATCTAAAACCAGTCATATCAGTTGTTAATTTCATCGGATCCACTGGGCTGAATCATCGACAATTCCGCGAGTTTATTGAAGAGATTGGAGAAAATGACTTACCATATCAAACTGCGGTACGTAGGCTTAGTTGGGGAGAAGTCCTTCGGCGCTTTTTCGAACTTCGAGCTGTAATCGAAACTTTTTTGAACGAAATGCATCGCCCCCTTACCAAATTACAAAATAGCGAATAGCTGTAGAAGTTAGCATTCTATGTCGATTTGACAAAACATATGAATGAACTTTGAAATTGCAACGAGAAAACCAGCTTCTCCCTGATTTATACACTAATATCGAATCATTCCGGCAGAAAATAATACTGTTCCAATCACAATTAAGTAAAAAATGTTTCATACGTTTCAAAACATGTGAAATATTCAGCCACACTACTGAGACTAAGTCTTCCATCAATTTTGCAATCGGAGCTTTGAGTGCCTTGAAGATAAATTTTGACACTTGTTTCTCAGACTTTGATGTCATTGCGAATGAAATTAAAATTCCCCAAAATCCTTTTGATACTGACATTAAAACCATAGCTCCGGAACTTCAAATGGAAATTATGGATTTACAGTGCAGTGACATAATTAAGAACAAATATCAAACCACGTGTTTGTTGGAATTTTATAAGTGTCTTCCACGGGTACAATTTGATAATTTGAATAAATTTGCTCGTGGCTTTTTTTTTCTGTTTTTGGTACTACTTATAGTATGAGAAAACATTTTCCAAAATGAAGTACACAAAGAATGCTCACAGATATAAGTTAATCGATGAGTATCTCGAAACTCTTTGATAATATAAACAATACATAAAAATTCTCGGGAAATAGGTCACAATAACACTGAGTTTTGAATTTTCGTCTTTACGTACGTTTCGGTCTGACGACCTTCATCAGAAGACTTATTATGTAAAAAGGGGGTTAATTAAACTAATTAGCACAAGCGTCCATATCGCACAATTTTCAATCAAAAAACCCACGCCGTCGAAACGAACAGAACCACGAATAATCGAAAATTGTATCGTTAATATTAAAGTATAATTTTTTTGTAACAAGAATCCACTGTTCAGTAAAATTCTCATAATATGCAAACGCATATTGCTATGGTCTCAAAGCAACTGAAGTTCGAAGCTATTTGTTGATATTTACTCGAACCAGATGTAGCTTTACGACGTACTTGAAAAGGTTTTAGACCTGCATTGGAATTTACTTTAAGCGTTCTTCCTAAAATATACTTTTAGCATTGTAAAGACGCATGTGGGAATTTGCAAGAGTTTTAATTAATCAAGTTAGTATAAATTTGACTCAATCCCTGAATATCATTCCTATGGTTCGCAGAATTGGAATCCCGTTTTATGTGAATCATCTCCAGGATAGATCTTTTATAATAATTGGTTTCTTTAGTTAAAATATTAACATTTTTGTAATCAAATTGATGGTTATAATCAAAGCAGTGTTTACCAAAGGCGGTGGAATTTTCTAAGTTATTATTTCTTGTGCTATGGCCGTACCTTCTTTTTTGTAAATATTGCTTAGAGATTCCAGTATACGTTCCATCATAATCTAAACAATTCAATTTATATACTGTGTGGGTTTGTTTATCTTTAGGTATTACAGGTTTTAGATTTGAGAAATATTTCCCAACACAGTTAGTAGGTTTATGCGCAACATTTATATCGTACTTTTTCAAACGTTTCTTCATTTTTTCTGAGGTCTCCGGAATGTATGGTAAAGTTATATAATTGTCTGTATTACCTAATATGTTATTTTTATATGAAGAACCATTATAGATTTTGTTTATTCTCTCTTTAATGATAGGATTGAAGAACGTTTTTGGGTAGCCATTCATTCGTTCTTCCAATCCTGTAATACCTGAAGATAAACAAACCCACACAGTATATAAATTGAATTGTTTAGATTGTGATGGAACTTATACTGGAATCTCTAAACAATATTTACAAAAAAGAATGTACGGCCATAAGTATAGCACAAGAAATAATAACTTAGAAAATTCCACCGCCCTTGCTAAACACTGCTTTGATTATAACCATCAATTTGATTACAAAAATGTTGATATTTTAACTAAAGAAACCAATTATTATGAAAGATCTATCCTGGAGATGATTCACATAAAACGGGATTCCAATTCTGTGAACCATAGGAATGATATTCAGGGATTGAGTCAGATTTATACTAACTTGATTAATTAAAACTCTTGCAAATTCCTACATGCGTCTTTATAATGTTAAAAGTATATTTTAGGAAGAACGCTTAAAGTAAATTCCAATGCAGGTCTAAAACCTTTTCAAGTACGTCTTAAAGCTACATCTGGTTCGAGTAAATATCAACAAATAGCTTCGAACTTCAGTTGCTTTGAGACCGTAGCAATATGCGTTTGTATATTATGAGAATTTTACTGAACAGTGGATTCTTGTTACAAAAAATTATACTTTAATATTAACGATACAATTTTCGATTATTCGTGGTTCTGTTCGTTTCGACGGCGTGGGCTTTTTGATTGAAAATTGTGCGATATGGACGCTTGTGCTAATTAGTTTAATTAACCCTCTTTTTACATAATAAGTCTTCTGATGAAGGTCGTGAGACCGAAACGTACGTAAAGACGAAAATTTGAAACTGATTGTTATTGTGACCTATTTCCAGAGAATTTTTATATATAATTCATACTGGGTCAAGAATCTTTATATTATGATAATATAAACTACAAACTATTGTCAGTGGGAAATCACAATTACATAAATCTCATTAGTATTTTATATTTTACTAGCGGACCCGACAGACGTTGTCCTGCATGACAACATGTTCATTCTGTGTATGTATTCATTCAATGCATTTAATTTTTTTGTACGCTGTGTTTTGATATTATAAATAAAATGAATGAATGAATGAATGAAGGAATGAATGCATACACAAATATTCATTGAAGTCGATCCAGCCGTTTAGTTGCAGTATAGATAAATAACCTAGATACCGACTGCAGCGCCATCTGCCGGGCTGATTTGTAAATCTACACCATCCAGGGCACCACCCAAACGCATACAAAAAAATTGATTCAAATCGGTCCAGCCGTTTAGGAGGAGTTCAGTGACATACACACGTAGAACTATGTATATAAAGATAATGTTCATATGTTATATGTTTATATGTCATAATGTTTATAATATTAGTGAGATTCATTTCAGCTATTTGTTAGTTATTATGCTCAAGTTGAATTTTCTACGTGTTATACTTGTCATTCAGCTTAGTTAGTTAGCAAGTAACCACAACCGAGTTATTATCATTTTCTGTGTGTTTTTATCTAACTTATCAAAACAACAATAACAACAGTAAGCCATTAACGGGCCGGATAAATGACACTGGCGAGCTGGATTTGGCATGTGGGCCGTAGTTTGGAGACCCCTGTTTTAGGGAATTATAATAGAGAACAACATTATTATGATTCACAAAGAAATATGCTTAGAAAAAAATTAATAGTGAAACAAATTACGAGTTTCAATAATTTGATTGAATTAAATCTCAATATAATTTATGAAACAAAACTACATTTTAAATCAAAAGTTCAACTTGGGGAAGTTAATTATATTCGATAACAATAATTTTGAAAAGAGATCATAAACAGCTGATTATGAAAATTTGGCAATTCCAACTAAGAAATTTTTATCGTTCTTGAAATTTTCATGAGCGTGTTGGAAGTGCTCTGCTAGGAATTCTTCTACAACACGGCACGAGAAAAAGAAAGGAGACGTCTTGATCGTTTGAACCGTGAAATAGAGACAATGCGAGCAATATCTTGACCTCAAGTTCGAGGGAAAAATAACTGTATCAGCAGGAACAAAATAATCTCACAACTGATTGTATTATCTACTCAACATTTATATTCAAAATTATGAAAAGGAATTGAAGCCTTGAAGAGAATAAATGAATAATATGAAATTTGTTTAGCAGATAATAACAATTTATCAAATTATAATATTGAAATCTGAAAGAGAATGATTTGATATCAGTTTAAAATAACTATGCTGGAATAATAGTTATGAAACTCGGAATAGGGATCGTCGTTTCTAAATGACTATAACCTATCCAAGTAATAACAGAAAGTCATCTCCCATAAAGCAGTTACTGAGAAATATGGCTTTATATATGTTCACCCAGATCAATTAATTATCCCGTTATATCACCAAAACTACAGCATAAAGTGCTGCTACTGTATCGAGAAGAATGTCAATTCAAGGTACTACGGAATAATACGAAACCAACCACGTGGTTCATTATCTAGGCTGAACAAGCCGTAATAAACAATATGAACAATTCTGATAATAAACTTGACAAATTTATTACTCTATTTAGCGACGATAAAAAGAATTATAATTTTGCATTTATTTGCATGCAGAATAATAAATGACATATATAATACCGGAATTACTTACATGCATCCTAGCATGCTGCAACAATTTGCAGCATGGTATCAAAGGTGTTAACATTGTTATAGACCTAGTAGTCCAGGAAATAAAGTACAAAATCGACCCAAATTAGAAAAATTTGATGTAAAAGGCCGATTTTGATGTGTGAGGGCTCATTCGATTCGTTTTGACTTCTAGATCAGAATCTGCCACATCTACATAGGGGGAAATTTGTCCTATTGTTAATAAACAATAAATAATGGCCAATAAATGGCATGTTTTTGACATAATAAAAAAAATTGTAAAAACGCTATTTTCCATCGATTTTAAGCGGGTAAGATGAATATTTTCGATTATTTAATCAATAAAAAGTGTAATTTTGGTGTTTTTAACAATTTGTTAGTTATCTATTTGTTAATAAACAATTTGTTAAAAATATCCAAGATTAGAGTCATTTTCAGCTAATTTGAGGTCACTGAACACAAATTGGATATTACTTTTTCATTTGACTATCAATTTTATTAGTTAATTAACAATTTGTTAATTAACAAATTGACAAAAAAATGAAAAATTTTAAAGTAGAAATATAGAATAAAAAGTTATAAATTTTTTTTTTTAAATAATTTATTTACATATTTTTTTTCAAAAAACCTTGTCCATTTTTCCATATTCAAATCCTCATTTTTTTAAAACAATGATTTATAACCAATTTATTGAAAATATTTTCTTCAATTCATTTTTAGGTACTTTAGATTCTCCGGAAATGACAGCAATCTTGAATATTTTTATTTATCCATTTTTCTTGTTAATATTTGAAACAAAAACTTGTTAATTAACTAATAAAATTGATAGTCAAATGAAAAAATAGTCTCAAATTTGTGTTCAGCGACCTCAAATTACCCAAAAATGACTCTAATCTTGGATATTTAAAAATTTTTTATTTTTTTGTGAATTTTTAAATTAACAAGTTGTCAATTAACTGATAAAATTGATAGTCAAATGATAAAGTAATATCAAATTTGTGTTCAGCGACCTCAAATTAGCTGAAAATGACTCTAATTTGGATATTTTTAACAAATTGTTTATTGACAAATAGATAACTAACAAATTAATAAAAACACCAAAATTACACTTTTTATTGATTAAATAATCGAAAATTTTCATCTCACCCGCTTAAAATCGATGGAAAATAGCGTTTTCAATTTTTTTTTATGTCAAAAACATGCCATTTATTGGCCATTATTTATTGTTTATTAACAATAGGACAAATTTCCCCCTATGTAGCTGTGGCAGATTCTGATCTAGAGGTCAAAACGAATCGAATGAGCCCGCACACATCAAAATTGGCCTTTTACATCAAATTTTTCTTTTCAAAACCTTTATTTCCTGGACTATAGACAATATATCGAAGATTTACATGAATATCATCACTCACAGGGATTGCATAACAGGCATCCACAACGCTAACGGACTGCGTTGGAATAAAATTGATGAATTTAGTTGAATCCAGTACCAACTCTGTATTTAAAAATAAATATTATATCATCTGTTGTCGTGCGTATACTAAAATGCTGTTGGAACTCAAAGTTACCTAAAGATTAATGACACAAAATACGAAAAAGTAAGGATTTTACGTAGCAACATCCCACTTTCAAGCTTCAAAGGGAACTGCTTGCCTCGTGGGCAGCAAATCGAAAATATTCTAAATCAGTTCTTATTTTCCCGGTTCAAAGATTTCTATATTCATTAGTTTATAATCTAGCCGAAATAACTTCCGTGTATAAGGAAGAATGACTATACCAAACATGTTTTTGTATATAATATAATTAATGCCGCGAGATACAAAAAAGTAAGGAAACTTTTTGCATCGTGGCCTGTGTGGAAGGTAAATAGAGGAAATAATGAGAAGGATAACTGCTCATGCTATTCAGTCCCACGAAAGAATTATTATTACTTGCAATATTCGAAATAATTTGTGAACAGCTTAATATATAGCATGGTTATTGGAGAATGGGCAATATTCCATGAATAGCTTCCCTGTACGAAACTTGTATCTCAGTACAATTTTCCTTCCTTAAGAAGTTATAGTTAACGTCAGGTTGTGTTTCCATTTTCTCAGGGAAGTAAGATATACTTAACTGGAAGGGAAATACTAACAATTGTTGGATACCATGACCGAAACCGTACTCTTGCTGAAGTTTGGCGAGTATTTAATGAAGTAGGTACATCTGAATAAAAACATCTATAGAATAGATTAGAATAGAATGTATTCGTTCCAAGGGTACATAAGTGATACATAGAACTTGTCATAAGCATACACTGTGTAATTATCCTAAATTTCTCTAATAGTACTCTATTTAATACATACAGGAATAAATACATACATATACACACATACATATTCATATATACATATACATACATACATACATACATACATACATACATACATACATAATACATACATACATACATATTTACATCCTATAACAAGTCTAACAAATCAGCGCCTAAATATTCTTCGACCGAGTAAAACGCAGAAGAGACTAAAACATTCCTTAACTTACGTTCAAACTGAGCTATCGAAAGAGTTCTGAGCGAGACTGACAGTTTATTATACAGGTTGATATCTAATGAATTAGCGCGTGACTTAGTAAGTATGTACCGTTGAGGCCTAATTAGCCCCCCAGATCGAGCGAGATAGTTGTGGAAGTCAGAATCCACAGGCAAGTTACGTACGTTTTTATGAATCACTAGAAACGAGTGAAAAATGTATAGACTTGACAGCGTCAATATCCCAAGCTGAATGAAATATTGCCTACAATGCGATCTCACATCAATGGTAGCCAGTAATATAACTGCTTTTTTCTGACAACGAAATATAATAATGGAGTTTGAGGAGTTCCCCCAGAGCAGAACACAATAAGTGATGTGAGTGTGAAATAATGAAAAATAGACGGTCTTTAAAACACAACTATTGACAATCAACCTGAGCTTCCTAAGAACAAATACAGATGACAACTTCTTTCTCAATGAATCGATATGGGGAGACCAAGTAAGCAAATCATCTATACTTATTATCAGCAACTTAACGCGCTGACCACTCGTGTAGTCACGATTGGATGACAACACTTGTTTTTGCGTTTAATCATGATTCATGCTCATATTATAGAACGCAGAAGGACAAAAAGAGCAATGGTCCCAACACAGAACCCTGGAGAACCCCATGAACAAGAGGTAGGCATCCAGAATTACCCCCATTCGTATACACACACTGGTATCGATCATGTAAATACGATGATATTAGTGAAAGAGTAACTCCTCTGAAACCATACAATTCCAACTTATCTAACAGGACCTCATGAGAGACACTGTCAAACGCTTTACTGAGATCGACCACCAGCGAGAGTGCAGTAAGTAACCCCCTTGGACCTCAACAATATTCCCAACAATCTCAGTAACAGCCTGAGTTGTAGAATAGCCAGCTCGAAAACCAAACTGACTCAGTTGTAGGACTGAAAAGATCAAAGATCGTCATTAAGCCGTATCTTGATAAGGACTTCAAGTATCTTTCCAAAAATAGGCACTATACTTATTGGTCTATAGTTATCAACCAAAGAGGTATTCCCCTTCTTGAAAAATGGTAAAACTTTAGAGAGTTTGAATGCATCGGGAAATATACCTAACAGAAAGCAGGCATTGTAAAACAATGTTAAAAAATCAAGAATATTATCTATACTATTCTTAACAACCAACGTATGAGTTAACAGCTCAAAAATCGTGAAAAGATCTAGTGATATCGACCGCGTTAATAAACTTGCAACATTAGAAAGACAGAGACGAATAACTAGAATTCCTTGAATGTTTTAATTGATTTTTGGCTATGATGGAAAAAATAAAAACTAATCCAAGTTTTGCTATTATTTTGCGAATTTTACTTTCACGGATGAAGCAACAATTTGTTCAAATCAGCATATTAACATACGAGGGCTTTTTTAGTTCCCAAATGCGGCCGCCGATGATCGTTTTACCCTATTCAAGGTAATCGATAAGGACGACCGTTTGCATCCCAAAAAACTGCCGCCGTGACTTTGTTGGGTCATGAACTAACTTTGGCCTTTTTCGGCTTTGACTGTTCTTTGTTCTCTGGGGTGTTGTGATGGATTCATGTCTAGTCCATATTTACCAAACGACGCAAAAAGTTCATCTTATCGCGCTTGAACATCGTCAAACACTCCTTTGAATTTGTCACATGATCGCGCTTGTTGTCAACAAGAAAATGCGGCACCCATCTGGCAGATAACTTTCTCTTATTAAAAAATTTATGCAAAATATTCCACACCCATTCGGTTAAGATGCACATAGCCTCAGCAGTCTCGTGCACTTCAACTCGCCAGTTGTCATCGATTTCTGGCGTTGTAACCTCAATTGGACGATCAAAACATTTGGCGTTTTTTGTGGTCATACTACCACAACGAAAATCAACAAACCACTTGTGAATCGTTCCAATCGATGGTGAAGAGTCCCCATAATGATGAACAAGCCATGCTTTGGTTTGCGTAATGTTTTTTCCACGCAAAAAATTATGTTTAAACAAGACCCGAATTTCACTTTCTTCCATGTTCGCCAAAACCTTCAAGGTTGCTTGCTTTCGATAGGTGTCCAAATAGAACTGAATAACATATCAGTCTGAAAATTTTAATGCGTTCTAGTTGAAGATGGTACATCACAAATGTCATGTTTTTTCGTTTGTGGAGCCATCTGTGTGACTTTTCACCTTGCTATCTCATGCAACTATAGATATTCAGCTGATATTAATCCGCATTGGATGAAGCAGTTTTTTTTTTGTTGGTAGGTGATTGAAACCTTTTATGGGCACTTTATGGGCTTGTAACATCTCATAAGGTAGTGTGAGAGTCCATCGAGTCCGAATTTAATCACCTCAGATATACCCACTGAACACTCCATCTCGTGTGGTGGGGTCGATCCTGCAACCAGAGCAGTCTCGATGACACTTAGACTTGACGGCTCATTATATCTTGCCTCGCCACTTTCTCGGGTAATCGGAAAAGTTCCGAAGTCGTTCGATTCGAACCCGCGACAGGCAGCCACAGTGATTATAACATCGATGCTTCTACCACTGAGCTACCTGGTCTCTTGGATGGAGCATGTACATACACAGTATACCCAAAAATTGAAGGTTTGGTGGGATTTAGAGGAAACTATGAAGTGGGGCCGTTTTTGATTGATGGTAACTTGACAGGAAATATGTATTCAGATCTATTGGAACAAAGTATGTAACCGGTTCTAGGTAAGTTCTTAGAATACAAATCTTCGGAAACAATTCTCCGAAAGCAGTTCTTCGTAAAGCAATTTTTCGGAAGAACATTTCTTCGAAGAAGGTATTCTTCGGAGAATAGTCCTACGATAATCTATTCTTCAAACAACAGTTTTCCGAAGATAAAATTGTGACATGAAACATTCAGGTAATGCGCACCCTTGTAAGCAATTTCTTGTCAGGTAAGTATCAATACTAATTTATGGAAATACCTGCATCAATAACAAGTGGATTATCTACCCTGATGACAATGAGTAATTATCCGATGTAATTGCTTTTTATAGCAGAGGAGGTTAGAAATCATCACTCTGCTTCGAATATTGAAACGAACATGTTGGAAATGATGAAAAGTGAGTAATAATAATAATTTATGAAAGTGTCTGTGTTTCTCAATAACAAGTCGATTATCCACCCTGATGACAATGAGTAATTAATGCCGGCTAGACATATAAAAGGGGTTTTCCAAATACTGTTACCTTGTCACACACCGTTGACATTGATAAGCTGAAGATGGAGTTTGTATCAAGCGAAAAAGGCAACCCGGAATTGGTCCTAGATGCATATCCATTTGTAAAGGACAAACAAGTGGATGCAAGGACCTATTGGAATTGCGAACAATTTGAAACCAGGTAGAGGAGTTGCAGAGGTTGAGCTATCACCTACGGAGGACAGCTATACAAGAAAACTGGGGATTGTAATCACGCTGCAATTGTAGAGATATCAAAACTAATGGAGCGGATACGAGTCACAGCAGCCACTTCAAGAGATACTCGGCACTATACTGTCACATCATTATCCGGCACAGTCAGCAGCAGTTATGGCGTACAAATTTCACCCGTTAGTTGCATGAAGAGAACAATAAGGAACGTACGAAGAAGGAACGATGCAGAAGTAGTTTTGCCCCAATCACGAACAGACATAAGTCTACCCTAGTTATATATACAAACGATGGAAGGCAAACATTTTTTGATGTATGACTCAGGGCCTACTGAAGACCGAATATAGATTTTAGCAACTGCACAGCCCCTAAAATTATTTGAAAGGTGTACCAACTGGTTTATGGATGGAACCTTCAAATGCGTACTACATCTGTTCGCCCAATTATACACAGTTCATGGATTGAAGGAAAACATTTCAATTCCCCAGATCTATTCAATATTGTCGGACAAGACGGAACAATCTTACTCAAGAGTTATACAACTGATAATGGAAAGATGTCCGAATGCCAGAACCTCCAGTATAAGTTTTATAACCCCAATCTATAAAAGTGGTGACAAAACTGACATCAAAAATTACAGACCAATTTCTATTTTATCATGTATACCAAAGCTATTCGAGAGCATGGTAACGGAACATTTTGTTCTAGTCTATAAGCATATAATAATTGATGAACAGCATGGATTTACGAAGGGAAAATCTGGTGAGACTGATTTATTATTATTGACATAATTTCTCTTGGAGGCTGTACATGAAAAGGGTCAAGTAGACTGTATGTACATCGATTTTTGTAGGGCTTTTGACCGCATAAATCATGAGGAATTGATCTCAAAACTATACTCAGTAGGTATACAAGGTGCTTTATTGGAGTGGTTGAAAAGCTACATTACCAACAGGAAACAAATGGTAAAGCTGAGAACTTTTTTTTTTCTGAAGAAATTAATGTTCTATCGGGGGTGCCCCAGGCGTCACAATTAGGGCAATTGCTGTTTCTTCTTTTCATCAACGATATAAAGTATGCTTTCAAAATATGTCGTTCTTTGTTTTTTGCCTATGGTTTGAAACTTTTATATGTCATTGAATCTGTTTTAGATGCTCTAACAGTTCAAAAAGAGTTAACAGATACAGAACTTTTTATATGGTGCAACGAATATGGGATGGAGTTCAATGTTGATAAATGCTTTGTAATGAGGTTTTATGGAACCAATAATTTTGTGGATTTCGATTATCATATCAATAACTATATCTTAGCTAGTAAAACAGGTTTTATTATAAACAGAAAGTTTACTTTTAATGCAAATTGTAATTATACAGTTAATAAAGCACTTAAATCCTTAGGTTTTATAGAAAGAGTTTCTAGCGATTTTCATATCATTGTTTCTATAAGATATCTTTACACAGCATTGGTGCGTCCACAACTTGAGTATTGTTCTTCTATATGGTCTCCTTCTTATAATGTTCATCACATGATGATTGAAAGGGTTCAACATAAGTTCTCAAGATTTGCCGCCTAGAAAATGGATATTAGATTTCGTGACTATAATTTCAATTACGACTTGGTTGAATCTATTCTAAATATAGAAAAATCAACATCACGTAGAAATCACAATGATCTAAAATTTTTATTCAAACTCATTAATGGGCTAGTTAACTGTCCTGATTAACTATCACAGATTAATTTCCGCATTCCCCAAAGGAATACTTGCTCGTCTAATATTAATATATTTCACATACCATATAGCAGAACGAACTACCTAATGCATTCTCCATTTTGTCGTATTTTAACTACCGCAAATCATTATTCAAATCTCAATTTTTGGAACATTTCTTTGGCTGCTGTTCAAAGGGCTTTAACTGGCTCAACATAGAAGAATTATGTAATTTCGAATGTATGTATATGTCTGTGTACATTTGCAATGTAAACTCTTTATTTTATATTCTTTTTATTCCTTTTACGATACATTATATCTTACTGAATTTGTTATACTGTAAAAGGGTTCGTCCCGTTAATAAATAAATGAATAATGATTGACTTTGAAAGAGCAGCGTTCAAGGTGTCGACTACCAACCTTCCAGGAAGTCGGGTTTGTGGATGCTTCTTCAATTGTGTCAGTACCGCTACAGAAAACTACAGCAAGAGGGACTCAAGAAATAGTGACACAGATGCAGACTTTGCTCTAAAAATGAGATTGATAAACCCTTTAGCCTTTGTGAAGTTACAATATCTAGAAGAAGCATTTCAGTTGCTGGTGGATAGTGATTTTTTACCTGTGGAGGCCCAGAATGTCAAGAACAATTTCGAGGATACCTGGATAGAACGACCCACGAGACAGCAATGTCGGCGAGATCCACTATTTCCATACACTATGTGGAATTGTTATGATACAATCCTCCAGGGGGCTGACCTAAATGAATAATGCTATGGAAGGTTGGCATAGAAGTTTCGATGGCCAATTATCTGCCAGTCATCCCAACATTTGAAAGTTCATTGAGGCAATTAAAAGAGAATGAAGTGTAACGGTCAGCCGAGCGTATTGATTTTATAATAATAAATAATAAATCTGAACTGAGATTACTCTAGATCTAATATTCCCAGATAAGTGAATAGGTTCGGAATCCTATCTCACTGCTTGTAACACTTGAACTTGTAACAGTCGGCTGGGTATTATTTCAGGTAGCGTTAATACCTCATCGACGTGTTATATGAATTTTAAAATTGTTTGTTGGAACCTGTTCGGGTATCAGAGATCTTAGTTGATCCGTGTGACCTTAAGGTTCTTTTACGCTGCCACCACTAGGCGTATATTTCAGCCCACCTAGAAGCTGTTTTTGACTATGAGGCCGCGATCCCTTCCAAGGGACCACCTCGTACAATTACCTATACTTATATATCTTCATATCTATTCAAGCGTAAATTCTGAAGGTCGCATTCGCTGAGAGGTGATTAGGAATTACCAGTTAAACTCGTAAATCAAATTAAATAATAAATGTAGGTATATTGAAAAAAACGTTAACAAAACTTCGTACATCAAAATCCAACAAACGATCATATGATTAGTCCAACATTTATCAATGGGAATGATACATGAATTTAAAAACGTCAAATTCAGGTTCACCCCAAAATGGGAACCTGTGAAACCGTTACCAATGTCTCTAGTTCCACCCCATTCGCCAGCGAGCGAGTTCCTGCCAGGATCTCTGAAGAGTTTGAATCAAATGAAAGACTTATTAGCACACACGGAACAGTGATCGATTTCGCGCTCGATCACGTCGATGATTGATAGATAATGTTCAAAATTAAAGAATTCCTCCCTTTCTGCTAAGCTGGGGTAAACCTAACGACATGATACTCTATCATCTCCCCTAAGTAATCTCCGATAAGCGGAATTACAATTGGTCACTACTTAGTCTGAATGACAGGAAAAATACATATTAACAAATTAAACATTGGCGGGCGGAGCATGATCTGAAGATTAAATAACCACATTATATTATATTGCCGATTCAGAGGTTGAAGTCAACATAACAGTTGTTCTTTGACAATCAAAATGCACTTACCCCGTTGGTCTTATTTCACAAATTCCCTCTTGGACCCCTTGTAGTAATAAGGCACAAAAAATTTAAACACTCGATTTCTACGTCGGATTAAATTTTGTATGATAGGGAATTGTCACAAAATGATTTTCGAATAAGGGAACAATCACTTTACGCGTGACGCGGAAGACGCGAACAAGTCCAGCGCTGCTTTAGCTCCCAGGGATGCTAATCCTTGTCGCAATGAACACCAATTGATGAATTAATTTAATCTCTATAAATTTCTGAGATTTAGTTTGTCTAAAATATTGACAACATGATATTAATTGATTTGATTTAATGCAACCATGGAGCATCCCTGTGTACATAAAGCAAGCTGACTTACCGAACAAGTAGGTAGTTAAGAACTATCAGTAGGTGGTTGAGAACTGTCTTTTTTCCTCCAAGTAATTAGTTTTTATGAAATCATTGAAGCGGGGGGGCTACCCCACGCCCAAATTTAGAAAATATGTCCAACTTAGAATACCGGGAGCATGGCCCACTCATAATTTATACAAGCAGCCAATGAGAATCTGACTAGGCGAAAGAATTGTAAGTGACGGGTCTACTCAAGTCCACGTGGACTCTTCCTGACTCAGGAAAAAGCAAGTACCGTTGACCGCGTACTTTGCTACGTTTGTTGAGCATGGAGTCATTGCTACAGGAAAGGGATTTCAGATTTCAGCCGCCTATAGACATGTCTAACATGTCGTATGTTTATTTCTAGATATAATAATTTATAAAACTTTCAATTTGGATCAAATCAAAATTATTCAAAGGCCTCTCAAAACAAAAAGTAATAATCCGTCGGATTATACAGAAGTGAAAATAGGACAATACATATCAAGCGAACTATCAGTATCCTCAAAAATAATATTTTTTCAACAATTCATAAATTTCTTTAAAAAAATGTTAAAATCAAATTTCGTCACTTCTAAGTAGTTGAATATTCTTTTTTTTCTATATAATGTTGTTATGTTTATATTAAGATTTTATATCATTGTTCTGTATGCCTATTCTATATAAGCAAACATTTAATTTAATTTTAAGTTTCAGATTCATTCTTCATTAAAGCCATATACGGCACTTTTCAGTCTAATGACTCCTTTTCATAAGTTGAATGCCCAGAAAATGACTATAGCAAACATGTATTTGTATATAATGTTACGCATAAATTGGAGTTCCAGAGATATTTAACTGGCGAATTCTAAAACATTAATTTCATCACTCATATTCCAATAACGAGACGTTATAAGGAAAGTTAGAGTAAGTGAACGAAATTGAAATTCCAGTGTAACTTGGAAATAATTCTTGAATAATTGGAAATCTGATCCATTATAAAACATTTCCACCTACGTAGAATTATTCGGACGGAAATCGCTGTCAGTTACGCGCGACCATATTGAAATTAACATTTCGAGGCAGACCGGAAGTGTTTGATGTTCCAACGCGTTATTCAACATGCAGTCGGGAACCGACAATGGAAAGTTGAATGAGGTTTGTTTGTGAATTTTCATCCCAGCAGAACAATGAATTTGTCGTAGTTCGACGTTTGTTGATACGAAGTAGTGGCACACATAGTATATTTATGTTTGTCGAGAGGTGTCGAGGGAGTGTATTTCAATATAAACAGAAACTTTCATCGCAATTATAGTTGGTAGTAGGAATGAATCAGATGGTGTTGTTGTTTATCTTTTATTTTCCTCCGGGGGCGTTTCTCGTGAAACGGGAACACTGCAAAAGTAATCGTTTTATTTTGTGGTGAACACGTCGCAATGAATAAGGGAAACATAGCGACACTGATTGCAAGGAGCATGCATAAAACAGGTTCTATATTAACTTATGAAGTTATGGAAATAAAACCACTAATTTACACTGAATGAATAATGAATGTTTCTATTATTCACTATTGCTTACAAATGTTTCAACACACATTGTCATTATTCGAACTGAGTGTTTATAACGACAATGTGTATTGAAACATATATAAGCAACAGTGGATAATGAAAACATCCATTGTTTATTTATTGTAAATTAGCTATTTTATTCCCATAACTTCATGAGATAAAAATGAATTTACAAATTCTTTATGTCGAAACTATTCAATAAGTTCTATATTGTTGGATTATCACAGTGCCCGGCTAACTAGCGCAAATAATGAGTCAGAGAAAAGAAAAATGATATATTTAACAAAATTAGTTATATAATATAGTCTGTAATATTACTAAATGAATAGATAGGAAAAAAAGATATATTTGAATTTATATGAAAATAAATTCTGTTCCGTTCTACAAGAGATCAATAATCAATAGTTCAATTACATACATAATAAAATTCAAAGGTTAAGTAATGATATCAAAATTACAGAATGACACAAATAAATTGGATACAACCTTAGTTACTGAGTGTGCAGATCTCGTTTATATCGATGAAACGGTGACTGTCATAGGCTTCAATGCGCAGTCCTGGTAGATGTTCAACTGCTCGATATAACCTTCAAAATCCAAATCCAGGATGAATGTAGGATTTCGATTGAGAGTTCAGGTTCAAAAGTTCTAGTTCACCAAGTTCAATCCAAATAAGTGAGTGAGGAACGTTTTCCAGACTACCAAGGAAAATCTCAGGTAGTACAATCAGGAAAGATAATAATGTAATTAATAAAAGCGAGGGTAATAAATTAAGGCAAAAATCCAAAGCCGAAAAAAAAGAAACCCGAAGCTAAAGCAGAAAACCAAAATGGACGGTTTTTTTCGTATGAAAGAATGTCTGTCAGTCAAACAAGGTTTCCAATCATATCCCACACAACGTGGTTCTCGTAAATATCATAAATAATTCATATACCAACGAAACTATATCCCAATGATGAATTACGATTTAATTCAGTGAAAAGTGCTTTCAATCCGATATAAAATTGAAGGATTAAATAATTAAATCCAGATACACATTCACTGCGTACTAACTTGTCACCAACACATACGGATGCTAAGTTGCAAAAAAAAAGAAAAGACAATGGACAATGAACTTGACCTAATTTCAGTGAACCGATACATCGAAATAGGGAGAACGAATTGAATTCTATGACAGTGCCATTCTGAAACATAGAATTATGGTTATACAGTATATGTTATACAAACTAAACTATGGAACAATATAGTATGAGATTCTATGTAATATACAGTTGAATGGAACAAGTTGATATTATTATTGTAACAAATCAGTAACTACAACCAAACGCTTCCTCAATCCGTAAAATTGCAATGCACCAACATACAGAGATAATTGAAATATTACGTGAGGTTTGAAACAAACTGACGAAATCAGGTAATCACTCTTAGTGTCATTTCGACCCGTGAGAGGATTCGAAAGTGAAGAAAGGCGGCAATTCAAATTTCAACAAATCGCGCGTTATTCGAAAAATTATCAGTTTGAAGGTGTATTATTATTTTCTTCTGCAAAAATTGTAAATTGAAATCTAACTCACGACTTAGTTCAATGTCATCCCTATCTCCTAATAATTGAATAAAGAATAGAATATATTTATTAATTTCAATCAATTACACATTTACATACTTTAAGGAAATGAAATGAAATGGAAAATGTTCAGCAAAGCTGATTTTCGATCATTCCAAATTTGAGGAACGCGTATGGGAACGGACTATGAAATTCGTTTTTTACCATAATTCATTCAGTTTTTGGATAATTGTACTGGATTATTGTAATTTGGCCAGTAAGGTATTTGGGTGGTAAATACGAAAGTAGTCCACGCTTTCATGCAAACTTGGTATATTCCCTTCCAGCTCGAGGATCTGTAAGTTCCACCAATCCCAAAAGAAATGAAAGGGAATCTTTGCTGTGATCTCTAATGTAAAGAAGGTCAATATCGAGCTTATCCAATATCTAGAGAGTTTCAAAATGGTGAGCGACCGACAATATGACTTTCAAAGATCAACATGGGACCTGCTTCTCTACGTAACACATATATGGCATCCATTGAGAAGTATGGGAAATTTCTAGGTGTAGCAATGGATATCTCCAAATCAATTGACCAAGTTTGGCACCAAGGCCTTCTTGGGAAGCTTACGTCATAAGTTTTGCCGCTACAACATTGTAGTTTACTATCGAGTTTTCTCTCAACTTTGTTTATGCTCAATATCTTTTTGGAGGTGACTGCTGACTCCTCTAGAGTTCCATTGTCCAATGAAGTTCGAGGTGCAAGCCAGAGATAGTACTATGGAATAAATGAAGATCTGGCAAGAATTTTTACTATGGATCTGATAATCTAGTAGAGCTTAATGCAAATGAAACGCAAGCTGGTTTTTTCTCCAGGATTCCACAATCACCAATATGATGATGTCGAGTACAGCTGTTCCTATGAAGTCCTGAATATCCATTTTCGGTAACATCACCAACAAGACCATATCATGAAACGATCACGTAGTATTATTGTGGAAACAGCTTCACAAAAACTTGATTTTCTATCAGGGGCGGACTAGCGAGGAAAATGCCAGCCACTCGTAACGCCCAATTGAAATGATTAAAAAAATGTCAAATGACAGAAATGAATCAAACAAAAATTTTCCTTGAAAATGAGTAGGTGCTGGAGAAATAACAAAATATCAACAAAAATAAATAGGTAGCTAAGAACTTCTAAGTAACAACATAACTGGAGTAAAAACAAGACTCATGGCTCTCAGGAGGTCTCTCCCGATACTCATAACCAATAAATCTTGAGGCAGAGAAGCCTTAATACGGTTTTTATTATTTCCTATTAACTAAATCTACATTAGTGGCATAGTTAGCTTTCTACGATGAGGAGGAGGGGGATTTAATGCGATGGGGTGATTTGACTCAATATTTTCAGTATTTTAGTTAGCAATATAGTCATTACCAAAATAAAATTAAGTCATGGAGAGGGAAGAGTGATTCCCTGAATCACCCATCCCTATTCACGCCACTGGAACGCATATTGTGTCTGTATAAAAAACTGTAACAACAAGCCGAGCAGATATTACATTCCTTGCAGTTCTCATCGAATTACATCAGTTTTCCAAATTAATTCCAATCTTATCTGATTAACAAAATAACTTTGTTGATGAAGCCATTATTATTGTGATAGATTTTTATTTTTCAAATACGAAACCAATATAATTCATCAAGAAACATAGCGACATACTTTTCATGTCTGTTCAATTCGCGCGCACTCTCTCATCCGCCGAAAATATTCTCCAGGAGCTATCGGTCATGGAAAGTTGCGATCTATCTCCAGCTATTAGAAATAATGTGCAATATATAAAAATGGGAACATAGTTGATTCTTAACATTATCAACAAATTGATGGACAAAGAAGATATGTTTATCTGCCCATTGTCAGTAGACAATCACAAGGAAAGTGGAACATGAAATAAAGCTCATCAAGAAACAGTTTCGATGAGAACACTCAAAGTACCTCCAGTGGGTCCTATGTACAATGCATTGCAGTCATCACACCTCAGCTTGTAAGTTGCAGAGTTCTTTAATTCATCTTGTTAGATTTTGAATCATTATTATATGAGTATAGATTATTTGTTGTTTTGCGTATATTTGATTTCATTTAAAACAGGGCATATTTGATGTCAACAATAGATAACGAAACCAGATGTCGTAAGCATAGAATCCACGGCACAGAATTGAGGAACTGGTGGAGCATCATTCGCGCGAAATGAACAAAAAAGGTTTTGGCTGGAACTAGTATAGGTGACTTGACCAATTTTTTACTCGTGGTACGGCCTTATAATATCCAATATCGTTTAATTAGTAATTGTTATTGTTGTATTTCACCAGATAAGTTTATCCTGTTCAGATTTACATAACATCCCTATAAAATTAATTGTTTTGTGTATCGATAAAGGTATAATTGAATTTATTAAGTATTCATAGTGTAAGAGGGTGTGAATGATTGCAGTGAAAGGGAATCACGACACACCAATATACACTGTGTCTACTCGGGAATAAGGGTGTCGTAGATAGTCCACTACCAGGGTCTACACACTGTAACTACTGGGAAGTAGGCTCTGAAGGGGGAATAGAGTGAAAGTGAATCACGAAGCATCAATATACATTGTGTCTACCCGGAAATGATGGTGCGTCGTAGATAGTCCACCGCCAGGGTCTACCCGTTCAGTAGGCTCTGAAGAGGATGCATGTTCGAAAGTCATAATATCCACTGCACACACTGTGTCTACCCGGAAGTGAAGTGGTATTGCTGACGAGGTAATTCAAACACGCTGCGACTACTCGGAAGTGAGAATTATAATTGCCAAATTTATGTATGGGTAGTATATAAGTGCCTGCACTGTCTTTCAATTACCGGTGAGACCGTTGTCGAGAATCTGCGCGTATTAACCTGAACGAACTGCAGGATGAATAAATCGTAGTATTCATCATAATTGAAAAGTACCTAAAAAATTACTGATATTACGCGGCCGTAGTTGGGGTATTGCGGAGGAACCACTATAACTTAAAAATACCTGCTTTCACTTGCTCTGATTGAGTATACCATACACGATAAGTAATTTGATGGAGTAATTAGTGCATGAATAATACCGGCATGACTATTTGTTTTCAAGGCTATAATAAGGAAATAGTCCGCTTGGAGCGCTTTTTTTGCAATTATTGCTTCTGAACTTCCTTGTGTTCCCCCCGGTCGGGTTAAATTAATATTACATAGGCAGAGTCGAATATTTATCGATGTTAATGCTTCCTGCTTGAATAAATTTATTATTGGGAAGTTTGGGAAGTTCTGTGTTCTTTTAACATAACTTTCTGCAACATCATGTAAGTAGCAGAGAAGTAACCAAGTATTAATTGCAATTAAAGCCTGCAATTCTGATACTATTCAGTCTGCCCTATTGACCCCTGGTTACTTACTCCACTGAGACTACCCTGAGACGAGATTATCCATAGATATCACTGTGATACGCTCCGTGGCCAGGGCCCCAGCAAAATTTGGCTCCCGAGCAATAAACATAAAGTCAATTAAATTTAGAACTGATGGACTTGAAGAAGTGTTGACGCCGTCGTAAGTATTCATCGCTAAAAAGTAGCAAGGTACGTCACAAAAAGCGACGTTTTTATTCTAGTTTTCAAGAGATTGAGATATTTTTGCCCCAAATATGTGAGACATGCGACATTTTATTTGGTATTTAATTTTTTATTTATCTTTAGAGTCATTCCACGTCAGAACAGCAACAGTCAATGGGTCAACATCTCCGATTTCGTTCAAATTTTGGGGATAGGTTCTCATAACCGAAAAAATAAGATCCTGAAGATTTCAGGTCGATAAGAAATAAAATTTTGGATATATCGGGCAATAAAAAAATTTGGCCAATTTTAACGTAAAAAAATTCAAATTTTCCTGTGGGAAATTAAACCGAATAAAAAAATATGAAAATTATTTAGAAAAGTTTTAAAACATCAAATCTATAGACCTGTGACTGCAACTTTTTTTGGATTTCAATATTTTTTTCACGTTCTGCTAAATTGAATTATTTACATAAAATTGATTTCTAATTCTATTAGATTAAATATAACGATAAAATTAAAAAATATTAAATTTCCGTATTTTCGATCTTTTGACGAAAATTTTCATATGAAGAGTATGGATCCGCAGATTTTACATGAAAGTACATGGTTTCAGCTACCTTCCCTGAAAATTTTGAGAAAATCGAAGTGGCAGCAGCTGAGTTATGAATTTTTAAAGAAAAAATGATATTTTTGAGTTTTTCGAGTTTTTTGCTCATGCGTCAGCTAAATACGCTAGATATTCTGATTTAATTGGATTCCTGAGAAAATTTCCTATCGATTTGGGCTTTTCCAAATATTTTTTGGTCCTAAAAGCTCATTTATAGCGAAGAAATTTGATTTTGAATTTTTTGACGTTAAAATTGGCCAAATTTTTATATTGGTCGATATATCCAAAATTTTATCTCCTATCGACCTGAAATTTTCAGGATCTTATTTTTTCGGTAATGAGAACCTATCCCCAAAATTTGAACGAAATCGGAGATGTTGACCCATTTAGCGTTGCTGTTCTGACGTGGAATGACTCTTTAGTCGATTACGGCGATTCTTGAATCGGCTGAAATTAAAAGTATAATATCGCGGAGAAAATTGTTAGTTTCACTCTCTGAAAACACATTTAAAAATATAAAGAAACACGTAATTCAATGACAACCTTATTACTCTATACTTCAAATTGATTAATTATTTTTTCTACAAAAAATTTATACACGCTTATGCAAACAGCTATTGTCAAACCCACGTACACAGTTATTTCATTTCATTTTTGCAAAATCTATAGCTTCATATTTTCATTAGTGATAGAATTGCACAGGGTAAAATATGAAATATAGCAAACGTTTTTTTTTTTAATTATAAGAACAAGTCAATTTAACTGCAACACGTTACGCTAGCTCCGCTCCCACAGGTACTTTAACCGACAAACGAGTTATGTATCTACTGAAGCATCTATTTGAAACTGTGTACTCAGTTCTGTTGAATTGGGGTTTCAGAACTGGATGGGGAATTCCTAGTGATAAACATCAATGATTAATGCGAAAGAAGTTCATTATTTAACCATATTCTCCAATCTTTTGTATACCTAATCGATAGCGTATATTGTTGTGATCGTGATCGTTTCTCTACCATCTGATACACTTTATTCATTTATCAAAAATGTATTTATCCAATACGAGAGGTGAAGCTCTTAAAAATGTAGAAAACAATATACTGGATGCGCCGGGACATTATTTAACCATATTCTCTCCAGTCTTTTGTATACCTAATTGGTAGCGTATATTGTTGTGATCGTGATCGTTTTCTCATCATCTGATACACTTTATTCATTCATCAAAAATTTATCTATCCAATACGAGATGTGAAGGTTTTGAAAATCTAGAAAACAATATACCGGATGCGCCGGGACAAATCATCACATTTACTGATATATACTCTATTGAAGTCGACTGGATTGTTTTGTGGAAATACTGGATGAACATGAGTCGGGATGTACTAAATATAAGTAAATATAAGCATGATAAACTGTGATCAATTGATCACACTCCCCTCACTTTTGATAGCAAAATAGCTTTCGGAACCTTCTGCTGGACAAATGTACGAAATATATTGAGAATGATTTGGCACAGCTTATGGAAGACGTTGAGTTATACTCCATGTTAGATTGAAATTTTGTTCAAATGGTCTACAAAATGAATTTTACAACAATATATTCTATAATACAGACACCTGTGGTCAGGTTGACGAAATCATTCAGATTATAATATATTCTTGTTTCTCACTGACACATACTGTCACAAGAATAATCACGTCACGTAATGAATACATAAAATAGTGGATTGAAACATGGACATAATCTTAGGAGACAATTTTCCAACAAAACGCATAGCCAGAAGAATAAAAAAGAAGGCGAGCAATGCAATGATGAAAAACCTTCAAATCGTATGGTATCTTATCAAGCGGAAGTATCCAAGGAAATTAAAGACAGAATCAGCGTTGATTTGGATGAAAAATTTTCATGAAGAACTTATTACTATGCAGTATTTCAACAAGAATCTTCAAAAATTTGGACTGCACAATAACTAACGAAGCTGACAATTTTTACTAAGGTAGAGACGAATCACAGAATCATTTGAGGAGTAACAGGCTCAAAAAAAGAGGACTCGAATCACTTATTGAAACATAATCATAATTTTACCCTTAATGTCGATATTTTACATATTCTCGAATAAAAGGGCATTATATGAAAATGCTTGGCGAATATGTCACATTTACACAAATGTCGATTATATTTTAGTCTTTACGTGCGTTTCGGTATCCGACCATCATCAGAAAACGTTGAAAAGCTAATTCAGATCAACCAAGGCGCGGGATTTCTTAAACTTATTATTAAAGCTCGGATTTATAGCAAGAAAAATTGAAGAAAAAGGCGTTCTTATAGGCAAAGATTTTCATTGAAAGAGGCAGGAATCTTAACATATAGGCAACATATGGGCAGAATACCTGTAACACCATAATTAATTAATCAATAATATTTAGTTATTATTTATTATACAAAGTTAATCAACTTAACATCAATTTAACACAAATATATTTGCACAACATTATATTAATAACATTATAAATAAATAATTGTTAATTAATAATTGAAATTTTATAATTAATAGCTACAACTTAGTGCTTTTCTATATTTTCTGTTTCAAAACTCTATCTTCTATCATTTAAAAATAATTTGTACATTGAAAATGAACGCTCTATATCGACAGATGTAATTGGAGCATATTTAAGAGCGGGCAAATGTCACATTGAAAACTTCAGCATCAGATAAAATGAGAAGCCTCCATTCTTGTCAAAAACATATTATATATTTTTTTAGAAATAAATTGACCATTACTTCCATTTGCTGATTTAATTTTTGACTTCAAATCATCTATTAATTTATTAACTGACTGATATGAAGTTACCTCCTGTTTTTCTTATGAGGTAACTGTGCTAACTATTAATTTATAATTGCCATTGATAAATGCGAGTTGATGCTGCTGATTGAAAAAAATTTTTTTTTGCTTCTGGAATTGCTTTGGAAATATCATCATCAAATTCTGACATAACTAATTTTATTTCATTGCAGTGTTCAAAGGAAAAGAAAACTTTTAACATATATGCCGCAGCATCTGGAAGCATTAGAACTATTCTATTGACTGGTACAGCATTGGGTAAGAAGGCATTTGTTTAAATATCTTGTATAAATCTACTCATAGCTAAATTGTTTGTTTTTTAAATTCTTCAACTGCTACTAAATGAGGTTTGCATGGGAAGCTTTCGTTCAAAATTCCAATCATAAGATTAGCTGCATATCTGCCGCTTAGATTTGTCGTTTCCTTCACGATAACATATAAGAAATTGCCTTCTTACTCCCGTTTAATTTTTGAAATACATCCCACACAGCATTTGTCCATAGTTTCTAAAATAACTTAAAACTAAGATGATTAACTTTATACAGAGGAATATTGGATGCAATCATCATCTGGCATAAACCAAATTCATTTTTTTGGACTGCTCAGACTATCCCACAAAGATGTTTGGACTAACTTAGAAGAATTAAATTTTTCTGAATTTCGTTCTTGGAGTGAAGTTCCACAATGCTGATCAATAAAGTACTTTCTAGTACTTAAGATCTAAGAATTTAAAAGGATAACAATAATTTTAATACCACTTTGGAATTTAGTTATGGGGTGGGTGAGAGAGGAAAAAAATAAAACTTACCGATTTGCCGCACGGTTTACAAAATGCGTCTCTTTCTAGAGAAAATTCCGGATATGGTCGGATCCATGCACTCAACATAGGAGTCATCTTTCTAAACAACCCCAAGAATCGTCTGAAGCTTTTTAAAATGTGTTGTTCTTCACTTTACGGCATACGCAACAAAACTAAACACTTATACAGTTACCGTCTGTACAATAATTGTTCATTATAAAAGGGCGAAAGTTCAGGGATTTTCCAATAGTTAAACCTCAAGCCTCGATCAGGTGAATTTTCTCAAAAAAACTATCAATACACAAACCATTGATATTCTATTATTGACCCAAAATTTTATCACAGAAAGGTTTAGTAATAGAAATAAGAATAATATCATGGGTAGGTAGCATAAAATTTAAAAAAAGGCAAAATTTACGAAGAATGGCAAAGTGTGCCAAAAACACCTAAAATAGGCAAAATAGGCAAAAAAAGGCAATTTGTTTATAATCCGAGCTTTATTAATTATACTAAGCACTGAACGTCGCAATCGCATTAAGTCCATTCTAAAATGTCTATGTAGTAACAACGAACGAAGGATGAATATTTGAAATTGCAACACATTAAAGTGTATAATCCACTACTGGATTGAAATCATATGCATACAAATGAAGTTATCAGTCAAATTATAAATTTAAAGAGTAAATATTATGATACAAGTTGATCGTTTGAATTGAATGTTATTAATTATACTATTGCTTTTGTTGTTAGGAAAACTATGGTTATTATTTATAAATTTGATAACTGGATATGAATATGAAAATTAAAATTTAAAAGTTGATTTATATACCTCGTAGGCTTGTATATCTTCAGATATTAACTGTTTTAAATTTGAAAAATATTTACCAACATATTTAATAGGTTTATGCTCAACATTCAGGTAATTTTTTTCAACCATTCCTTTGTTTTCTTTTTGGAGTCTCCGAAATGTATGGTAATATTATAAAATTATTTTTATTACCGTTTATTTCATTTATATATGATATGCCATTGTACATTTTATTTATTCTTTCTTTAATCAATTACCTAATGCTTCAATTTAGCTATTTATTTGTAGTGTATTACGAAATTTTTTTAAAATTTTTGGGACATTTTCTTGAGTGTAAAAATTTCACAGCGTGAACTGTAATGCTGTTTATGAATTTTTTCTCTATAATTTGTTGGTGCAACTGAGTTATAGGGAAGATATCGTTGAGAACAAACTTCTTTTGTGAACCACGATGTTTTCATTTTTTCGTCTGAATCATGTCTAATGTTCATATCCAGGAAATTTGAGTTTACTTTCACTTCTTTCTAACAGGTAATTTCAAGGTTACAGTAGAAACTGTGAAATTCATTCATTACACACTGAGTGTTATCCTTGGGAACCCACAATAGGCAATCATCTACATGCTGTTTGAAAAGTGAATTTATTATAGATTTTCCTGGGCATTCCATAATTATGTTAGCGATAGAAACTGAACTTGGAGGTCCCATTGCTGTGCCGAATATTTGTTAAAATACTGTTCAACGTGTTGAAAATATGTTATAAACACAATTTTACTTTTATTTATTATTAGAATTTTTGATTTATCTTTTGTTAATTAAAGCATAGTGAGGCGTATCCGAACGGAGTCGCTTCTTGAATCAGCTGAAATCAAAAGTGTAATTTGGCGGAGAAAATTGTTAGTTTTACGTTCTGAAAACACGTTTAAAAACATACAGAAACACGTAATTCAACGACGTTCTTATTACTCTATACTTCAACTTGTTGATTTATTTTTCCTACAAAAAATCTATACACGCTCATGTAAACAGCTATTTCCAAACCCACATCCACGGTTATTTCATTTTATTTTTGCAGAATTATATTTTCATTAGTGACAGAAATGCACAGGGTAAAATATGAAATATTGCTAAAGTT
Source organism: Endomychus coccineus (assembly GCA_958510875.1). Lineage (NCBI taxonomy): Eukaryota > Metazoa > Arthropoda > Insecta > Coleoptera > Endomychidae > Endomychus > Endomychus coccineus. The sequence goes on along the minus strand of OY294068.1, from coordinate 153,570,456 downwards.
TTTTAAATTATAAGAACAAGTCAATCTAACTGCAACACATTACGCTAGTTCCGCTCCGACAAGTACTGACAGAGTCAAACGAGCTATGTATCTATTAAAGCATCTATTCGAAACCGTGTACTCAGCTCTACTGAATGAGGGTTTCAGGACTGAATGAGGAATTCTTAGTGATAAACATCAATGATTAATGCGAAAGAAGTTCATTATTCAACCATATTCTCCAGTCTTTTGTATATTAAATTTGTAGCGGGTATTGTCGTTATCGTGATCTTCTTGTTTTCATTCGATACACTCTATTCATTCATCAAAAATGTATCTATTCTATACAAGAGGAAGCTTTTGAAGATCTAGAAAACAAAATACTGGATCCGCCGGGACAAATCATCACATTTGCTGATACATACCCTATTGATCTTAGTCGACTGGTTTGTACTGTAGAAATTCTGGATGGACATAAGTCAGGATGTACTAAATATAAGTATGATAAACTGTCATCAATTGATCACTGACTTGCCTCATTTTCGTTAACAAAATAGCTTTCGGACACTTCTGCAGGTCGAATGTATGATTGTAGAAACAGGAAATATGTTGGAACTAATTTGGAACAGCTTATGAGAAACGTTAAGTTATACTCCATGTTAGATTGAAATTTTATTCGAAGGATCTACAAAATGTATTTTACAACAATATGTTTTATACTGACACCTGCGGTCACCGTTCTCACCGTTTATATCATTTACATATGATATACCATTATGGATTTTGTTTATTCTTTCTCTAATTAATTAATCAATGCTTCAATTCAGTTATTCATTTTCATTGTATTAGGAATTTTTTCAAATTTTTGGGACGGTTTACTGAGTGTAAAATTTTTACTGTTATACTGTTTATAATAATTTTTTTATATTTTGCTGGTGCAACTGAGTTATAGGGACATATCGTTGAGAGCAAACTTTTTTGTGAATTTTTCCGTCCGAATCATGTCTGATGCTCATATCTACGAAATTTAAGGTTACGTTCACTTCTATTTCACAAGTAACTTCAAAATTACAGTAGAAACTGTCACATTTATTCATTACATACTGGGTGTTATCCTTGGGAACACACATTAAGCGAACATCTACATACTGTTTGAAGAGAACGGATTGAAAATCAAGTGAATTTATTATAGATTCTTCTAGGCATTCCATAACTAGATTAGTGATAGTAACTGGAATTGGAGATCCCATTGCTGTTCATTTACTATAAAATGTCGATTTCTGGAGTCACAAAATAGTTTTTTGGCATTTTTGTCAAAAAACAACCCAAAAAATTGAAAAAATTCATAAGAAACTTTTTAAAGGGTATTTTAATCTCTAAATGCCGGTGAACGAGTTCAAATACGATGTAGAAACGGAAAAAAATTGCCCCGGCAAGTTCCGTAGCCCCCTACCCCCCTTGGCCGTCTCCTCTAATTCAAAATTGCCCCTGTTACAATTTCAATTATTCCTGTTTCGCCTGCTGTAGACATTTTGTCAAGAATTTTGTGAATAAACTACCACCCGAACCATTGTCTACCCCATCCTTCAATCTGCACCACATTCAGAATGATTTCTAATCTTTACAGACATAATATAAGATTCAAATTTGGTTGTTAACTAAAAGCTTGAGGATGCGACAGTAGAGGAACAATAAATTTGAGTCTAATTTTTACTCCAATATATAATCGATTTTGGTAAGAATTTTGGCAAGTGAGTTGATGAGCACATTTCAAACCTAATCAAATCTGAGGTTAGTCCCTGAGGAAGGCATGAATAAAGAAAACTCTGCTTTGAAAACCTTCACATCTTTTCCACTGACTTTCGCATAATATTCGGAAGATACTTTTCTTGCAGAATTATTTCCTTTTTTTCTTTGAGTAAGATTAATCTCTAAAATACGATTTTATACAAGAATATAAATGAGTCCACAGAAAAATTTGAGAATATCATTTTCTTTTCATTCTAAATGGCCTCGAGACTTATTGTTGCAAGTGCATAGTGGCCTATTTCCATAGGTTCAACTTCATTTCCTTTTTATGTTGTTGATAAGTGTAAAATAAGTTTCATCTTATTTCGTTTATCATTTTTTGCTCTCCTTTCTATGTTCGATAACTTCCATCTGGTCGGTGATAATTTTTCAGAATTTCCTAACGTATCCCTAGATTGATGTCATCTATGGTAATTCCGCGTGTGACTCGTTCAATGGTCATAGGGTTTTCCGAAGATTGGTGCTTCGTTATTGTGGAATCTTTGTGAAATTTTTTGCCTCAAAAAAATGTCAATCCGATTTTATCTAATAAGGTGAAATAAAGTGAATGCAAAAGAAGATAAGCCAAATTAGCATATTTAGCTAACTACTGCATTTAAAGGACATACTTATTTTTGCTCATTTTAAACTTGTTAAAAGCATTCTTTCAAATAATATACGTGTGGAAGTTTTCCACGAATGAGCCATAAATATTTGACAAATAAGGGATGAGCCTCATATTTATTCAAATACCTGTTGTGTCGAATAATCTGAAGACTTGCTGCTCACTTCTTTGTCAACATAGTCGTCTTTATTTTAAACTATCGTTAGAGACGAAATCACTGCCACTTTCACTGTCGTTACTTTCCCAAAAATGATATAATAATGAGATAATTTTTGGTATAACAGTTCGTTGGTTTCCCTATAGAAGGCGTTATAGTACAGACGTCAAACACTGACAGATAACAACCATGACAGTTAATTGGATTGACGTCATGATCGGTGTGCTATTTTACATATCACATCTAAGATATCTACACTTCACAGCCCGTATAAGGAATTTTTGTCCTGACAATTCATTGGTTTCCTCATACATGTCTTCATGGCTAAGATGTCAAGCACTGACAGATAACAAGAAAGATTTTCCACAAATAAGCCATAAATATTTTGGCAAATAAGGGATAAGCCTCGCATATTTATTTAAATACGTGTTGTGTGGAATGATCTGAAGACTTGCTGCTCACTCCTTTGTCAACATAGTCTTTATTCTATACTATCGTTAGAGACGAAATCACTGCCACTTTCACTGTCGTTACTTCCCGAAAAATAAAATATTAATGACATAATTTTTTGTACCGACAGTTCATTGGATCCCCCATAGAATGCGTTATAGTACAGACGTCAACACTGACATATAACAACCATGACAGTTCATTGGATTGAAGTCATGATAACAATCAGTGTGCTATTTCACATATAACCATAACATCTAAGATATCTAAACTTCACAGACCGTATAATGAATTTTTGTCATCACAATTCATTGATTTCCTCATATATGGCTTCATAGCTGAGATGTCAATCACTGACTGACAACAACGTTGACAGTTCGTTGGGTTGACGCACGGTTTAGCCAATGAGAATAAGATCAAAAAGTAAAGGTTAGTATAGGTCAGAAATAGTCGGAACCTAAAAGTAAAGTAGAGAGTGTCTTACAATCGCCTCCAAACTTACTATCCTTTGTAGCAAAAATTCACATATGGTTAGGAGCAGCCTGATGGGTCGACAAGATAGAACTTAAGTTGTTTGTCTGGTTTGGGAATGGTAATGATTTCGGCATACTGTGTAGGATAGCTTAGCATGCGGGAGTAAAACTCCCAATAGGGAGCGATATTTGGTATGCTGCGTCAATAAGCTCTTCCACTCAGGATCACTTTGTTCGGTTAAATGTCCGGCAAACATGTTCACTTATTTTCAATACGGAGCGAGCCCTTTCGTCATTTGGCTTACAGATGGGAGGTCTCTTCAGATACTTTGTTCCTTCGATATGTATTGGTGTTTTTTGAAGAATTAACCAGCAAAAATTTTACCCAAAGAAAAGATAACTTAAATGTACTATAACATCAAATTATGTTTCTTGCAGATACTGTATTGATTTTGTTGAACATTTCATTTACATTTTCATTGGCTTGTGAGAGATTATATTCATACGCAATGAATTCCTGGTTGAATATGATCAAACGCTTTTGATTTTAATTGACTGTCAATTCAGATGATTGTTCACAACAATCTCCCTCTGTTGTATAGTTAATAAAATAGTATCCATTTGATGGAACGTAGTGTTATATTGTGTACGTAGTGGCCAATGTGATAACGATTGTTTGTTTCAACTTTCAGTTAAATTATACCAATGTATTTATTCAATCACTGTCAGATGTATTCATGTCTGATTTGCAAGTACAAACGAATCAATCAGTCAGTTGCTGATTAATTAATCGTTTTTAATTGGATTGAGACTAACCTGGATATTATTGGCGATAATCAATGACTGAAGAGCTATTTATGAACCACTAGTTCGAACACTGGTTCCAATATTAAAGTCGATAATAATTATGAATTGTGTTATATTTCAACCCTATTGCCATCTGATTGATTCTGAAATAAAAAGATAAAATGGAGTCTAAAAAACAGTTAGCTCTGTACAAATTGATTAATAGGCTATCTAGGAGACTTTAAAATTTACGATATACAGGGGAAAATTTAAAACTACTGTGTCTACATAAGTTTTTACAGTTTTCTGTTGAGTTAGGCTTGCCATTTCATCTTTTTAAAACAATACTTGATAGGTGGGAACCATTACAATTACTCGCCGTAACATTTGCTGTGTGATACGTACAACTCCTTCTTGAATTTTTTATTTTATTTCCGCTAACGTTTGTGGCTACTCAACGTACACCTCGCTCTTGAGTCATAGTCAAAGGAAAAAGTCGCATGCCGACAAATCAGGCGATCTAGCCGGTCAAGCAATGTCTTCATCTTGGATATGATATGGTTCGGAAAGAGTTTCCTTAAAACAGCAATATGAGACATATGGCTGGTAGCACCGTCCTGCTGGAGCCACGTAATCTCTGGAAATGGAAACAGGTCTAGCCTCAAGAATGACCACGTTTGTAACGAACTGCAGTAACGGTTGTAGCATTACCTCGATCATCTTAAAAAAAAGTGGCCCAATAATGCCAGATGATGGAATAGCGCACCATACTATCACCTTAGGACTATGAAAGGGTTTCTCCTGTAGCTGAAGCGGGTTTTTACCTCTCCAATATCTACTATTCTGTTTATTTACTTAGCTGTTAAGATGAAAATAGCTTTCATCTGACCTAAACATATGGTGGAGCGAGTTTTATTTCCTTTTCAAACGCTGCAACATTTCTTGACGAAAATTCATGGGAGTAATCAAATCAGCTTCCTTTAATTCGTGGACAACTTGAATTTTATAGGGGTGAAAACTTAAGTCCTTATTGAAGATTCGACGTATCGACAGTTCACTGATATTCAATGTTGATGCATGTGTGGTGTTCAGGGGCTTAGTATGGTTTGGTAGAGATCGCCATATGGTATTCAAGTCTTTAGTATGGTTTGGCAGAGATCGTCATGTGGTATTCAGGTTCCTTGGGTTCGTAGCTATGAGTAGTGTAGGAATAACTCTGTGATTGGTTATGGTTTATTTTAACACTTATACATCTAGATAATTTGCACTTTTAACAATCGTAGATATACACGGTACATTGGCATGATCTTCAGTCTACTCTTAATACATCATTATCTCACATTATACTATTATACTCTATTACACTACGTTATAATACGTTATACCTAGGTCACAGTACCGATTTAAGAGACTAGAACAAATTATAGAATTAGCAAATATATGGAATCTAATGAAATAATCTCTATTACTCCATCACACATCGTTATTAGCATGTAGTGATAAAAATTTAGATGAAGCAACTAAAAAAATGAATTCAATGTTGGAAGAAGTTCAAGATTATTTATCGTTAAATAAACTCAAACTTAATGTTCCGAAAACTAAAGGAATGATTTTAACATCTAAACACAAATATAAAGCTCTAAATATCAATAATATAAATTTGATCATAAATAATGAAAGACTTGAAATAGTGTCAACATTCAAATATTTAGGTTTCCACTTAGATAACGTTCTGTCGTTTGACAATCATTTTGAGTATATTTTCAGAAAATAACGGAAGAAATTATTCTCCTTTTCTAGAATTTCACAAACGCTATCAATGGAAACAATAACGGTGTAAAACACAATAATAAAACCACAGTTTGATTACTGTGCATCAGTATCATTTTCGTGGGACTTAAATAAAGTAAATCAGCTACAGAAACTGCAAAATCGTGGTATGAGAATCATTTTAAAAGTGAATTGATATACATCTATTGTTTGTTTGTCCAATACGTTACAATGATTCACTGTCTCGTAGAGAATTTACTACCTCGCTATGGTTTTCATCTTCAAAATTCTGAACAATCTAGCTTAATCTTATTTCCAAATATTTTTGGTGTTTCGACGAGATGTCCATCCGTACCTAACTAGAAATTGTGATGATTTTCATATCTCTAGAACTAAATGCAAGAGGACCATGAGTTCTCTGTTTTTCAAGCGTTTCCAGGAGTTCCATCAATTACCTTTTGCAATAAAAAACAGTTCCACTCTCTCTGCTTTTGAAAAAAATATCAAATCTCTCATAAAAAACCAAGGAAGTTAACAATTTTTGTCTTATCAATTTATAATCAACTAGCCATTGTTATATATTTATACATATCATGTTGATTAGTACTTTTTTTTTTCATGGATGTAATATTGGAACTATGTACTGTACGTGTTCCTACTTATTTACTTATTTATAGTTATGCAATATTATGGTATTATTATTATGAGTATGTTTTATATGTATACTAGCGACCCGCCCCGGCTTTACACGGGTGCAATGCTGATAAATTCAAAGTGCTATAGGGAGAACCGCGACCTCCGACGAGCTATTTATAGGTACGCTCCCGCCCGGCCGGCCGGTACCGCCGCAAACGCTACGTCCCGCAATTTTTAAATCTGTAATATCTTCGAAAATATTCATTCAAATCATATTCTGTAAAGGGCCATATAGATCTATATTGAATCAACAATGTATTTAAGGTATTTAATTGGATAAGGATTAATGTTGTATTGGTTAAAATCGCTTCGAAAATTAGCCATTATTTGTCGTAAAAGTAAATGACAAAAAAATGGTATTGTGGGATAACCATAAGAGATAGACATATATCATCGCGAAGTTTTCTGTAGACCTTTTCAATGTGTACAATACTTGGTACATTATTTTGATATATCTCGTAGGGTTCAGCCTGCGTTTGCAATGTAAGCGGAAAAAATGTAATTATTTACGACATCACATTAGAAACCTCAAAAATAACAGTATTTCTCCACTATTTAATGGATGTTATTATACATATAAACCTTCCTCTTTAATCACTATATCTATTAAAAAAAACCGCATCAAAATCCGTTTCGTAGTTTTAAAGATTTAAGCATACATAGGGATATAGGGACAGAGAAAGCGACTTTGTTTTATACTATGTCGTGATTAGGATACCCATTTAAATAAAGATCTATCTATCTACATATGTTCAATCGCAAAACGTTTTGGACTACGTGTTAAGACAGTTCGAACTATATCAATGTTTCTGGCGTTCTAATACTTCTTGCTGCTCCTTTATGTTTTGAATTTAAAGTTGATCCAGTTTCTTCAAACTTTTGTATCCAGCAATTGATTGCGTTAATAGACGGTAGCTGCCCATGACGCGGCCCAATAATGCCAGTCGCGGAATATTGAACTGATTGCGAAATAACCTTCTCACAGATGTCGTGGTCATAATTTTTGTAAAAAACAAGGTGAGTACCTTACCACTGTTCCATGTTTACTAAATGACGTTACATGACTGACAATTTATCATTAGCTTCAGCGCCCTAAGCCAAACGTCGAATGAATAATAGTTTTTAGATTTTTCCGCTCCACTGACGAATGCTCTCAAAAATTTTTGAGAGCTCATTCAACATACAGATGGCAAGATTTCTAGAACTTCTAGGAGTGGTAGATCGACAGTTGGACCAATGGAAATACTATGTTCCATTTTGTATGAGTGCATGAATAATGAAAAAATTCCAGCTGCTCCATATTTTGATCTAACCCGAGCTTTTGATTCAGTTAATCATAAGGCATTACTAAATGAACTGCACTCCTATGGAATAAGACGTGTTTCCAATGCCTGGATTGCGTCCTTTTGATAGATAGGCAACAAATTGTAGTATATGACTCTTGTAAATCTAATGCATCGAAGATAAATATAGGTGTGCCACAAGGGCCAATATGGGACCCAATTTTGTTTATAGTTTTTATGTCTGATTTGGAGCAGTCATGTGGTGATGCATACAGAAATATGCTTTATGCAGACGATACAAACCAAATTACTGCCGAAGAAGAATTAAACAGCTCCATAGTGAGAGCAAATAGCTGTGCTGATAGTTTCCATCGCTGGAGTCTGAATAGTGACTTTACAGTTAATGAAAAGAAAACCTTCTTCATGCTATCCAAACAGAAGAACATAAACTATAATTTCAGTCCACTTATCAGGATAAATCATACAGCAATTGAGGACACAATGATAAAGCATCCTAAGCAAACTGAGTAGCAAATGTTATATGATAAGAATGTTAAGAAACACAGTCTCTTCGAAAGTATAATATATTTATATATTATACTACGGTCTCCTTCATTTCGTTTCAAATTACGGTCTTCTATTCTGGAGTAATTCTTCCCAAATGAGCAGGGTATTCATTGCTCAGAAGAATATTGTCCGATGTATGTTGAAAGCTAAATCGAATAGTGATTGCGAACCAATTTTTGACTCTTCCATCTATGTACATCTATCAACTGGTGCTAAATATCTGAAACCAGCACACTCGAATTAGAAATAATATATTCCACAGATACCATTCTCACTTTTATCGGTTGAACAAAATTGTCATATTTATCAAGGTATAATCTGCTATGATTATTTCGTGAATAAATAAATATATACACTGAAACATGCATTCTATTCCGTTATGGAGTACCTCAGTACTTTATTTCCAGTTTACATTGTAAATTGAATTTTTGTACTGATATTGATGCATTCCAAATTGATTGTTTTTCAATTCGTGTTCTAATATTAATATTTAATTGTGTAAATGTTTCATGATAATTACTCATATACTTTGTGCTTGTTTAATAATTGATATATGTATTCAATTCCTAATTGAATTGAGTTTTAATTGTTTGATTGTTACTGACTAGTTTGATAAAATACTTTATGTCTTCGTACTATGTTTTTATAAACGCATAAAAAACCCTGTATTTTGCAGGTCATATTGAATTAGTTCCTTACATCAATTCTCCTTCATCATTTGCAACCATCGCTATTTATCTAATGGGGGGTTGAATTCTAGGACCTACCGGTGTGGGTAGATTTAAATCATGTAATGATTTTCCCGGCCATGCCGGTACATTGTACAATGTACAAAGCCACTTTCCTTGAATTCATTTTCCACGGATGAATAGATATGACGTGTTGAACATAAATACAGTAGACATTTGATGCTGATACATTTCCCATTCACAGTTGAACAATAATACGGATATATCCCAGTCACGGTTTCCACTGTAACTGACAGAACAAAACCACTTCAATTAAGTTATGCTTAAACTTTTCCCCAACAACGTCTGTTACATCAGTCTACGTCTACTGATAGTGTGGATGTATAGGTGTTATTACACTTTAATGGCAGTTTAGGCGTCAAGTTTTGATGAATCTTAACCATTATCATTTGCTGGTTCAACGCATCCTTACTCACTTTCAAATAGTTTTATATTAATGGAGAGAACTTTAGAAAGGGCCCCTCCCGTCAAGCCATGAAGCTGTAATTAAACTTGTAAATATTGAAATTGATCAAATTTTAAAATCTTAAAGTTGATTAGATTTACGTATTATTGTGATATTGAGTCGGAATTATTATGTATCCTATATTATAACAATATCATCTTAAGTAGAAGCAATTTTGTCATATTTTCTGGAGAACATTTCACAAGGAGAATGAAATGCGGTTGAGCAAATTCACTGGGAGCTCATCATTAGTTTGAATTGAAGGTTTCAACTTTATTGATAGAACGGAGTAGATCTTACCATCAATGATTCATCCGTTCGTCCATTGCCTTGTCAAAGAGTTACAGTCATCCACCCTTTTATTTTAATGAAGAGCATTCTGTCATCACAGCTTACACTTTTATCCGGTAGAATGAGAGACATTGAGGGCAAATTTAGGAGAACATTTTCATGTCTCTTCTTTGAAGTATATTCGAAGCTTATTATTTTCATGAGAATGATTTACGAACAAACGAAGGAGCAACTTAAGTGAAATATCTCGCGAATATAATATGAAATATGAAGAACGTAAACATTCAAAAATTATTTTGGAAGAGAAACAACAACTCCGGGTGAACCACCTTATTGCAGCTCAGTCTCGCTATGATCTAGATGCCATCTGGCTGATTTATAGTTCGTACATCCTATTCATGATTGACTCTATAGCTTCTGCCTCTATTGATGATTCCCAATACATGTATATTTTTTGATTACTTTGTCCATTTACCTCCTCCTTCAAGACTATGTTGTTTTCTGCCGGAGCAGAGAATTCGATGACATACATAGTCTTGGTTTATTCGTTCAGGAGGACAACGTCAGGCTTGTATGCTTGTATGGACCTGGTGGTCGGAAGCGGGTAATTCTAGTAGATCTGGCATTTTTTGTTTCCGACAATGGACTCAATACCTCCTGGTATGTACAGCTCTTGATTTATCCCGTACGAGTGCCTCAGATGGTAATAAAGCACCTGTTGGGCCGCATTATGGAGATGAGTGTACACCGAGGCCGCTTTTGACGAACATACCGATAGCAGGTGTAAAAGCGTCTCAGGCGCCTCTCGACAGGCCTTGCAGTTGACATAAGGGACCTGCACCACCACACAGGTCGGGCGTTTCGGTGCTTCTGTAGAAAACACCGTGTATCGGCTTGTCAACATGCCGCCTGAGAATAAGATCTTGCTCCATGGCATTTATCTGCGCTTTCAGGCGAGAAGGTTGCAACCCGAGTTCGTCCTTAGCCTTCTCGTCTAATGTGAAATTCGAGACCGAGTTATTTCGCTTATTTTTTTGCTGCCGTAACGATAAATGCCCCCACTCCGCCCAATTCGTGACTTTTACAAGGCATAGAAGACAGTGATAAACTTCAAAAGGCAATTGAACAATTCCAATAACAATTTATTCGTATTAGAAATTCTACTGACAATGACAATCAAGAATGCAATAATGAAGAACCTGCTAGAAAAAGACAAAAAACGACAGCTGGAGATAACAGAGCTGTTATTGCAAAGGAAGTATGTGACACTATTTTAAGCTAAATCAGCTACCGATTTAATTTCAGGGATCACTCAAGTGCAGCAAAATTATTTGATTCTCAAAATTTTAAAACTTATAGACATGCGTTTCCACAAAAATATTTTGATGGAACTGTGTAATCTTATTCTATTTTGGACGATGTAAAATTAAAAAGTGAACATTCAGCAATTTATGACTGCGATGACATGTGTGACGTAGGTGGTATTTTGCCACTTTTAGTGTTCATAACAGACAACAACCTAAAAAAGGTTTTGATGGAAACTTACAACCTGTTGGATATTATTTGTACAATGCCCATGTCGACAGCAGAATGTGAACAATGTTTTGCAACCCTCAAACGCACTGAAACTTTTCTGAGAAGCACAATTTCAGAAGATCGACTGAACGCATTGGCGGTCCTATCAACAGAAAAAAAGTTCGTCCGGTCTATCCCGGATTCTGACAAGGAAGTCATGGACGCTTTTCCCGGCATGAAGAATAGAAGAATGGATTTTATGTAAAAGGAATTTTTTTCTTCTGCCCACTCTCTTTCATAACTGAAAACTGAAAAATAACGGTATTATTGGACCACTTTTATCCTGGTTAGAATCATATCTAATAAACAGAAATCAAAAAGTTGTCTTCAAATTTAAGCTACTTCTTGGGTTCCTCAGGGGATTCACCTAGGTCCGATACTTTTCTCACTCTTTATTAATGATCTGCCTTTCTTTTTTAAGTTTGCCAAATTTTTACTCTTTGCTGATGACCTTGAACTATTTATATGCATTAAAACAATTTGCGACTGCATGAATTTACAAACAGATTTACGCGGGTTGGGAGAATGGTGCATAAAAAATAAAATGAGTCTAAATATATCTAAATGTAAGATAATAACTTTTTCAAAAAAATATGCAGATATTGTCTTCTATTATAGTTTACACGGTGAGTATTTGGATCGAGTTAATTAAATTTCAGACCTAGGAATTATATTCAACCGTCAATTAACTTTCGATGATCATATTGAAAACATTTTGAAGCGAGCATTTCGAATATGTGGTTTTTTAAAAAGACAAACAAAGGAATTCAATAATATTAACAGTATTATAATTCTTTTTAATTCATTGGTTCGCCCAATTATTGAATACTGTGGTATTATTTGGAATCCTTATCAAGCAGTTTATATACACCGAATCGAGAGAGTACAACGCAAATTTGTAAATTACCTATTATTGGATTAAATAAAAACATTTATTCTTATGAGCAGCGTTTACCTTTGGTAGGCTTGAAGGAATTGTGCAATAGACGCCGAAATTACTTCATTTATTTTGGTCATAAAGTGTTCCGCAATATTATTGATTCACCAGACATATTGTCGCTTTTTAATCTTAGAATACCCGGCTATACCACAAGATCTAAACACATTTTCTGGTTAACTTACCATTGTACTCTTTACGGCTACAATATGCCTCAATAACTTGCCTGAGCACATCGATATTTTTCAAATTTCTCTTCTCGAACTAAAAAGACTGCTCTCTAATTTGTTATTAAAATTTATATAGTAATATTATTATAGAAACACGTTCATCCTTCCTATTTTTATATTTCTTTTCCTTTCATCACATATTTTTATATTATATTATTATATATTGTATTGTATTCTTTTTTATTATTTGGGCATGTCCTGTAAATAAATAAATAAATAACTCACGAGCTGCCACTGATTTTGATTTGTATGATGAAATTTATAATTCGCCAATTCTCAATAATTTGGCAAATTCTATGGAAACGCATCTCAATAAGCTTCTCGTCATACTCCTACTTAAAGTCAAAGTATACCTTTGACTATGCTCCTACTCATATAATTATTCTATGGTACTTAAAAGTCATCATACTGTATGGTGAAAAAATCATCAATATTTGATAAATCGAATTTGTGCTTAATTCACAATAGATTATTCAATCTGTTTCTTCCGTTTAACTGTGCTAAAGGGGTGAAGCTGTCGGAATGTACATACAAGAATTAATCAATTCGGTTTGTCACAACGTTGGAGATAATAATGCAGGATTCTTCTCTTCGCTTCAGGTTAGTTCACGTTTAGACCAACATCAAATTGAATGTACGATGTTTTCACATCGCTACAAGAGATAAATTATAAAGTCATAAACTATTCAATGACTACTTTAACACCTTATGCCTTCCAAGGGAATTTCAACGTTCTGCTCATTCTATTTAATGCTTCAAGGAACAGAACTCATCGTGAAATGGTTCGAAAACATCGATTATTTGAAAGCTGGCGCGCGCCCTAAATGATTTGAATTTTGTTGCCGCCTTGCGAAAAACCCATCTACACGAACCTCCTGAATGGCTGATTTCAATCTTCCTCAAATTTCATTCTGAAATTAGTGCGGACTAAATAATAATTGGTAGTTGAGATTCCATGCTTTCGGTTGATTTCAATCACTTCTTAATAGTCGAGATCTTCACAAAATGCAGAGTATCCCAGCTTTCCTATCTTGTTTCCAATTATTGCCTCAGTATTCTCAGGCTACCTAACAATTTATTATTGTAGATAATCAACAATTTATTATTCCTTTATCTATGCAAATTTAAACTAGAAAGGGAAGTTTTAGCTACAAATATAATCATCCTTATTCCTAGCAGAATAACCACTTATAACCCGAGAAATGTTACATGAGATTATAGGATCGTCGATTATTCCCAGAGATTACACTTATACAGGATATGAATCAAAGACGTTAACTGTGTCTTCAAAATAGGAAACATGTTACAATATTCAACAGTTGTCAACCTGACGCAGATCCAGTTGAATTGCGAGTACCAGGTCATGTATCATTCCTTACATACATTGATCTGGCGAGGCTTGTGAAGTGGAATCTGATAATATAGTAGTTTGATGCAACCAAAACTCAAGCTTGTATTATTTTCTCCAGGAAGGCAAATCCCTCTATCCGCAATAGTATACAGTCAATATCCCATTGCAAAAACAATTTGACAGGTTTCCTCATCCGTGCCAAGAGCTATTTTACAGCCAGCAACCCTCATGATATACGAAGCACATATTTGACTATCAACGTAAGTTCGTAAGTTCAACGCTGTCATATTTAAATAATAGAATTCGATAAAAATATATTCTATTTTAACATAGAATGTTTTTACTGGGGTGCTTATAGATAGAAACCGTGACACGGAAAAGTTACGCGAAGACCGTAACAGGTTTGAATAATCGAAATGACATGACTAATAATAGGCTCCTCTCCCTCAAGTACTTTTGTTATACATATCGTAAATAATACCATCGCCGAGAGCGGAGATATTGTGGCGGTCGTATTGAAACATGATATCAGCAAACAAAGTTGTTGAAACCTCGAGATATTATGAACTCGACTCACACTCTTTTGCTAGGCGATCTTTAATGTCTCGAACTATACGTGACTAGGTCCACATAACACAATCTTAATCAGAACATAGACAAAACCAATCAAATGGTTAACCAGAAAATAATCTAGGTACAGTTGTTGATAGTTCACGAATATGTGAACTACATTTATCGTGAACTCTCAAGAAATATATACGTTATGAGAAACCTAGTTGGTGAAGTTTCACGAGTTTTCCTCTTTATACCATTTTTGAATCTATTCATCCGTACTTCTTCCTTCTCTGGGCCACAGTTCACACACGAACACAATGCACCATCACTGTATTTGCGCATATCCTCAATCTATGTAAAAACAAATATTTAAGGGTAATTTAACAAGATTTTGATAAATACTCGACTATTTTGATTGCAACTAAATTTCGACTTCATCTTATGATAATTTAAAGAGACATAATTTCGGCATTAATAATCTGATGAAAGCCCGAGAGTCAAATTAGTAAAAACAAGAGAAATTTAGCAGCAATAAGAATAGTTGCTGATTAATCAAGCTCGTATTATATTTATGACGATTATTTCTTGAATCCAATTGCTTCATTATATCAGAGAGGCACATGCACAAACTAGCAGAATAGTCTGTGACTATTAGGCACCATGCAAATAGTAGTTAATATTGCGTGTTAATTGGTCTTGTTAAACGGTAAACAAAAGTGTGATCGGTTGGAAACTGATATTTGACAGACGAAGAAAAAAAATACAAAGTAATATCACTAGAGGTTCGATTTAGAGTCATTCCACGTCAAAACAGCAACGTTCTATGGGTCAACATCTCCGATTTTGTTCAAATTTTGGGGATAGGTTCTCATTACCGAAAAAATAAGATCCTGGAAATTTCAGGTCGATAGGAGATGAAATTTTGGATATATCGGCCAATAAAAAAATTTGGCCAATTTTAACGTCAAAAAATTCAAAATCAAATTTCTTCGCTATAAATGAGCTTTTAGGGTCAAAAAATATTTGGAAAACCCCAAATCGATCGGAAATTTTCCCAGGAATCCGATTAAATGAGAATATCTAGCGTATTTAGCTGACGCATGCGCAAAAAACTCGAAAAACTCAAAAATATAATTTTTTCTTTAAAAATTCATAACTCAGCTGCTGCCACTTCGATTTCCTCAAAATTTTCAGAGAAGGTAGCTGAAACCATTTACTTTCATGTAAAATCTGCGGATCCATGCTCATCATATGAAAATTTTCGTCAAAAGACCGAAAATACGGAAATTTGATATTTTTTATTTTTATCGTTATATTTAAGTACATGCAATAGGTTGATAAAATTTGAAATTAATTTTATTTAAATAATTCAATTCAACAGAACATGAAAAAAATATTGAAATCCAAAAAAAGGCACAGGTCTATAGATTTGATGTTTTAAAACTTTTCTAAATAATTTTCATATTTTTTTATTCGGTTTAATTTCCCACAGGAAAAATTATTTAACAATGTTGTGTGATATTATGAATACATTTAAAAATTCAATATCAATTTTTGTAAATAATCAAATGAACGTTTTTTAAATTAACAATATCCTAGTACAAGTGAGAAACAGTTGTGAGAGTAGTAATACCCAACTTAAGTACAGTAAAATATAATAATCATATTGGTCACATAATTTATTTTTCGAAAAACGGTTCAAATTTACTTTTTGTTTGTCCGTATAATTTTATTTTAACATAATTCTTCACAGTTTCCACTGTGACATTTGACAGTATGAAATTATAACCAATCTTTAAATTTCTATCGGAGTACACGTATTTATTTTTACCTATTTGGTCCATGATTGATATTTCAGTTTCAAGCATATCATCGTTCATTTTGATAACGAAACCAAGGTTCCATGTTTTGTCAACTATAAAACTATCATATGTATTGGATACCCAATTGTAAACGTTTTTATTTAACAAATCAAAAATCAGTTCATTCTTTTCGTCATTTCCAATAATTTTACAAGCAAGTATTCCCTCTGACTTGAAATGAATCTGTGAAAGCTTCTGGTACTAGGTATTGTTTGTGCTTCACTGATTTCTGAATTCCGGATGGGGTGGATTTTTGTTCTGTCAATCAAGAACAGTTCTATTGATTTCATATCATTTTTAAAAAATCATACAAATCTCTTGCTGTGAGGATTTGATTCGTCTTAGGACGTCGCATGCTTTCTCTTGCTGCTTGTCTTTTTAAACTGCCACCAATACCATCACAAGCAGATTTACCATGCGATGTGGCAAAAAGTTCCAATTTCCTGTCAGACCATGTTTTTTTTTTTTGACGAGTTAGACGTAAAAAATTCTCATAGTTTTCATACTGCCCAGCACATCCATCCGTGAAATATTCAAGTTATTAATGATTTTCGATAGAATCAATCACGTATTTAATAAAAGTTTGCACCATTGCATTGTCATGCTTCAAATCTTCTGTGAGAAAACAAAGAGATTTGTGATTAATAACACCTTCGCTATTTTTTGTATATATCACGACTGGATGTACAGTACAAGTATTTCTGGCTCAGTAATGGCTTTGAACTTTGTCCTGGATAACGAATATATTATTTTCAGCAAAATCCATACCGACTACATTGTTAAACAAATTTTCCTGTGGGAAATTAAACCAAATAAAAAAATATGAAAATCATTTGGAAGAGTTTAAAAACATCAAATCTATAGACCTGTGACTGCAACTTTTTTGGATTTCAATATTATTTTCACGTTCTGTTAAATTGAATTATTTAAATAAAATTAATTTCAATATTTATTGACCCATTTTTTTAATTCTATTGAATTATGATTGAATTCTACAATGCTCATCGTACTTAAATATAACGATAAAAATAAAAAATATCAAATTTCCGTATTTTCGGTCTTTTGACAAAAATTTTCATATGAAGAGCATGGATCCGCAGATTTTACATAAAAGTACATGGTTTCAGCTACCTTCACTGAAAATTTTGATAGAATCGAAGTGGCAGCAGCTGAGTTCTGAATTTTTAAAGAAAAGGTGATATTTTTAGTTTTTCGAGTTTCTTGCATGGGTTAGTTAAGTCCGCTAGATATTCTGATTTAATCGGATTCCTGGGAAAATTTCCTATCAATTTGGGATTTTCCGAATATTTTTTGGTCCTAAAAGTTCATTTTTAGCGAAGAAATTTGATTTTGAATTTTTTGACGTTAAAATTGGCCAAATTTTTTTATTGCCCGATATATCCAAAATTTTATTTCCTATCGACCTGAAATCTTCAGGATCTTATTTTTTCGGTAATGAGAACCTATCCCCAAAATTTGAACGAAATCGGAGTTGTTGACCCATTGACCGTTGCTGTTCTGACATGGAATGACTCTTTAGCTAGATATTTTTTGCGCTACCCACGAGAACATAGGGTCTTGTGTTTTAATTCGACGAAAAAGAATTTGGACGATGACCATGAGATTCAAGGTTCATAACCTTCCCATAAACGTTTTTTTACCTCTACAAAAACAAAAAATACTAGGTTAGTAGGTCATTTGTTATTTTTAATTTATTACCCACTATGGCATACTGGACATTTGTTGATTTTTACTGTAGATTTGCAGATTTATTACCAGAAATTCCATCCTGACATATCATCAATTTGTACTACCTATATTGCATTATATTTACAATAGTGAAAATGAAATACTGACCATACAGTTATCCCAGTTTAACTTATCAAATCTTATAAATGTACTGGGATTTACAATATTTTACTGACTGTTTTCAATATTGAAAAGTACATAGTGAATCGCATGCTGTTCAATTTATTATGACCCTTTGTTAATATCACCAATCTTTTCTGTGGAACTGATGAACTTACATTACTTGAACACAATAAGAATCGACACCCAACTGTTCCGCAAAAAATTTAAATTAATTGATGGTTTATAAAAATTGATATATTCACATTTAAAATATGATGTAAATCAGTTATTGGGAATCACGTGCTATACAGGGTAATATTCATGATATATGAACGAGCATCATTCAAAGAAATTTGGACGAAAAAATCTTCCAAATTTCTTCTCGTCGAATTAGCAAAACACTAAATTCGAGTGAGAAGCGGAAAAATTTCTTGCAAAAGATCGAACCTTGAGTGGTATTTGTTGAGAAAATTCCACGAGTATAATGAAATTATCAAAATCAGAGGAAGATTGTGACACGTAAAATTTTTATTCCAGCTACTCGTTTTTGTAGTTATAACTTCACAAATAATGATTATTCATGTCATGATCTCGAGAATATATGCTGTGCTTAGGTGGTCATCATAAGAACATTTCTGGAAAGGAAGCTGCTGTATCATGAACTTCATATTCACCTGATGATAATATCTCAGTTTCAAATGATCAAACCTGAGTACTCTTCAGATGATATGTAAGAAATAGAATATTTCTTCACAATTTTGTTTAAAAAAATAATTTGACTGAAAATCACAATGGAAGTTAGGAGCTACTTGTTTTGGCAAACTAGAAGTATAAATGGATCTATTACAAGTTACAATGTGAATGACTTCAGATAACATTGCCCTTCAGTTTCAGCTTCGAGGAGTATCTCTTCTTATTTTAAATAATTAAATACAGTTACTTTTATTCTTCGAACACCTTAATTGTGTGGGAATTACATTTAGGATTACAAGTCATTTGCATTATTTTATATAATAAGTGAACAAACAAAATTTTGTGTGTAACAAAATGATTCTTCAAATCTGCAAATCATCATATGCTATTGATCATTCTGTAAGTAGCATCATATTTAATAGTTAAAAGCAGTTGAAGTGAAGGTAGAACGCAACCTCTTTTGAAATCATTCGGATAATATTTAATGTCTCTAATGTAGTAAAATAAGTGATACCGTACCATACCTGATTGTTATTAATTTGCAAGCTATTCCAAAAAAATGAAACGACATTCATTTCCATATTTTTACTTTAGTAACTATACATACTATATACTAAGGGCAGTATTGTGTTCGGCTAAAAAAATATGAAGACACAGTCTATTTTATATGTTTATTCTGTGGCAAATTTGTATACATAGTTCATGTGACAGCAGGTGTCAGTATAAAATAAGGTTATATTATAGTGTGAACAATTCGAAACATGGAGTAATGAAATACATTATGTAGATAAATTGGTATTACCCATGTTTTAGTTCATGTTATCAAATTTTATGAAAGAAGTTTTTAAATCTCAAAATCCAAATTTTTCAGATATTTACTACATGTTTCGAGGTCTATTAATTACACCTCATTATCAAGTATTATAAGAAATGGCTGCAAGAAAAGTATATTATAATTTTGAAAATACATAATTGTTTGTAAATTTAATTGTATAAATGTTGTAATAATTGAATTGTAATAAATAATTAAAATTGTGAAGTCTATTAATATAAATAGTAAAATATAGTAATAATTAATAGATTGATAAAATTGTGACATCTAATTGAGATTGTTAAAATACTTAAAATACTTACATTCATATTATAAGGCAATTAATTCTTTAAAATACATATTTGTCTAATATTAAAATTGATTATTCTTCAAGTTTCAGTATGTTCATTATATGAGATTCAAGACAGTACAAGAATTAATTTGGCGTTATATGAGTTACGTGATTAATTGTGAATATAGATAAGAAAAGAAAATAATAAAATATTGTTGAAAAAATTGTTGAAAAAATTTGTTGAAAAATGTATACCCTACTTTGATTTTAATCCTATTATGAATTTTATATTTTTAAGGAAAGTAGAGTCATCTATTGGTAAAGTAAGAAGTTAAATATGAAACTTGAAGAATATTTGAATAGAGATCTATGAAAATTGATAAAACAGTTGGAAATATGGGAATATAAAATTTGAAATTTATGACATTTATTGTTTTAAGTTATAAACAATACAATATTGAAAATGTTACACAAAAAACAAAATAGAAATACTGAAAATACAATCTATATACATAACCTAAATCAATCAAATCGAAACTTACCTTCCAACATATTGAACCAAGACAACAAACCTTACAGATCCTTAACTTTTTTCGGTAGTATCTGTACAAAAATTACAAATATATTAAAACCAATAGTCAAAATTTCCTATAAATCATCTAATTCACTCAACAATTTAATAATCAATAATAAAGATAAAATAGATAGAATGGAAAAAAGTGGAGTATATCAATTAACTTGTGGCTCTTGCCCAGCGATTTACGTTGGTAGAACTTACAGAAACTTCAAAATTAGATTAAAAGAACATATACGTTGTCTTACTAGAACTGGCTTTTCACATTTTGCAAACCACCTTTTAGAAACTCACCATGAATTTGACCCAGTTGAAAATTTCAAAATATTACATTATGCTAATAGAGGACTGTATTTGAATAATCTGGAGTTGCTTGAGATACAAAAATCTTTCAAAAATAACAATGTCACTACTCTCAACACACAAATAGCGTTAAACTATAATCCTATCTATGCAGCTATAACTTAAAACAATAAATGTCATAAATTTCAAATTTTATATTCCCATATTTCCAACTGTTTTATCAATTTTCATAGATCTCTATTCAAATATTCTTCAAGTTTCGAATTTAACTTCTTACTTTACCATTAGATGATTCCACTTTCCTTAAAATTTAAAATTCATAATAGGATTAAAATAAAAGTACGGTATACATTTTTTCAACAAATTTTTTCAACAATTTTTTCAACAATTTTTTCAACAATATTTTATTATTTTCTTTTCTTATCTATATTCACAATCAATCACGTAACTCATATAACGCCAAATTAATTCATGTACTGTCTTGAATCTCATACAATGAACATGTACTGAAACTTGAAGAATAATCAATTTTAATATTAGACAAATATGTATTTTAAAGAATTAATTGCCTTATAATATGAATGTAAGTATTTTAAGTATTTTAACAATCTCAATTAGATGTCACAATTTTATCAATCTATTAATTATTACTATATTTTACTATTTATATTAATAGACTTCACAATTTTAATTATTTATTACAATTCAATTATTACAACATTTATACAATTAAATTTACAAACAATTATATATTATCAAAATTATAATATACTTTTCTTGCAGCCATTTCTTATAATACTTGATAATGAGGTGTAATTAATGGACCTCGAAACATGTAGTAAATATCTGAAAAATTTGGATTGGGAGATTTAAAAACTTCTTTCATAAAATTTGACATTATGTAGACTATTTGTATAAAATTTCAATGTAACATAGAGTATATCCTAAGGTCTTTCATTAGAGGTTTCTAAATCATTTCAAATATATTTTCTGTGTCTACAATCATACATTTGACTCGAAGAGATGTCTGAAACCTATTTTGCTTGAGAAAGTGACGGAATTCACGTGATCAATTGATGTACTTTTGCTTAGGAATACAAAACAACATTTATAACTACTACCATCTTCTTATTTTGCATTTACTGTTAAATCACGTGAATTACGTTAAATTTTGGTTTATGCCTATTCAGTATATCTGTATTGTCAAATGGTGAAGAGTAGAATCGTGACGTCACACCGTGTTCGGAATACTTCGAGCCTTTCTGTCGCGTTTTCGTTAAATTCAAATTATCACATTTCTCCCTTGCATTTTTGATACTGATTTTGAAGATTGAATTTGGTATTCTTAATAAATTCGAAGTGTTTCTGAAGAATAGGTCAGAAGCTAATGTTGAAAATGGGAAAACTGATAATATTGATTGAAAAATAATCTAAAGGGACAAGGACAAAAATGTATTAAGACATAGAACTTTTTACTTCACCACCACCAGTTTTTTCTGGTTTTATGATGGAGTGAATTATGTCGTAGTTCGCAAACAAACACTGTTAGGAAGAAATGCTTTCTTAAAATGAATCATGATGCTCGTTAAATTTATTACAAATATTACCTCGTGTAGCACGCGATTCTCAATAACTAATTAACATCATATTTTGAATGGGAATACATCAATTAATTAAAATTTTTGGCGGAACCGTTCATTATTAGTCCAGTTATTTAAGGATGAAAATCGAAGATTTTTGTCCGAATTTCCGCGAGGTATAATTATTGTCTATTCTTATGTATTTTAACAATCTGAACATGATGGTGTAGCTTAAATTTGGATTAACCCTGTGCTCAAAAGACTATGGCCATTTTTTGGAACCAAAAAGGGCTTTTTTTTGGTTTTTTGGGTTTTGAAACAAAACTATGGGTTGTATGGAAAAATGTTCCAGCAAAAAATGTTGGAAAGATTAATACGCAATTTTTGGTTCTGGTCCGATGTCGATCAGCAGTCATGGGCCCAAGATAGGGCCCATCTAGTGTGTTTTTCAGTGCATTGAAAAATGGAGTATATGTCAAAGAGTTTTCGTCTTTTTCATATTCTGATTCGGTGGAAAGATATTATTTTTCTTCCTCTTCTTTCGGTTTCTGGTATTCTGACCTACCTCATTCTTTGCCGCCAAAATCGGTCATTTTGAAAAATCCGTATTTTACGAATTCCAGACGAAATACTCACGTTATCGATCTAAAACTGAATTGATTCGAAAGATTTTATTTTTCTGCACCTAACATCCAAAAGCATTTTGGTACAAAGACATAACGTTGGCGTCATTTTGAAAATATTGGATTACCGAAAAATTCAAATTTTACGAGGTTAGGAATTTTTCACGGGATCCAAATTGTACGTTCTATTAGAGATTTTCGTACTGAGTACTTCAAGTCCAAACATCAATTTGGGTCTAGTAGAAATGAAGCTATCCTGATAAATGTGTTTTGGCCTCTAGAGGGCCCAATTTTGGGCCTATCGACAAAGTCTTGGTGCACATAACAGAGAAATACATCGGCTATTGAGATTTGGAACAGCGTATGGAGATTCGTTCACAATTCCAAGTTATAACGAATTTCATCATAAAAAACTAGCGCGGAAATATATTTTTTTAAATGTTTTAAAATACACCTGGATGCTCATAATCGTTTAGTGTGAATGTGTGAGTGTATGCAGACGTGTATCGACATTTTATTAGCTTGTCCTCTGATATACAGGGTGTCCCAATATTGCTGGGACACAGAGCTACCACGTATTCTAGAGGTCAAAATAAGTCGATTGAGCCCAATTTACCTGTATACCAAAATGTACCGTTTGTCCGTGAGAAGAGTTCAAAGTTTACTAAAAAAAATACATTTTTGTATGTTGTTCCGAAGTGCTTTATACAAATTTAATGAAATTTGGTAAATGTGTATTCTAGATGATTAGCTTACTTTTAGTAATCAAAAAAACCTAAAGAAAATTGTAGAGGGGTTGGAACCACCCTCACCCCTTGGCATTTTTTCCCCCATTTTTGTAGGGGTGGGAATACGGTTTTAAGACTTTTTTATCTGGAAGGCCTACTCATTATCTTCATTTTCTTACTCTTGTAAAAACTCCGTATTTTGCGTAGTTTTCAAGAAAAAAAATGTTTTCGCAAACACTGATAACCGATTTTCGGGTATAGGTTTAATAAAATTATTAGACACAAATTACACAATACATTTACACAAGACAAACAATAATTTTTATAACAAGTGTTCAATGTGACCTCCACCTTCATTAATACAGAGGTCAATTCGACGTAAAAAATTGAAATGCACTCTTCTTAAAACATCGTCATTTTCTCGTAGCGCATTTACAGCATTTTGAATTCTATTCCACAGTTGTTCGATGTTATTTATTTGAACCTCGTACACTTGTCTTTTTAATTCTCCCCAGATGAAGAAGTCACAAGGGTTTAAATCTGGAGACCGCGGAGGCCATTGAATGGGTGCTTCTTGTCCCCTACCTATCCACCTGCCACCAAATTGTTCACCAAGATATTCTCTTACTGCACGTGCAAAATGAGGTGGTGCACCATCATGCATGAAGAACGTATTTCTACGCAAGTTAAGAGGCAAGTCTTCTAATAATTCTGGCAAATTTTGTTGAAGGAAACGGAGGTAACTATCGCCATTCAGACGATCAGGTAATCGTAACGGTCCGACTATAAATTCGCCAATAATTCCGACCCAGACATTAATTTTAAATTCACGTTGATAATGTCTACTTTTAATGGCATGTGGATTTTCATCTGCATAAACATGATCGTTGTGTAGGTTTGTCATACCGCGACGTGTAAAACAAGACTCATCAGTAAACAAGATCTTAGTATGGAATCCGTTGTCGACTACTCTGCGCTCCCGAATAGTTTGTAAAAAACTTAAACGTAATTCGTAGTCAGGTGGCAACAATTCTTGCACTGGCTGGATGTGAAATGGCCGAATTAATTGATCTCTAATGATTCGACTTACAGTGCTTTTTGGAATTCCAGCTTCTCGTTGCAATCTTCTAGTACTGGTATTAGGATTGTTACCAATCATTTGAAGAACAGCTTCTTCCGCAATAGGTGTTCGAGCTTGTCGAGGTCTTCCAGCGTTAACTCTTACTGGGGTCAACCTCCCCGTTTCTCGAAGACGTCTTTCGATTCGGGCAAAAGTTTTATGGTTTGGAATTCTCCGGTTTGGATACCTCTCTTGATACACGCGAACACTTTCGCGGCAGTTACCTTGACAATATCCAAGAACTAATAACATGTCGGTCTGTTCATTAAAAGGAAAATTCATAATTGTGGGACGTCAAAGGAACAGCAACAACAGCAATAACAATTAAACAAAAACAGTGATGACAATAAGAAATAATAAAAAAACAAGCAAAAGAGAACAAATAACTGACACATTTACTGTTAACAATAAACTATGTTTCCTGTCAAAATCATAACATTTGGTTTTGTCTTTGTGTCCGCGGCCAACTAAATTTTGTATTACAATTTTATTAAACCTATACCCGAAAATCGGTTATCAGTGTTTGCGAAAACATTTTTTTTCTTGAAAACTACGCAAAATACGGAGTTTTTACAAGAGTAAGAAAATGAAGATAATGAGTAGGCCTTCCAGATGAAAAAGTCTTAAAACCGTATTCCCACCCCTACAAAAATGGGGGAAAAAATGCCAAGGGGTGAGGGTGGTTCCAACCCCTCTACAATTTTCTTTGGGTTTTTTTGATTACTAAAAGTAAGCTAATCATCTAGAATACACATTTACCAAATTTCATTAAATTTGTATAAAGAACTTCGGAACAACATACAAAAATGTATTTTTTTTAGTAAACTTTGAACTCTTCTCACGGACAAACGGTACATTTTGGTATACAGGTAAATTGGGCTCAATCGACTTATTTTGACCTCTAGAATACGTGGTAGCTCTGTGTCCCAGCAATATTGGGACACCCTGTATATTGGTCAGACAGAAAGTACCTTCAAAAAATGGATCAAAGAACATAGACGTCGTTTCAATAATAATAAATTGAATTTAACCTTTGCGGAACATATATAGAAGAAAATATATATATAGAAAATCATAACTTCAATGATAATTTCAAGATTTTACACATTCAGGATGAAAGTAATAAATTAAATCTGCTATAATCCATAAATCCCTAGAAATCAATCATTATTAGAAGTTCCAAATTCTATCGAACGGTCAACAAATATTTAATAACTCTCCCTTGGTAAATTTGTACTTAGATTTTCCGTTTGCTACCAGTTTATCGTTGAATTCCTCAATGGGTTACACCCAATTAGGTAAATTGTAGTAACCGTCTATCCTAGAATTATCATTAAAGTTATACATCAGGTAGCTCGTTTGTAGTAAGTCAGTACTCGCACTTTGTAATATTTCTTTGAAGAAGCTACTATTGGGATGGAAGCGATACAATCATCAACGTATTGTTTGAAGGAGGTTACATTATAATCTAATCGAGGTATTACTTTTTCTTACAAAGAATTCCATGAGAATATGGGTCATGGTAATTGATATTTGCCCAACCATCTAGTTGTCTATAATAATCACTGCCATCCCAATAGATAAATGTGATGAATTCTTGAGCTCTTTTAATTCTTTTCACCATAAATTACAATTCACAATTCAAACTGAAAATAATAGTGAAATATTTTTTTAGATTTAGCTTTATTGGGAAAACCGAATTATAAAATTTCAACTAAACTACTTGGTCATTAAGATATACCAATTTCAATTCTGATATTATATATAAAAAATTTTTAATTAATTGACGGTTTTTGAAAATTGATATATTCACATTTAAAATATGATGTAAATTAGTTTTTTATACTACAATACACAACACTTCTTTACATCCACAATCACACAAGCTAGCAGCATATAATTGTATGATTCATAGATTAATTAATGTCCCATTAAGTAAAGATAATTTCCATTTAGAATTAAACAGAATCATAGATATTGCCAAAAATAACGGTTATAATGTCAAGATAATTAATAAAATACTCCAAAATAAACTCAATAAAAAAGCCTTAAGCATAATTTATCCGCAAATTAATAATAATACAAAAATCAAATTACACATGTCTAACATATTTAGGTAAACATTCACTAAAAATATCTCAATTCCTTAAAAAACAGAATAAAAACGTCGCCTTTAAAACAACAAATAACCTATGCTCGTATATTAATAACTCGAAATCTAAAAAAGATAACTTAAAGAAATCTGGAGTTTACAGACTGAGATGTGATGACTGTAGTGCTTTGTACATAGGACAAACTGGACGCAGTTTCAGCGTAAGGTTCAATGAACATTTGAGAAGTTACAGGCTCAAAAAAGAAGACTCTAATTACGCAAACCACCTGTTAGAACATAACCACAATTTCACCCTTAATCCTGATATTCTACATATTCAGGAAAAAGGACATAAACTTAATATATTAGAATCCATAGAAATTTTGAAACACTCAAAAAACAATAATAATGTAATATTAAATGATCAAATCGACACATATAATTCACCGCTTGTTAACAATTTTGTAAACACACTCCCACCATTATCCACCCCCATCCCTCAATTTGCACCACATTCTGATCCCTGATATTTAAGGACATACTTTTAGATTTAGCTTCAGTTGATAACTCCTCGCTTTGATAATGCCATAGTGTGGTGAAACAATTTGTCAGCATTTTTAAATTAAATGTTAAAAGTTTTGTGTAAAATTTGAGTTTTATTCTCCAACTTCTGAAGTATTATGAATTTACACTACGTAAACGCCGAAACCATAGATATATGTAAATTAGTTATTGGGAATCGCCTACTACACGAGGTAGTATTTGTAATAAATTTAACGAGCATCATGATTCATTTTAAGAAAGCATTTCTTCCTAACAATGTTTGTTTGCGAACTACGACATAATTCACTCCATCATAAAACCAGTAAAAACTGGTGGCTCCGTTGTTGAAAAGCCGGAAATTAATGAATTTCCACTTGCTGGAAAAGTACTTCATCATGCTACTCATAGCACTCTATAACTTATGAACCAGTGAATCGAATAAATCAGTGAGTTGCAAAAGTAAGCATAAGAGGATGTAGTTTGAAGGTATGAATTTCTTGAGGAGCTGATGTTTCAGAGGAAAGGCAATTCATGAATTCATTAGTAAGTACACTCTGGAAGACACAACCTTCTATAAGTTGAAGAATCACGCAAAAAATTGAAGTAAAAAGTTCTATTCCTTAATACATTTTGGTCCTTGTCCCTTTAGATTATTTTTCAATCAATACTATCAGTTTTTCCATTTTCAACATTAGCTTCTGACATATTCTTCAGAAACACTTTGAATTTATCAAGAATACCAAATTCAATTTTGAAAATCAGTATCAAAAAATGCAAGGGAGAAATGTGATAATTTGAATTTAACGAAAACGCGACAGAAAGGCTCGAAGTATTCCGAACACGGTGTGACGTCACGATTCTACTCTTCACCATTTGACAATATAGATATACTGAATAGGCATAAAACAAAATTTAACGTAATTCACGTGATTTAACAGTAGGTGCAAAATAAGAAGATAGTAGTAGTTATGAATGTTGTTTTGTATTCCTAAGCAAAAGTATATCAATTGATCACGTGAATTACGTCACTTTCGCAAGCAAAATAGGTTTCAGCCATCTCTTCGAGTCTAATGTATGATTGTAGAGATATACCAATTTCAATTCTGATATTATATATAAAAAGAATGTTTTTATAAATTTGATAGATAGAGCTATTAAATTAAGTACTCCTGAACTAAGAACTATATCTATTGAGGCCAACAGGAACTTTTACTGACGAATGGTTATCCCATTGATTTGGTAAATTCTATAACTAGGAACAAAATTTATAAATTTCATAACTCTTTTAGTAGAATGAAAACCAGAAGAGAGAAATCAGAGGTAAAACATTACACATCACTACCATATTCCTATTAATGGTCGGAAAAGTTAAGTGATATAGTAAAGTCTTATGATCTACATATCAAATCAATTTGATAATTTGCCATATAATAGTTTTTCACATACTACCGATCCAACGTTTTCTGCAGTTTTAATTGGATTTCAAAACACAAGTCGGTTACAGACTCATTTATCAAAGTATATATCAAAAATTTAGAAAGGAATAGATAACATTGGATCGGTAGTATGTGAAAAACTATGACGTACACGTTTGTTTTCTGGGAGAAGGTTTCGTGTCATTTAAGTATATGATATACCACCAATAAAAGATATTTAATATACTGAGAGCCATTTTAGTGACCATTTAGGGCCGACTAACGCAGTATAACTCAGAGAAGCACCTATCATTATATTATTATTATTTCTTCTAAACTCGTAAATTAACAGAAAGTCCGTTACGAAATAGTAGACCAAATTCGTGTATTACACGCTGCAAAACATATTCGTTAGTTATATTCGTATAATAAATATACCAGTGAGATTATAAAGATGAATAAACGTAGATATAAACCTTTGAAAAGATAGTAGATCATTGATGAACATAATGCGATTCGATTGTCCGTTATAGATCAACTCACGTACATATATCTAAAAATCAATCGTTTTTTTTCGGATTGAGGAGTATAGGTATGAGTATTACTACGGTTGGCAATTAATCACTCTGACAGTACTCATTCAATGACAGCATCCCGATTTTTATATATTTGAATAAAACTAACTGAGAAATGTTCTGGGTAAGTATGAACAAGTTCAAGGTTTCTTTGCCTAATTGCCACAATTTCGTGTAAGTACATTAAGAGGTATAGAATTAAGCTTTCTGAATTATGAATATAACTGAGATAATTTAATATAGGATTATAAAGATCAATAAGCTGTCAGAGTAATTGTAACTCATAGTAATACTCATACCTACACTCTTCAATTCAAAATGATTGAACTTTAGATGATTGTGCGTGTTGTTACTCTATAGCGGAGCATCGAATCGCATTGTGTTCATCAATGATCTACTATTCTTTCAGAGGTTTATATTCACAAAAACATAAGACTCTGACAGGACAAAAGTGATGTGATTGGTGAACACGCTGGACTAGACATCTAGGAATGTGGGTTCGAATCCCGCCTATGTCTCAATATTTTACGTTTATTCATTCTTATATTTCTATGTTAAATTATCTAATTATATTAGCATCGAAGCGCATTGTGTTCATCAATGATCTACTATCCTTTCAGAGGTTTATATTTACAAAAATATAAAAATCTAATAGGACCGAAGTGGTGTAATTGGTAAACACTCTGGACTAGAAATCCGGAAATGTGGGTTCGAATCCCGCCTATGGTTCAATCTTTTACGTTTATTCATCTTTATAATCCTATGTTAAATTATCTAAGTTATCTTCATAATTCAGAAAATTTATTCATACATCTCTTAATGTACTCACACGAAATTGTGGCCAATTATAAACTTGTTTATATATATATATATATATATATATATATATATATATATATATATATATATATATATATATATATATATATATATATATATATATATAGATATAACTACAAGTTATTTACACGTATCTTGTATGCTAGGTTGTTGAAATCGATCGGTCCGGTAGTTAATAACATCAGCGAGCAGCGTGGGGCAAAGAAAGGGATGGAGGGTTGCCGGGAGAACCTGGTGATAGATAGATCTATCACTCAGGACTCTATACTTTACAAGCGCAACCTTTCCATGGCCTGGATTGACTACCGCAAGGCATTTGATTCAACATCACATGAGCTATTATTATACTTGCTCCAATGCCTTGCGGTACCTACCCCACTAGTGAGATGCATAGAACATCTGTTGCCACTCTGGAAGACCCGTTTTGCCATCACATCAGGCACACGACGAGTCTTGACAGAGTTGGTAACATTCAAGAGGGGAGTTTTCCAAGGAGACTCCTTGAGTCCCCTCTTGTTCAATATCTCACTGCTGCCACTCTCCATTGCTTTAAGACGGACTCATGGATATTACTCTGGACCACCGAACGACCGGAGGCATCAGATCACCCATTTATTTTACGTGGATGATTTGAAACTTTATGCCTCTGGGGAGAAGAACCTCCATCAATTTCTCAATGTGGTTCAGGAATATACACGAGCCGTAGGCATGGAGTTGGGATTGGACAAATGCGCAGTGTTTCATTTGAGGAGAGGACGATCTCCGGAAGTGTACGAAAATATGCAGCTTGCCGACGGAAGCATCTTTAAACACCTCGATGCTGGAGAGACCTATCGATACCTGGGAATTGAACAGCGTCCTAATTATGACGCTTCCCAGGTAAAGGTGGCTCTCCGCGGCAAATACAGAAACCTTGTTCGAAAGATTTGGTCTTCCGAACTTTCGAGTGGGAACAAGGTGTCTGCAACAAATATGCTTGCCGTTCCAGTCCTGCTCCACTCTTTTGGAGTGGTGAAATGGACGGTCGATGAGCTGCATAGACTCGATAAAGACACCCGGAAAATGATGCATATCCATCACAGTTTGCATCCTAGATCGTCCGTTTCTCGTATTTATCTCCCACGTCATCGGGGAGGTAGGGGACTCCTCAGTCTGGAGGGTCTGCATCGAAGTGTGGTTCTGAGTATAGCTTGTAGAGTTCTTAGGAGCTCGGACCCCCTCCTGTGCCTTGTTAAAAGTCACGAATTGGCCGGAGTGGGGGCATTTATCGTTAAGGCAGCACAAAAAGCTGCGGAAGAACTTGGTCCCGAATTTCAGATCAGTCGAGAAGGCCGACTAGAGGGCAACCTCGAGCTCCTACCTTCTCGCCTGAAAGCCCAGATAAATGCCGCGGAGCAAGATCTTACGCCCAGGCGGCATGTTGACAAGCCGATACACGGTGTTTTCTATCGAAACATCGAAACGCTCGGCTTGTCAACTAGGCTGACCTTCGGCTACCTAAGGTCAGCCGGGCTTACATCCGAGACTGAGGGATTTACCGCAGCTTGCCAAGATGGCGTAATTAACACCTTGGTCTATCGCCGCAATGTGATGGGTGTGCAGGTCCCTGATGTCAGCTGCAGGGCCTGTCGAAAGGTGCCTGAGACGCTTTTCCACCTTCTGTCGGCATGTCCGGCAAAAGCGGCCTCGGCGTACACCCATCGCCATAATGCGGCCCTACGGGTGCTGTATTACCATCTAAGGCACTCGTACGGAATAGACCAAGAGCCGGTGCTGCCTTACATGCCAGGAGATATTGAGTCCGTTGTCGGAAACGAAAAATGCCAGATCTTCTGGAATTATCCGTTTCCGACCGTCAGGTCCATACAAGCAAATAGGCCTGACGTTGTCCTCCTCGATAAACTAATCAAGACTATGTATGTCATCGAATTCTCCGCTCCGGCAGAGAAGAACATAGTCTTGAAAGAGGAGGAAAAATGGACAAAATATCAAGATCTCCTGTTCGAGCTCCGCACGCTATACCCAGGCCACAAGGTCGTATTAGTGGTTCTGATCATCGGTGTTTTGGGCGGAATTCCGGTCTTCGCTGCGTTCAAACTTGAAGATCATTCCGGCCTGTAGGAACTCGGCGCAGATCTTGATAGACCGGATGCAAAAGGCAGTCATTCTGGGTTCAATTAGAATACTTAGGGCACACGATTTAGGAACCTGAAGCTACTTACCGACCGGTGGGGAGGAGTAGCTTCGGTTAACCGCCTTTTAGGTTTTTCTGGCGCGACTGCTTCGATGTCGTCGGAGCTCGCAGCAGCCCCGACCAGGTTTGAATGTAAAAAAAAAAGTATATATATATATATATATATATATATATATATATATATATATATATATATATATATATATATATATATATATATATATATATATATATATATATATATATATATATATATATATATATATATATATATATATATATATATATATATATATATATATATATATATATATATATACTTACATTTCTTTTTCCATTGTTATCTCCTTTTGTTGTGTTAGTACAATTTTTTGATTGCGGCCACTTCTCCGGATTAAATGTATGTATATTTACTAGCTAAAAACGTGGAAATACCTCAAATTATACTCTACGTCATTGAACGTTCATTCCAATTGATATCATATGAGTTTTGCAGCTTTATGTTTTATTGGTACTTATAATCAGGTGAGTAATTTCTTGGTCAAAGTAAAACTTTATTTCTCGTTCATACCACTCTTCATTGACAGATTTATTCCAAGACTGAGGTGTTACAGTGCTTAAAGCGTCCTTCAAAATTAATAAATTTTCCATCTCTTTCCAAGTTCTGGTTATAATAATTCTTTGAAATTTTCCACACCATTTCAATTGCAATGAGACAGTGATATTGAGCTAATTGATCGATTATTATACATCTTCAATGATTTATTTCTAGAAAATATCCAGGTATGTACAGTATCAGAAGAAAGATCTTAATCAACTGTTCAAATTTGATTTATTATTCCTTATTGCTATGTTATCACAATTAATTAGATTATATTCTGCTGAGGTGAACTTTCGAAATTATTGTCAAACAACTTACGTCTTACATAACGATACCGTGCTGGAACAGTCATTGACAAACCACAGAATACGTAATTCTTTTTAAAAAGTTTACAGCGTTGTGTTTATCTATAATACTACTTCGATGACGTATTGTGATGTCCTTCAAATCTTAAATAACAATTTCGAACACCTCTACGGTAGTCGAGGGAATAAAGCAGAAAAAAGGTTGGGCCTTTTTTCTGCTTTTTTCCCTCGACTACCGTAGAGGTGTTCGAAATTGTAAAAACAGAAAATCGGATGAACCGATTTTGATAATTTTTTTCAAATCGATTCAGGAAGTCATGTAGAAAAAATTTACCATTTTTTTTCTAATGTGCATTTTAGCATTTCTACAGACAAAAAGGCATCTTTCGAATGCATTTTCAGGAGATAATATTAAAAATGTTGGGAAAATGTCCAAATATAGCCAACATTTCTCACTCGGGGTTTTTTGGCGTCGCCGAACACAGTTCCTGTGTCAGATTTGAACTACGACGGACCTGGGGCTCGTGACATCCTGGTACTATCGTCGTCTCCAGGGAATTCGCAGAAATACCTTCTGCAACGGAATGAAACCTGTTAGCGAGGTTCTCTTGAGCATACGGGTCATGACTATGACACTCAATAGTAACTTGGTGGTCAGGATACCATGATGACCTAGGTTATCTCCATGGATTGTTTTTTAATATGCTCTGAAATAAAACCAAATTCGTCTCTCCGGGATTTTTCGGACCGCTGATAAATTTTCCGGAGTTCGGACCAACCACCGATGCATCTGGATGACAGATCGGTGATATTGACAAAAAACGAAAAAAATACCATTTGCACTACAATGAATCTTGATTGAATTTTTCTAATCCGAAAAAAACTAATAATGAAATATTTTCTGTTTTAATGGCAAACATATTGAAATTTTTAATAACAATTTTTTTTATTACTAGTTATGCAAGAAACGATAAGTTTTAAAGAAAAAAAGTAATAACCATATCGTAGAACTCCAACCTTCCTGATTATATTGGTCGATTAAAGGAAGTCGAAAACGAGAAGCGAATTTTAAATAAATTTCAACCGGAATCGTCTCCAGCGGCCCCAAAAAAACCCCAGGAGACGGTTCTGGATTTGCATTTCAGGGCATATTAAGAAACAATTCATGGAAATGACTTAGGTCATCAGGGTATTCTGACCACCAGGTGACTACTGAAGGTCATGGTCACAACCGGCAAACTCAAAAGAACTTCCCTCACAAGTTTCATCTCATTCCAAAAAATTCTTTGACGAATTCCCTGAAGACGACAATAGTACCAGGATGTCCTGAGCCCAGGTACATCGTAGTTCAAATATGGCACCGAGAACGTGTTCCCTCGAGATACGGATTTTATTGCATTTCAGAGCATATTATTAAAAAACAATCCATGGAGGTGTCCTAGGTCATCAGGATATCCTGACCACCAAGTTACTATTGAGCGTCATGGTCATGACCGGCAACTTCAAAAGAACCTCTCCAATAAGTTTCACTCCATTGCAAAAGATATTTTCACGAATTCCCTGAAGACGACGATAGTACCAGGATGTCCTGAGCCCCAGGTACGTCGTACTATTGATCTGCCACTGAAATCGTGTTCAGCGCCCCCAAAAACCCCCGAAATACGAATTTGATTGCATTTCAGAGCATATTGAAAAACAATCCATGAAGGTGACTTAGGTCATCAGGGTATTCTGATCACCAGGTTACTATTGAGTATCATAGTCATGACCGGTAACCTCAAGAGAACCTTGCCAATAAGTTTCACTCCATTGCAAAAGATATGAAAACGAATTCCCTGAAGACGACGATAGTACCAGGATGTCCTGAGCCCCAGGTGCGTCGTAGTTCAAATCTGGTACCTGAATCTTGATCAGCGACCCCAAAAACTACCGACTGAGAAATTTTGGCTATATTTGGACATTTTTTCAACATTTTTGATCTTATCTCCAAAATGCATTCCAACAGATGCATTTTCCTCTGTAGAAATGCTAAAATACACATTGAAAGAAAAAAAAGGGTATTGTTTTCTCTAAATAACCTCTAAAATCGATAACAAAAAAAATTATCAAAATCGGTTCATCCGATTTTTTTTCGACCTACGAGTTGAATATATGATTGTGATATGTATTTATAACCAAAAAACATTGTTGTCATTAAGGTTCGATAAAATACTGTAGCTTCATTCGAAACACTGAAGACGGATTTCAAAATTACCAATTTCTTGGTCCCCCACTTTGGAGTGCAAAATTTAAAATCCAAAAATAGGAACGGTGTAATAGTCTCCGCATGGGGTTACACCCGAACATATGCGGACATTGGCATCATCTCAAAAATGATCTAGATCGAATCCGAAAAGTTCAAAACGGATATTTCTTCAAAAATCAGGAAATTTTTCTCAGACCGATTACAAAAGGTACTTACTCATACAGGGTTTCCCAAAATTGCTGAGAAATAAAACTACCACTTATTGGAGAGGTCAAATGAGTTCATATAAATTGGGTTCAATTGACTCATTTTAAACTCTACAATAAGTGGTAGTCTTATTTATCAGTAATTTTGGGACATTCTGTATTTATACATTGTGCAGTGAGGGTAGAAAAAGGCGATATATTGAAGTTAATTTGAACAAATTGCTAGCTATCATTTCCGATGTCGCGCGGGGTTGTAGTCGGAATGACACCAAGTTAACTGTTTAACTGGACAAAAACTCAGAATGATTATGTGATCAATATGAATAAACATCAGTAGCTACAACAAGTAAGGCTGGAAAATAAAAAAAAAGAGACCAATGAAAATTGTTTTCACTCACGAAGTAATTTAGTGAAGCAACTTGAAAAACAATTCAAATGAATCCACAATATATCAAAATGAAACATTTGTAGGAAAACCTACTGCATTAACTTTAGTAAGTGATTCTCAACAGTAACTTTCACGGTACACGTCACGAGTTTAATCTCAAACACCAGCATCGAGGATTTAATTACCGATTTGAAGCAGGCAACAAAATGACGTGATATGTGGAAAATTAAATTCTAAGCGATCTAACATACATAGCTCTTTCAAAATTTGGAGCGCTTCTAATTATGTAGTTGTCATTACGAATTCAGAATATTTGCGAGTCTGTGTCGCAATTAGTAAGTTTTCAATGAAGCTTCGAATACTCACAGGCACGCTTCGACAGTTATTGTTCCATAGTCGTTCATCAATACATGAAATCAATTGGAGGGGTAAACCTTCAGAAATGGAAATGAACCTACTTATACCATCCAAATGAATATATTCCTGAAACATTGTTCCACGTAATACTGTAGGTATAATATTTGAGGAGATTGTAACATGGTTCTCTCTTGATGAAACTCTATGAAACTTTACTTAAGAAATTTATATTATTGCTAATCCTGAATCTATTCATTTATTAAGAGTGTCAATTCAATTTAGAGAACCATTTTAACAGTCCGCCGTGCGCATATTCTATATATCTGAAATAACTCCAGATTAAATCTTTCCAGGCAAATGAATAGGTTTGAAAGCCTACATCACCGCTGATCCACTACTACTCCAGGCAAATATGACGTTTTCCACAGACCGCTCTGTACGGCGAGGTTTTTTGGTAGAAAAGTGTAGGTTTTGACATCTATAAACTGATGTAACTGACGCGAAGGCTGGCGCGAAGTTGCGTTGTGATATATAGATACGTATATATGTTTCTTCTTAGGTTCTCGCGGACGTAATGTGTAGAACTGGATTCTCGGGTATTGATCCGCGTTGTGTGGTTTCGATCCTCAAAAGGACCAATTTCACGACGTTTCGGCAAAGTCGCATTTGCCATCTTCAGGTGATTCGACCGTAGAGTCTATACGTATATATGTATATATATGATTTATAGCCAATATCTCAAAAGCTAAGCTAATTATCGAAAAAAGTTTCCATCAAAAGTTGTAGGAAATGAAAATTCCCACAAAAAATCATTCATAACATTTTTTGATTTTCCGCGCGGTTTCCACGTAAAATGCGTTAGAAAAAATTAAGCTTTTTCTTAAAATATTTTTTAAATAAAAGTTGTTCAAAATGTATTTTCCTTCAATGCGAACGTTATTAGAAAATTCAAATTTCCCACGGAAAATCGGAAAATCGTGTTTAGACATATTTTTCGCAATTAGTCGCAGTACGCCTTAAAGAAGAAATGTAATACCTCGTTGATGTGTCCAGAGATATAACTGAGTATAAAAAATGAAAATTCTGGAAAATTCTTGGAAAATCATAGAATTTTCACTTCGATAACCCCTTCAAACGTGTCTTCTAGGGTTTTCTAAGTGTAGATTACAAATTTAACAACGTTTTCATAAAATAAGTATGCATTGGGTATATTTATACAGAATATACTATATATTATAGTTCTTTTGCCTACATTGAATATGAATCATACCAACGTATGTAACTGTGAGTCTCTTAGTATATGAACAGGTGAGCATCTAGAGTGTGGGGGCTTAACCATGACAACGTAATGCCATCCACGCGTAAGATGCTGGATAAGAAATATTCAAAACAATAACGGTTTAGAATTTGGATAGACGTACATGATGTAATAAAAAAAATTGTCATAATAATAACAATAATAATAATAATAATAATGATAATACTGATAATAATTATAATAATATTAGTTATAATGAATATTAATAAATCTATACCAATAAATATATTAATAATGTAATAATGATAATATATTAATGTAATAGAAATTAAAAAATTTGTCATCTATAATAAACGTTTTGAATTCAAAAGAAAAAAAGAAAGAATTAAATAAGAAAAACATAAAATTTAAAATCATTTAAAACAAAACTGATGTAAAATTTGTAATCTACTCCTACGAAAACCTAGAAAATGACACGTTTGACGTTGACATAAAAGTGAAAATTCTACGATTTTCCAAAAATTTTCCACAATTTTCGTTTTTTATACTCTGCTATATCCCTGGACACATCAACGAGGTACTACATTTATTCTTTAAGGCGTACTGTCTGCCAAATCATCGACTAATTGCGAAAAATATGCCTTAATACGATTTTCCGATTTTCTGTGGAATTTGGTTTACTCTTAGTTGGTGAAGATTTTGAAGGGGTAGTGGGTGTTTCTCACCCCAACTTCGACGCCACTGGAAAAAGTACGGTTTTGAGACAACCGTTTGAACTGCCAATGCTTTTTACAAAAAAAAGGTCTTCCTGTTTATAAGCTTTAAAGTTGACCGTTTTCGAGAAAAATCAACTTTTATGTTGAAAAACATGGTCAATTCTTACTAATTAAACAAAATTTATTCAAACGTTAGAACAAGTAACAAAACCAAGATTGACCATGTTTTTCAACATAAAAGTTGATTTTTCTCGAAAACGGTCAATTTTAGAGCTTATTACCAAGAGTCCCTTTTTTGTGTAGAAAATATTGGTGATTCAAATTGTCGTCTCGAAACCGTACTTTTTTCAGTGGCGTAGGAGTTGGGGAGAGAAACACATCTTACCGCACAGAACACAGCTTACTATGAGTAGAAAATGCTCACGAAAGCTGTTTTCTGTACAATGAACGGTTCCGGGGATATTCGCAGAAAACGAATGTTTTTTTTCAATCCCAACACCCTGTATCTCGAAAACGAAGCCTTCTACGACATATGTTTATAGGATCTTTTCTCCTTAAAAACATCTGTTCCTGTTGAAGTTTGTCCACAAAAACTGACTCACCCTGTATACATATACAGGATGTCCCAGGTTTTAGTAGCAGAACTTCAACAGTCGATAAAAAATTTGATTTGAGAAAAAAGTTCACATTAACATATATGCACAGACTCTTAGTTTTTGAGATACAGAGTTTTGAAAAAAAAATTTAGTTTTTTGCGAATACCTCCGGAACCGTTTATTGTACAGAAGACAGCTTTTGCGAGCATTTTCTACTCATAGTAAGCTATGTTCTGTTTGATGAAATTTTTTTCTTTAGTCATAATTGTTGAAGATTTTGAAGGGGTAGTGGGTGTTTTTCTCCCCAACTTCTACGCCACTAAAAAAATACGGTTTTGAGACAACGTTTGAACTGCGAATGTTTTCTACACAAAAAAGGTACCTCTGGTCATAAACTCTAAAGTTGACCGTTTTAGAGAAATATCAACTTTTATGTTGAAAAACATGGTCAATTTTTTGGTTTTGTTACTTTTTCTAACGTTTGAATAAATTTTGTATAATTAGTAAGAATTGACCATGCTTTTCAACATAAAAGTTGATTTTTCTCGAAAACGGTCAACTTTAGAGATTATGACCGAGTACCTTTTTGGTGTAGAAAACATTGGCGGTTCAAATGGTTGTCTCAAAACCGTACTTTCTCCAGTGGCATAGAAGTTGGGGAAAAAACACCCACTACCCCCTCAAAGTCTTCACCAATTATGACTTTAAAAACAAATTTTATCACACAAAACATAGCTTACCATGAGTAGAAAATGCTTGCGAAAACTGTTTCATGTACGATAAAAGGTTCGGAGATATTCGCAAAAAACGAAATTTTTTTTTCAATTTCAACACCCTGTATCTCAAAAACTAAGCGTCTGTGCATATATGTTAATAGATACTTTTTTTCTCGAAAACAAATTTTTATCGACTGTTGAAGTTATGCTACTAAAACCTGGGACACCCTGTATATCTATATATCACAACGTACCCCCGCACCAGCCTTCGCGTCAGTGACATCGGTTTCTAGATGTCAAAACCCACATTTTTCTATCAAAAAATCCCGCCGTACAGAGAGGTCTGTAAAATGAGCTTTTTTCGTCTAATTTGCCTGGAGTATACTTGTGACAGTCCTCAAACAGTAATATCTGGTTATTTCGTGTACTTCCCTCCCAAATTAGTTATGGAATATCGCTCTGGGGTAAATCCTCGCGATCTACCTCACTCTACAATAAAGGCAATCAGAGTACTAGTTAACTTGGGTTCATGTAGCCACTGCAAGTCTCTCTTTCTTTCACTCAAAATTCTTACGCTTCC
Organism: Endomychus coccineus; assembly: GCA_958510875.1. Lineage (NCBI taxonomy): Eukaryota > Metazoa > Arthropoda > Insecta > Coleoptera > Endomychidae > Endomychus > Endomychus coccineus. The sequence goes on along the minus strand of OY294068.1, from coordinate 153,529,685 downwards.
CTCTCTCTACATATCAAACACCCCGATGGAAGTTGATCGTGATTTGGAAAACTATAATGTTAACTGTGATTTGCATATCTATCCTACAAGATCTGTCGAATTAATTAGGTCCTTTCGATTACGCTTAACGAAATCAATTAAAAACTCTCCAATATAAAAGTCTGAAACAAACCCCCTCAGCAAATTAAAGACCTATCGCAAAAGCCGTTTGAGAAAGCAGTAAAGAATTTACTTTTATTGCATATATTTTATTCAGTTGATGAATTCTTAGATGTTACATTCTGAATTAATTGACTGCCTAAACTTGACTCCCCTACCCCTAATTCTAATTCTATTCTTGTACTTCTTTATATTCTTAATATTGCGTTAATATAATTACCAATTTGACATGCTGTAAACAAAATTGTCAATGTAACACAGCGCACTAATATATCTGTCCATCTATCTACCTATACAGAATGGTCCAATCTATACGACACGGTCTCTCAAACGGAAACGCTTGTATATTTTGCAACGATATTTTGTACACTTATATAGATTCTTTGTGAACATGATTTAAAAATATTTTCCAATATACAGGATGTTTCAAAAAAAAGTTACATATCAAAGTTACACTTTCTCAAATAGACTACCCTGTATTTGAGATCGAATTTGAATTGTAGGGCTGAAATGAAGGTGAGCTGCTGTTACATGTCCTAGGTATGTTCTGGAATAATTCTTGAGATATTTAAGGATTTATAAAATAACAACATAAATTTAAAAAAATTATAAAATATAAGTGATTTACGTGACGTTTCAAGGGTTATGCCTCATCACAAGAGTGATGTCTGAAGTTATAGAGAAGAATACGTATTCGTTGAAAAAAATATACAGGATGGTGGAAAATTAGAATATATTATAGTCGAATTGAAAGGTGTTTAACTCTCTTATTCTGAATAGAACGCCCTACATCTAACAACAGGAAATTATAGATTTTTTAAATGTCTATCGATGTGTATTAGGGTATCCTATACCTAACTCTAATAGTTTCCCATATTTTCGGGTTGATTCTGATATTACACGTGAATTTGGTACGTTTTCCCCACAGCACAATTTAATTTTATCGAAGGTGGCTTTGGCTGGAGTTTAGTGTCATAGCAATTACTTTTGTTTACCATTAATCTCTCAAAATTTTTTATAATCCTCGTTTCTGAAAGCATTTATGAAGTGAAAAAGTATTGAGTTTGAGATAAAAATGTATAGTAAAGAAGTAAGACTTGTTTTTTGTACTTGGTGAATGTTATCAGAATTGCTTATCAGCCTTGAGAGTTTACTCAGAAGAATATCCAACACGTAAAGATATTCTCCAAAGACTATTACAAGTTTTTCGAAGAACTGCGTCTGTAGCTCATGAAAAAGTGAGGAGTACTAAGTACGTTACTGGCAACGAAGAAAATCAATTCACAGTAATTGGATCAGTTATTGGAAATCCACATACGAGCCAGTGCCAAATTCATTTAGAAACTGGAATAAGTAAGACCAGCATTAAGCTTATTTTGAAAGAACATAAATTCCATTCATATCATATACAATTGGATCAAGAGCTTTTGGAAATAGATTTCAGCCGAAAAGTAGATTTTTGTTTGTTGGCGCTAGATAAGGCTCTGATTACGTTTTGTTCTAAGACGAATGTACGTTTCTCAACAACGGCTTAGTAAACAGGCACAATATCTCGTACTATTGTGCTGAAAATCCCCATTTTTTAAGGACAATTAACTACCAGCATGGGGGGTCTGTTAATGTGTAGGGAGGATTTTTCTGGAGGCGTATGGTAGGACAATACAGTTCAATAGATTCATCGCAGAAAATTGACTCGAACTTTTGCTAGATGCTCCACTGAATGTATTACAACAATGTGGCTCCAATTAGATGATGCTCCAGCACATTTCCATCAAAACGTGAGTTACAATAATAATAATAATAATAAAAATATAATAATAATAATATTCATTGCAAAGAGTCCTAACATATTTGAATATTATAAAGTGAAAAATAATATACAATTAATGATAATATAGTATAATATACAGGATGTCCTCGAACTGCGGGGCAAAAATAAAGCCGAAGATTCTTTGATTCGAAAAAAAGTTGATGAGCCTTTTTACTTTTGCCTCAAGTGTCTTGTTTACCCGGTAGAGGGCTTCAAAATTGCAAAAATAATTTTGTTTTTTTGGTATATAACTTGAGAACGTGATGAAGAACTTTCACAATATTTAGCAGGTGAGTTACTGTCAATAATGGCCATTTTTGAGAGTGGAGCACAGAGCCTTAGAGACCATAGAAATGGCTCAAACTTGAGGATGTAACGGGAAAAGTGTCCAGAACTTTTTTGTGGTCAATGTAATTCACTCGATATTTTTTATGTAGATAGCTTATCTAATTTGAAAACTTTTCTTACTCTTAGAAAATTTTGATAAAATCAACGGATTAGCTTGAAAAAATTAATTTTCGAGTCTCTGCAATTTTGGCTTACTAATTTTACTTGATTAAAATACCTTAGTTGCCTTTGCTTTTCTAATGTCATTTTGGCATTTGAAAAATTTATTCTCAAAACTGTCAGTTTTTACTTTGCTTTCCGTTAAAATTTTATAAAATTATGGCTCAAAATTTCACTAACACTGAAATGGTTGATATGTTATTGATTTATGGACTTTGTCGTTGCAATGGCCGGAGAAGGGAGAGATATCCGCATCGCAGAATTCCAAATCGGCAAACCTTCGCGAAACTGGCAAATTTGAAGCAAATCGCAGAGAAACTGGACGCAGACAGACAAGAAGGACCGTAGAGCTCGAAGAAGCGATACTGGAAGCGGTTGAAACTGAACCTGGGATAAGCACACTACGTTTGGGACTTCGTATTGGAGCCTCAAAATAATTAGTTCATAATGTACTGAAAGAAGAACTGTTGTATCCCTATCATATTAAAACAGTTCAAGACTTATTGCCCATGGATCCAGGTCATCGGCTAGATTTCTGTCGGCTTATTGTCCAAAGCCAAAACGCAAACCCAATTTTTGTAGAAGAATTCTGTTCACGGACGAAGATACTTTCACGAGATGTGGTCTTTTTAACCTACATAATGAACATTTCTATGCTGATGAAAATCCTCATGAAACGGAAGTTACATATTTTCAGAATCAAACTAAAATCAATGTTTGGGTTGGAATTGTGGATAACTTTATTATTGGCCCTACCGTTATACCCGATCGATTGAACGGGGAGAACTACTTGAACTTTTTGGAACAAAGGCTACTTGAACTGTTGGAAGACTTGCCCTTACACATTCGTCGTGGCCTGGTTTATCCATGATGGTGCACCTCCTCATTTCACATTAGCTGTGAGGCGACATTTGAATGCGGAATATCCAGATCGCTGGATAGGTAGAGGACACGATGCACCAGTGAACTGGCCGGTCCGCTCCCCTGATTTGACGCCCTGCGACTTCTTTCTATGGGGCGCTTTGAAGTCGAAAGTTTATGCAGCTCCAGTGAACACACGAGAGGGATTGTTGCAACGAATTAATCATGAAGCGGATTTATTGAAGAATGATCCTGAAGTACTAGCCAGAGTTCAATCCAATTTCTTGAAACGAATTAATTTGTGTATTCAGGAAAATGGGCAACATTTCGAACAATTGATGCCTTAGCGATTTCCCAAAAAGTTTTGTTGTTTCTTTTAATTCAGCATTTGTTTTTCCTAAATAATCACATCGTTTCCCCATTTCTATTGTTTTTATTATTCGTGTTTTACCGAGATATTAACCATTTCAGTGTTAGTGAAATTTTGAGCCATAATTTTATAAAATTTTTACGGAAAGCAAAGTAAAAACTGACAGTTTTGAGAATAAATTCTCTAAATGCCAAAATGACATTAGAAAAGCAAAGGCAACTAAGGTATTTTAATCAAGTAAAATTAGTAAGCCAAAATTGCAGAGACTCGAAATTTTTTTCAAGCTAATCCGTTAATTTTATCAAAATTTTCTAAGAGTAAGAAAAGTTTTCAAATTAGATAAGCTATCTAAATAAAAAATATAGAGTGAACTACATTGACCACAAAAAAGTTATGGACTCTTTTCACGTTACATCCCCAAGTTTGAGCCATTTCTATGGTCTCTAAGGCTCTATGCTTCACTCTCAAAAACGGCTATTATTGACAGTAACTGACCTGCCAAATATTGTAACAGTCCTACATCACGTTCTCAAGTTATACCGAAAAAACAAAATTATTTTTGCAATTTTGAAGCCCTCTACCGGCTAAACAAGACACTTGAGGCAAAAGTAAAAAGGCTCATCAAATTTTTTTCGAATCAAAGAATCTTCGGTTTTATTTTAGCCACGCAGTTCGAGGACACCCTCTATATATAATAATAATTGATTTGAGCTCATTTACAATAATTATGAGATTTATCACTAGAGTATAAATACTTGTATGTGAATAATAAACATTAATATAATATAAATAAACAATAATGTATGTGTGATATTTTGCAATTTTGAATGTATGTGAATGAGATGAGTGTAATATTATCTTAATATTTTCTATAACTATTGGTGAGATGTTGGTAAAGTTGTATAAACATATACATAAATATACCCATATACATACATACAGATGAGTGAGTGTATGAGTAAGTGTGTGAGTAAGTGGTGAGTGTGTGAGTGCGAGTGTGTGTGCTGTGTGATTGCGTGTGGGTGTGTGTGTGTGTGGTGGGATGTGTGTGAGTGAGAGTGTGAGAGTGTGAGTGTGTTTGTTATATAATATGAGATAATACAATTCAAGATTAATAAATATACTAAAATAATTTGATAAGAATCGTTTAGTGTTCATAAACACTTCATTTGGATATTTAACTTAATGGTTCTTGCTATCTATTATCTTGCTCACATGATCTCTATTTTTTAAAACAAATAGATGAATTTCATTCTTTGATAGTTTTTGATTTGTTATGTTTCTAATTTCAGGATTTAATAAATTATATAGTTTTGGTCCCAGGTAGTAGTAGCATCTTTGTCCTATAGTTTTATTCATTTTTTTTGTATTTATTGTATATTCTTATGTCTCGTGTGATATGCGTGATTTATATTATCTTTATTTTCCGAAATTTGTCTAAGTAGAATTGATGATGCATAAAGTTGTCTCAAATCTAATACATTAGATTCTTTAAATAATAATTCCGTAGAATATAGTTTTTTTTTCCTAATATTATTTTCAATATCCATTTCTGTATAACACTTAGATGGTCTAAGTATATGTTTAGTACACCTCCCCATCCAATTTACCCATATTTGAGATGAGGTTCTACCAATGACTTATACAGAGTAATAAGCTTTTCTTTATTTAGGATATAACTTTTTGATTTTTGAATATAGGTATTAACATCCTTATTTTTTTTATTACATAATTTACGTGTCTATCCCAACGAATATGACTGTCAATTTCAATCCCCAGATATTTTATGGAACTAGTTTTTTTTATTTGAAATGTATTTGATGTTTCAATGTGAAAAAATTGAAACCAAATATTTACTAATAAGTGGATAGGGAGAGGTGGACCCCAAATTTGGCCGGCCAGGTCTCCCGACTTGACCTGTATCGTTTTTTTCTCTGTGGGAACACATAAAGAACATTGCATACAATATCACTCACAACACCAAATAATATGAAGGCAAGAATCCGCCATGCTTTTTGAAGCATTACACCGCAAATGCTTCAGAATGTCGAGAATCGTTTCAAAAACGGGTTCATGTGTGCATTGAAAAAAATGGCCAAAATTTTGAACATCAAATTTAATTTTAAATGCTTTAATGTGTTTTGGTTGTTTTTGCATTAACGTTTTGCTTTGTTGGTATTTTTTGTTTATCAATATCTTATGTTCTGTTGGTGTTTTAGTAAATATTCTTATTTCCTGATTATTTATCATGTATTCTAAAACCCAGCTGATAATAATAAAATTATCAAACCAAATTTACTTGTGATATCAGAATCAACCCGAAAATCTGAGAAAATATTAGAGATAGGTATAGGATACCCTGATACACATCGATAGACATTTGAAAAGTCTATCATTTCGTGTTGTTAGATGTAGGGCGTTTTATTTAAAATAAGATGGTCACACACTTTCCAATTCAATTTAATTTTTACCAAACCATGTATTTTTTTCTCGATAACTCCAGACATCATTCTTGTGACGAGGCATAACACTTGATACGTCACGTAAATCACTTATATTTCATAATTTTTTCAAATTTATGTTGTAATTTTATAAACCTTATATAACTCAAAAACTATTCCAGATAGGTATAGGATATGTAACAGCAACTCACCTTTATTGTAGCTATACAATCCAAATTCGACCTCAAAGACAGGGTATTCTATTTGAGAAAGTGTAACTTTGATATTTTAAACACAAAAAGTGTACATATGTGTACAAAATATCGCAGCAAAATGTTCAAGCGTTTCCGTTTGAGAGACCGTCTCGTATAGATTGGACCATTCTGTATATTGCCAAGAGATCTTTATATACGGTCGGCAACAATGTGCGGACCCGATTGTATGATCTTCCTTGGGTGTAGGCATGTTGGTTCGCGTCAATCGAGTTTCAATAGAGGACATAATTTTTCGAACGTCTCTAGTAAAAAAACGTTACGCTAGTTATATTCTAAGAAAACATCGTCGTATTATAAACATTAATAGAATCATCATATATCTATATAGTGCTGACTTGCAATGTATACGTGAGGTTACACATTCATAATCTGCTGTATTCATTTTAGTTCTGACATGATATTCTTATAATTAACATCTCAGTATATTGTATGATATATTTTATTCAATAAAATCAACTTTTTCCTAAGTCGAAATACGACTTATATAATTGGCGCTGCAGAACAGGATTGCTACGAAGAATCCGACGTGGATAACTTTTCTGTTTCAACAGTTTAGTGGCAATTTGAACGATAAACGTTTCTTCACTTCCTTCAGCGAAAGTGTTGTAACCGGCATATCATCTTCAGTCCAGAGGCCTTCCAGTTCGAGTTCGATGTATACCAGAATCGTACTGTAAGCACTCCATTTTATTTTTCATATGTCAGACTCCTCTAGATCCTCTCAATCCTCTTGTGAAGACAATCTAGAGTTTATCGATCAACTAACCGATAGGTTAAATAATTTCTCTCTTGCATCGAGCAATAGTGATATTACAAAAAATAATTCTAACATTACCTTTGAATCAGTTCAAGTAGAACAAAATTCATACAAGATGACCCAAGTACCAAATTTCACCAAAGTACATGCCGAAACAATTCCAGAATTTGATGGCAATGTAAACGAATTGAATTTCTTTTTAGAGAGTATCGATAGTATAGTTACGCATTTCCTTGATCAACAAAACGTGAATAATTTCCAGAACATAATCATTTTTCGCACTATAATGAGTAAATTAAAAGGATCTGCAAGGGAAGTTGTTAACATAAGTTGTGCTAATACTATCCAAGAGATAAAAAATGAATTGACAAGAAACTTTAGCGATCCTAGGAATGAAACGTGTCTATCTCTAGACTTGAATAACCTAAGGCAGTTGCAACATGAAACCCCTTATCAGTTTCATGACCGTGTGAGAAAGATGTTAAACACCATTTCCAACTATCTTGCTATTCACGAAAACGATATGAATATACACAAATTCAAATTAAATATGTATAAAAATCAAGCCCTTGAAGTATTTTTAGCAGGTTTACGAAACCCTTACGGAATTATGGTCCGTACAAAGGAACCAAAAACAATGTTAGATGCAATAAATTTCATTAGAAACGAAGATAACATTAAATATATTCAAAATTCACATTCAAATAATATTCAACAACCCGTTAATATGCATTCACAAAAGAAAAATATTTCTCATCAAGTCCACCAAAATCATTCGTCACGAAATAATTTTGCGAACAATTTTACACAACAACACTCTCAGCCCTCTACCTCTAACAATATGTTCCACCAAAATTATCCCAAAATTAGACCATCTTTTCCTACTGGTCCCGTGAATGTTCAACCAACACAGAGACAGACACCACAAAAATTCTTTACGAACCAACAAGTATTCGGTAAACCACCGAGACCAACAAATGTTTTCAAGCCCAAACCAAACGGAACGTTCCCATATAGACCAACACCCATGAGTATGACCACAAAGAATACGGAATTAAAACCACAATCTGTACCCAAACAAAATTGGCACGTTGAGGAATTGTTTAATACAGAACAAGTAGAATTTTCAGATGAGAACTATACAGAGTGTTCTCCCGATACTGAGGCAGAGTGTCCTCAGGAATACGAAAATAATTATGAATATGAATTCCTTGAAGAAGAATTTCAGGATTTTCACGAGAACACGTCTCAAGATCCGAACCCATAGTAGAATTTAATAATTCCTTTGACAAACGACAACTACCGTATATTGACATACACGATCCCCCGTTGAAATTATTGATTGATACTGGTGCAACCAAATCTTTTTTAGACCCCGAAATCGTGAACAAATATTTTAATAAATATAAAACTCATGAGCTGTTTGTCGTTTCGACCTCTTTCGCGTCCTCTAAGCACGACACGTCTGTTACAATACCAGCGGTTAGGGAGTTCAAGCAAAACAGCGATCTGAAATTTTATTCCTATAAATTTCATAATATTTTCGATGGACTAATCGGAATCGATCTTATCCGATCTTTGAACGCACAATTAGATTTTGCAAATTTACAAGTTGTAACTCCAAATACCAATTAAGTACTTTGATTCCAACCCAAAATTATTCACAGAAAAGTCATTACCAGGAAATACTGTGTCGAGAATCGTAATCCCTGTTACGACCCCTTCAGGCGAAATCTTAGTACCTCAACAAATAATTCAAAACTGTGTAATACCCGAAACCTTAACAGTATCCTCAAATGGATGGGCTCACGTAGAAATTCATAATAATTCAGAAGAGGCTATAAATTTCACGATACTATATCCAATCAAATCAATACCAGTCCATAATAATTTTGAATTCTTTCACATGAATGTCCAGTCAAACGAAATGTTTGATGGAAATCAAAATATTAACAATATAATTAGAACCGAACACATGAACGAGGAAGAAAAATATCAAATTATGTCTCTTTGTCGAAAATATTCAGACTTATTCCACTTTGACTGTAACCATCTCACTTTCACTAACCAGGTGAAACACCATATAAGAACGCACGACGAGATACCAGTTCACCAAAAAACTTATCGCTATCCATTTATTCACAAAGCCGAAGTAAGCACCCAAATTCAGAAAATGCTTGAGCAAAATATTATAAGGCCGAGCAATTCACCCTGGTCCTCCCCTATTTGGGTGGTGCCGAAAAGAACCGATGCGTCCGGAAAGAAGAAATGGCGTATCGTCATTGATTACAGAAAATTGAATGAAGAAACCGTAGACGATAAATATCCGCTTCCTAATATCAGCGATGTCTTAGACAAATTAGGCAAATGCAATTATTTCACTACTCTCGACCTAGCTAGTGGATTCCACCAAATAGAAATGCTTCCAGACGATATTTCAAAAACCACATTCAATGTTGAGAATGGTCATTACGAGTATCTTCGTATGCCATTCGGCTTAAAAAATGCTCCAGCCACATTTCAACGTGTGATGGATGACATTTTACGCGGACTACAAGGTATAATTTGCTTAGTATATCTAGACGACATTATCGTGTTCTCATCATCTTTACAAGAACACATGGTTAATCTGAAGAAAGTGTTTCAACGCTTACGAGAGAGTAATTTTAAAATACAGCTGGATAAATGTGAATTCTTGAAAAAGGAAACTGCTTACCTGGGGCACGTCATTACCACCAATGGAGTGAAACCCAATCCTGACAAAATTAGAGCAATACAGAATTTCCCTATTCCTAAATCCGTGAAAGAAATCAGAGGATTCTTAGGATTATTAGGCTATTATAGAAAATTCATTCCAGATTACGCAAAAATTACTAAGCCACTAACATCATGTCTAAAAAAAAATGCAAAAATCAACCTCAATTCAGAATATATTCAATGTTTTGAAACTTGCGAAGATCTATTGACCAATGAACCCCTATTATGCTACCCTGATTTCACTCAACCCTTCAATCTGTCAACAGATGCTAGCCAATTTGCTCTAGGTGCGGTGCTATCGCAAGGACCAATAGGTCGTGATAAACCTATAGCCTATGCGTCCAGAACATTAAATCAGGCTGAACAAAACTATAGTACAATTGAACGAGAACTTCTCGCAATCGTGTGGGCAACAAAATATTTTCGCCCATATCTTTATGGTCGCAAGTTCTTTATTTATACAGACCACAAGCCCTTACATTGGTTATTTTCAATAAAAGATGCCAACGCGAGATTAACAAGATGGCGATTGAAATTAGACGAATTCGATTGCACTATTTTATATAAAAAAGGTACCTTAAATGGTCATGCAGATGCACTAAGTCGAGTAAAAATTAACGAATTCCACGCTAATGATATCTTCCAAGAACGAAATCCTTCTACAATAGAAATTACAAATAATAATAATGAATATAATCAAGACGACAGACATTCCGTCACAGGTAATATAGACGAAACCCCCGATCTAAATGGCGTCGAAAATCAAGATGATAACGGTGACAATAATACTGTTCACACTAGTCGTGAAAACCCAATTCTTGAAATACCAATATCAGAAACAGCAATTAATAATTTCCCATATCAGATATTTTTAAAAGTCGTTTTACATTCACCACGATTACCAATACTTACCAGACCTTTCGAAAATAGAACTAGGACCACTCTACAGGTTTCTGAAAACAACTTCGAACATGAAATAATAGACATATTCAAAGAATTCACTAGAACCAATAGAACATTTGCTGTAAATATAGACCGAGAAGAGCTTATCCCAAAATTTTGCAAAATTTTAAAGGACACCTTTAAAAACTCCTCTTTAAAACTTATTATTTGTAATAACGTATTAGAAGATGTGAGAAAACCAGAACCTCAAGACGAAATTGTTGAATTGTGTCACGAAGGTAAAACAAACCATCGCGGGATTACCGAAACAGAAGCTCAAATAAAACGAAAGTATTACTGGCCTAATATAAGAGGTAGTATCACAAAATATGTCAATAACTGCGAGTTATGTCAGAGGATGAAATATAATAGGAATCCACCTAAACAAAAATTTGAACTTACTCCTACTGCTAAAAAACCATTTGAAATCGTTCACGCAGATATTTCTCACTATTATAGACACCTTCTCCAAATATGCCCAAGCCTACCCAATCACCGCATTAACAGCTGTTCACGTCACTAAAGCATTTATAAATTTTATGACCCATTACGGTACCCCAAAATTATTGACATTAGACAATGGTACCGAGTTGAAAAATAATATAATAAAAGAATTTGCCTTATTGCACAAAATCAAGCTTCATTATACGACACCTCTAAACCCTAATTCTAATAGTGCTATTGAAAGATTTCATTCAACTATCCTTGAACACTTAAGAATTATTAGAGAAACAAAAAAGGATCTAAACATCCTAGATCAAATGCCTTACGCAATCCTTGGATATAATCATTCTATTCACTCAGGCACCAAACAACGTCCAATAGATGTCATAAACGGTCATTTGGATGCAAACAGTCCGTTCGATATAGACCTTAATGAGAAATTATATACAAATTATATTAACCAACACAAAGAATGCACTGCCGAAATATACAAACATTTGAATCGGCAAATGTCAAATCAAAAAGAAAGAAATATAGAAAAACGAAACAAAGATAGACAAGATCCTCTGATCTATGAACCGGGTGAATTAATCTACCATAAAACAAATTCTCGTGATAAGGCAAGTCCTAAATTCAAAATGCACCCAGTTCAAAATGATAAAGGTATTACTATTGAAACACCTGTAACATATTACCATAAAAGCAATCTAAGAAAACCTTTGACTAAACAAAACAATATCAATTTACAGGACAGTACTAGCCGTGACGGCTCTCGACATGGCTCAAGACATTAAAATAACCAACCTCGATTCCAATCCCGGTATCCTTCCTTATAAGTTAGGGTATGCAAAATTAAAAGATAGTTATCACACATTCATTCATTATTATGACTTAAGACCAATCGAAACAGAATTAAATACAATATCCGATCAATTTTTAAAAATGAAATCATTAATAACAGAAAAACACGAACTCTATTCCATTGAATTACGTAATATAGCAAATTCTATACTTTTCCAGATAGAACTTGCCAAACAAAAATTAATATCTCTACAACCGAATAAAAGATTCAAACGAGGTCTGATAAATGGCTTAGGATCCATCTTCAAAAGTATTTCCGGCAATTTGGACGCCGAAGATGGTCGTCGTTACGACGAGGCTATTACTAATTTGAAATCAAACCAAGATAATATTGCATCAAACTTTAATAAACAGATTTCACTGACTACGAAAATTCTTGAGGAATATAATATCACTTTATCCTTGATTAAACAAAATGAAAAGGAAATAGCTGATAGAATCAAAGCAATCTACGAAGACCTAAACACAACTTTGTTTAACTTCAAAAGTTATTTCACAGCGAAAAATGCTTATGATCAAGTAAACTCAGTCTTGACTATAATTCTTCAGGTATTGAATAATCTAGAAAATGCAGTAACTTTTGCGAGACTCAAAATCGTGCATAACAGCATGTTAAAAATCAGTGATATAAACTTCATTATACAGAAACTCTTGAAACATCATTCCTCTGATGAATTGATGTTTGGTGACAATCTGCAAAACAGTTATAAATACTATGAAATATTAGATGTTCAGTCATATCACTCCATGGACCGACTACATCAGTTACTGAAAGAACAACGAGAAATCCGGCAAATAACCCTCAAGGACATGCCAGAAAATTTAACACATTATTGGACTTCTCCATTATACATCATTTTATTGACCATCATGATATTTGGCCTATTCCGGTTAATTAAAAACAAAATAACAAAATCCGAGAAATCATCACCAAAAGATCACCGGAAAGAAACCGTCAAGGAACATATAGTTCAACCAGTACAACCAAATATCGAAGACGAAGATGAATAATCAATCAATCCATTCACCCACTGTATTGCTTTCTCTGAGAAGGGAGGAGTTATATTCTAAGAAAACATCGTCGTATTATAAACATTAATAGAATCATCATATATCTATATAGTGCTGACTTGCAATGTATACGTGAGGTTACACATTCATAATCTGCTGTATTCATTTTAGTTCTGACATGATATTCTTATAATTAACATCTCAGTATATTGTATGATATATTTTATTCAATAAAATCAACTTTTTCCTAAGTCGAAATACGACTTATATAATTCGCTAATCGGGTGGTATGATTTTGCCACAATTTAGTACATACAACCTGTTTTTGGTATGAATATTACTTCAACTGATCTCTATCCCTTAGGGATGAACCTGAATATGATACTTGCCCTGAAGATGAGCCATTGAGATTTTCAGAACTCAGTTTTAGAAGACTGGAAAAATATCATCCACTCCTGGTGCGTCATAGAGGGGAGAGCTTCTAATGGCTCAGCCTAAACTTTTTCCTCCAAGTCCTCCAAGAGGGAGACTGTTTACTATATTGAAGTCATTTTTGTTCAGAGGCATCGAAACATCCTGAAAAGTGAGTTTCTAGCAAAGTTTCGATTGCCTCTAAAGGTGTGACAGTAAATTTGTCATTATCTGTTTTAAGGTGACCGATTTGTTGTGTAGGGTCTGAAGGGATGATTTCATTCTGCCTTGTGTTTGATGAGGTGATTTCTACTTCTTCCCAGAAGTTTCTCCAACTTTCCCTTTGACGTGTTTCAGTTCAATTATGTTTTTTGTACTCTTTTTGAGTAACTTTGTAGTCTAGAGTTTCCCGCTTGTTTAAAAGTCTTCCGGGATTTGTATCTGATGTACCCAACTGAATTTCGTGTACCATCGCGATGTGACATGGCTGTACACAAAGTCAATTATATTTCTCTAAGTCGACCAATAACATAGCAGCTGATAGTCTCGTACAGCTGTTTGGCTATCTCGAGCTCATCCACGGTACAAGTAAGTTGGAGTGCTAGTGATCAACATCTTTTACAAACAATGGTAAACATTCTCCTAGAGTGACCACCATCTACCATCATATACCCGAGTGTAGATGTTCCACTACGACAACTCAATGCCACGTAAAACAATGATGTATATCTCGTACTTCACCGAAGTCATAGGAGATGGTTAATATTCTAGTGCTTAGATGACGTAATCAACCAATGTAATAATCAACAAATGATGAAATGAAGAAAATACTTGAACAAATTGCTTGTTAGTCATCCAAAAAGATAATAAAGTTTCTCTAGATCGACTGGTGACACTGCAGTTAACAGTTCCGAGATGCTCTCCTGAGCTTTTCAGCGGAATGGAGGTAGATTGAGTTAGACATTCAGGTATCTCTGGAGGTGTCGCCAATTTTATTTTATGTATTTATACCCCATCAAAGATGTCGACCAGTAGCACTGCAGTTCACTCGTTGCGATAATGAACTGGAGAGAGCGAAACAGTTGTCCAGAAATATTAGCTGCAGTGCCACTGGTCGATCGGAGAAACCTTATTACAAGGACAAGGGATTTGTTGTTTAGGTACATCATTTCTTGATTATTTACATATGTTTCAATGCTCTCCACCATTTGAAGCTGTCCGTTAGATGAAGCTCCAGTGAAAAACGGAGAGAACACGATCATAGTGCCCCCAGCAGACTCTTGTACTAGAGCGCTAAATTTAAACTTGATTTGAAATTACTTGATTAAAGGTACGTTCTTCTGGCGTGTGTAAGCGGGCGCTTTCATTGGAGAAATAAATTCGATAAAGGTTTGTTTGTTGCATCACAAATTGGCAAAATTTATACCTGAATAATGGTGTATAATACATAAATTGCAGTATTATATCAAGCAGTTCGTTTTGTTACATGGCTACATAATTTAATAATTACTGAATTCAGTTTCCTTCTGTGTGAACAGTGGCTTAGATTGAACATGATATCAGAATAAATTCGATTCAGTTAAGAGACTATTGACACAATTCGGAAATAAAATGAATAAATATGGTAGTTCCACAACTCAAGAAATAATTTATGTTTCAAGTTCCATACTTGATTATGTTCGATATTGCAGATGGTAAGATGCAAAAGTCAACTCTGTATGCTTTACTTATTCTGAGCTTGAGGGTTCAAGTTGAAACTGGAAGAGGAAGTGTGGAACAATATTTACATTATGATTGTAGCTGGATTAAGCTATGACTTATTCATTGGAAAATTCATATCTACCAGGAATTCCATTTCTTTTTTTAAACATGAGATTAAAATGGAATATATGATAAAGTAGGGAGAAGTAGCATGATATAAATATGCATTAGGGGTAAAAAGACAATGGATACGAAAACTGTATGTGTTATGCAAACAGTTCAATGATTATAAGATGGAATTGGAAAACAACAATAAAGCAATCTGCCTCTGGGGAACCTAAATTCTAGACTCATTGCATAGTGGACTACAACAAACACATTTAGAGTTAGAAGTCCATGAACAAAGTTTCGTTTCATCAGACTGAACAGTCATAACACATGTTTTAGTCCCGGATAGCTGTTTCGCTTTACATAACACTCGGAAGGAAAACATTGACATACATAATACTACTATATATTTTATGGATTGTGTCCATAGATATTTGAAATAACCTTAACAAAATGGAGGGTAGTTAGTTATCTTTTGTTGTTCCAAATCTAACAAAATTTTTGCTAAAAACCTTGTCTCCGAATTATGACTGAGTTTTTAGATTTACAAGGAGTACCTATAATATTACATTTTATGGTGTGCGGAAATTTGTTCGACAACAGTTGTCCGACAGAAATTTGTTCGACAGCATTTGTTAGTAGAATATTTGTACGAGCGGAAGTTTGTTCGAATGGAAATTTGTTCGACCTACATTTCGTCGAAAGTTTGAGAATTTCATAAATTTCATTTCAAAAAAGCTGCAATGGAACAAATTAATATTGTTATGCGGTCATTGTACCCCTAATTTCTAGGAATAATTCCCAGGTACTTAACGATATTTGGCAGGTAGATATAATAACGGTTGTTTTTATTCCTGTTATTCCATCAGTTGTGTTCGCGTCTTTGCATTGAAATGGCGTTAGAATTTGTGAATAGTTCTAAAGGCAAACCAAAACTATGTTTGGATGGTTACTTGTATGTAAAAGATAAAGAGTGACAAAATAAAATTTACTGGAAGTGCGAAAATTTCAAGAAGACGTTTTGTAAATGTCGTTTGACTACCATAAATAATGAAGTGAGTAAGCAGATACAACAACATAATCATGCCGGTGATGGTGCACAGATTGAAGCAAATAAAATATTGAATAAAATAAGAGAAGATGCTATAAATTCTCGCGATGCACCCCATTATATTTTGTCCAGTGCATCGATGAATATTAGTCAAGCCGCAAGTGCAAAATTGTCTTCAGTAGATACAATGAAAAGGACAATAAGAAATATTAGAACCAAGCACAATGATGGTCCAGTCATCCCAAGTCATAGAAGAAGCATTGTGTTCCCGGATAACTATACCACTACTGAAAACGGTGAACCGTTTTTATTGTTCGATTCTGGGCCCATAGAAGACAGAATGATAATATTTTCCACCAGAAGAAATCTCCAGCTCCTAGCAAGATGGGATCACTGGTACGCAGATGGTACCTTCAAAACCGTTCCACCACTATTTGAGCAACTCTACACTATAAATGGCTTACGTTGACACATTGCTCTGCCATTAGCATTAGCATTTGTTCCTAGGCCACATTTGGAGGATTATTTTGATGCACTTTGTGATCTAAACATTTTACCCCCTCATGCACAAATGGTGATAGATTATTTTGAGGACACTTGGATCGGTCAGCCAGATCGACGCCACCGCCGCCGCCCGCCACGTTTTTCCCATCAGATGTGGAACTGTTATGATAACGTTCAACATGGCTTACCGAAAACCAATAATACTATCCAAGGTTGGCATCGAGGCTTTCAAAATCAAATTTCAGCTGAGCATTCAAATATATGGAAATTCATTACCGCAATTAAGAGGGAACAAAGTTTGAACAAGCTTCGTATAGAGCAATATATCAGTGGACAGGAACCTCCTGCGCAGAGAGACTGGCGCGTGTTGTGAGTACTTTTGAGCCTAATGTTGACGTAGCTGATAATTTACGTGGCGTGGCGCACAATATTAGCTACTAATAGTTGAAATAAAATTAGTAATACTTCATGTTACTATGTGTATATTTTGCTATTACCGATTAATTTTTTTTTTATTCAATATTATTTAGAAGACTGGTAAATATTATATATTACGAATTATGTACCGGGAATTAAATTATTTTGTATTGTTTTAACAATTACTTACATAAAAACATTAAAAGCATTTTCTAGTATCTAGCTGTTTATTTTTTTCACTTATATTTAAAAATTTGTCGAACAAATTTATGTTCGAATAAATGCGAGGCGATTAGCTTTCCTCTCGATCAAATTACCAGGGTGCCAAATTTCCGTTCGAACAAATGTTGTCGAACACATTTCCGTCGAACAAATTACACCAAACCACATTTTATGTATTGAATAGAATCAGCCATTACGTGATGAATATCCATTATCAACTTTAAATAAAACAACTATTACAAGTTCGATTTTCACAAGTTTTCACATTTGTGAAAATCGAAATTGTAATAGTTCTTCTATTTGAATTTTTACAAAATCATTCATGGAATAACAAATATTTGGTGAACTATAATAAAAAGTGTTAATCAATTGAGAATGACAGGACTCGCGAGCGTTCGTGATTTTATTTAGAGTTGAAGGAGCTTCAGCCCAAATGTGGGGTGGAAAAGTAGGTTGGTCAGATATAAAATAATCCACCAAATAATCAGCTAAAGGCGTTAACTTATCGTCACTTGGTGTTATCGCAAGTAACTCAAAAACAAAAAAATCGCAGATTTGGATCCAAAAATACCATACCATACCAAAACAATAACGAAGTCACTTTCCAGATTCACAATTTTTTTTTCTATATCCATCACTTAGCCTCAAGACTGAGTAAGATGGAAGTGGCAACCAATAATTGTAACGTTATCCCACACTTTACAACGTGCCATCCACGTACATAAAACTCGACTTACATAAAAATTTCGAATACATTTGGCTAAAAATTACAGTTCCATTTCAGAAATCATTATCCAGAACATAATTTTCCTCTCTTGACATTTTGTACGAATGTTCTTGCAGATAACGGTGAACTTCGTTGGCAGAGCGAGGCAAAGTTGGCAATATTTTGCGACGTCTATTGTACATATTCTCCTTGACGCAAGTCCCGGGAAATCAATTTTTCTGAAGGAAAATCTGAGGAAAAACCATTTGAAGCTAATTCTTCATGCAATTTTTCAGTTGGTCTCTCTGTAGGTTCTTCTTCCGTTTTTCTTTTGCAGGCAACACTAAGAGCTTGTATAGTAATTTTTTCTTCAGGTTCGTGATTACATTGATTTTTTAATCTTGTTACAACAAAACTATTCATCAATGGTGAATACATAAACCATACATTTAGGCCGTTTGATGCAACTCCAGGCAGTTTCATTAGTTGAAGATCGATATTTAGAAAACTTATCATTTTCGTACTCTATTTGGGTGTTTCCGCGTTCAATAATATTTCTTTTCACCATCGAATTTTTAACTTTTGAAAATAATGTTAACTATCACTTGTTAGCACGTACAACACGAAAAAATAAAAATATAATGATTTTAAGTTTGGAAACAAGCCCCTCTCTAGCCTTAATAAGCAATACATATTCAATTAGCCGTAATGATCAACATCCGCCCGTCCTTTCTGTTCTTACCAATGAAATCTCTGTGCTACTAGTTTCAGGCACTCTTAAAATTCACCTGAGACCTTGACCGGTCCCCGTAATCAAATTGTGATGAATATCAACTGTTTCATCAATTCGTAGCTCTGTGAATTGCATTTTCAGTGTGACATCTGCTCTATGGCAGATTGTGTTGGAACTTCCAGGTTCGCCAAACACAAATATCACTTTCGGAGATGGTTAATTGGTGACCTCACGTACGCCTCGTCCCACTGACGAGATCATTAGAATAGCTGTCTGGGACTAAATGACGAGATGTCATTGTTCAACCTGCTGAACCAAACCATGAATAATATTAACGCTGAAAATTAATAATATTAGATGATGGGAATGATGTATTTAATTAATCAATTACCTGACATGAATACCGATTGCACACAATACAGTATATTCCGAGCTTTCCGCACACATGTATCTATATACTAGCTGGAACAGATAATACCCGTAGGAATAAAAAAAATTCAATTGTGGAAGCCGTTACTTTGTGATAGTTTATCATTTTAACGAAATAATAAATAAAACTACTTTGTTTTACTACCACTGATATTTAATATAGTCGTTACTATAGTTTCAACACTGAACGTGTCATCTTCAGACGAAAAATGGAATAGTTAAGAAATCGACTCCACCGCCGCGATTTCATTCCCGAAGTTTCACGACAATGCTCAATTCGAATGAGTAGCAACAGCTTTTGAAGACGTGGAATTATATTCTATATAATGTGAAAGTTTATATGAATTGATGAGTATATGTTATGAAGTGATCTGTCATGAACGTTATGTGGCAATGTATCACCTTTCTGTTATGTAAGCGTTGTCTTGCGGTTATAATGTATGCGTTCTGTCATAGACTGTCTGAACTGTTATAATAATGACCCATCGATCAATGGAATGTAGTCTGTAATGAAAACATTACGTGATTATATTACCTGTCAACAACGTCAAAATACATCGATTTTTTTGAAGTGAAAATTTCTTTGGACGCGTTGGGCTATTTCAGATGAGTGATAAAACCATGAGTCCGTCACGTCCCGTCACGCTGTAGCTATATGTATTGGGTATTATGTATACTGCTGCATGCACAACTGCGGCCGCGCGGGAGTAAGGTCAGGCGTCAGGCAGTCTCTCTATACGCTTAAACACGTGTGCATATCTGAGTCGGGGTTGGTGAGCCTGCCTGTGTGAGTCAGTGCTCTCGATTACGGTATACAGGACAGGTATACTTATACACTGCGTATACACACTATACACTGTATACAGCTACAGCAGCATGCATATACTCGACGTTATTCATTTACTTAATCCCGTCCTCGTGCAGACGATAGTTATATTTTTATGTTAACTGAAAAAATTGACCTTTTTTTTGCAATACAACTCATACTTTAATTATAACAGAGTAAAAAAGTAATAATTAAATTATGTATGATCGGTGATAGTAGCCTGTTTTTACATGTGAGCACATCTGATTCCACAGTATGTTTCATGCTTGGATCTAATCTAATAATTTAAGTATCGTCGAAGTTACCGATAATGACGACGCAAATGAAGAAAATGCTGTTTAACATTACTTTCACTTACATCGATGTAAATATTAATAAACAATAAGTTCTGAAAATAAAATAATGTGTATTTATTATAATGGCTATCGGGTCACATTCATAGGTAATCTCTACAGGGATTGTACCGCCCATTATACGTTTTTTATTGTTAAATATAAAAATGTACATAATTGTTGATTGTAATGCTGACAGTTGTGAAAACTAAAGAAAAACTAATTATATTAATTTTCCTTTAAAAAATAATAAAATTATAATTTCGGATGCTACAAAAATTCGAAGATAACATAAAATAAATTGGTTACTCCATAATGTCAGTTTTCACTTCTGTCAGCAGTGCTCGGTGACTGCCCGTTTTTTTTTTTCATTCTCTTTGGGATTGAAATCCGAAAAAGACTGTTTTAGCAGGAGTCGCATGAAGAACTTCTGACAAGTTTCAAGTCGGTAGCCTTCATAATTTCGGAGATTTTTGTAACGAATGATTGAGTCAGTGAGTCAGTGGTATTTTCCTTCCATATATAGACTAGCTCTTTTTAGCGGACTATGATGCCGAAACATCTCTGGAACTGTCTGTCATATAAATTGTACGTGGTTATGTTCGATATCGAAAACGCATAGACTTATTATCCTAAGGAGACGGAACATTTCATTCATAGAACTCCATTTGACTTGTCGCAATGATTACATGAAGTATGACAAAGAAAACCAACGACTTTGTCGTCGAGTCATAATGACTCTTTACTGGCAACGCTGTGACTATGATTGGAAACTTGGTACCACTTGTAAGGCAACACCGCTTCGGAATAGCTACGAGAAATACGGAAGCTGTCAAATTGCTTAGTACATAACAAAGTCTCCATTCATAAAAGGTGCTTGGTGTTGTCGCCTTCTGAACAAATGATGCAATGGAATGGAATAGTTCTATATTTAAAAATTTGAATATTCTATAATTCGATTGTATATTACAGGTTACCATAAATTATGGAATATTTTTCAGAGAAAACGACATTTCAACAGTTCAACAATTAGAAAATTGTTTGATAATGGGACTTCTGTGTTGAAACTATAGTTACGTTTTCACGTTATTATTAATAAAAGTGGTATAAAAACAAAGTAGTTATACTTTCATATAATCAAAATGATGAATTACCATAAAGTAACGGCTTCCATCATCGATATTTTCATAGATAATAAAAATTCAAACGTTCTGAATATTCTCATAAATAAGGATTTAATTTAACTATGCGAGTATATCGACATTTCCTGAATATAATTGGTCATTGAGTACCTAGCTTATTTGGAGAGTTTTTGTGCTTAAAAGTTTCTATTGATTCTAAAAGTAAAGTTTTTGCGACTACTAGTTAAATATGATATAACTAGATTTTAAATCGAAGGGAAGCTGGTCTGTGATCCATAGATAACTAGGTCCCTTCACTTGTTGCAACTGTAAATATATTGGAATAGGTTATAAACTCAAAGATACCCCTTCACCAGATCTAATGTTATCATATGATATTGAATACTTCAGTTTGATATCGTTAAAAACAAATCGTTACGTTGTCAACATGTGTATCTTTTGTCTCTAGTATAAAATGTCTGTGATGAGCGCATCTGTCAGACCATGTATTCGCACCATGTACCATGGTATATCTGCCTGCTTCAATGTCTTCTACTATGGCTTGTTCGCTGGAACAATGGAATGACGTCATGGATCCAGGTCAGCAATTGCTAAGCAGGTCTCCATGGTTTTTGAATACAACTACCCATTTGATACAATAAATTGTATTATAAACAAATTTAGAAGTTTTTTATTCATTATTTCAACAATACAAAATGTAATTTGAAATGTAGTTCACAAACTGTAGTCTTTACCAAAAGTTTGAAGAAAATAAGGGAACTAGTTATTGTTTCTACTTACACGAACAATACTTAATTGTATGTTGTCAAAACTGGAGTAGGTTTCTGCAGCACCTACCGAGGTGCTACTGACAATGCTTTGCATCGAGCCATTCCCAATGAGAAGCACGAGAAATGCCACAGGATGGCTCTGGTCCGATCAGAGGTTGTTCCATCCGCTTTAGCGAGTGCTACGGCAGTTTCAGTCCCTTTGCGTCTGGTTTCCGCAGACTCCCATGGGAGTATATTGGTGTTATTTAAAAGTGGCGTTCTAATGCTGTTATTTACTGTTAGTGAAATTCTGACAAATGTTGTGCAACCTGAAACATTTGAATGACGCACATGTGCAGTGGCCACCTTTTCCAGACTTCCCATCTATCTTGCAGCTCACACTTGTCATAGTCCTCTTACAGGCGGAAATAGGACGGTGACAATATAGGAGTATTAAAATATATAAATGTTATACATTTTAAGCATGAACGGTATATCATCAAACTGTACCAATGACGCCAATCCACACGAGATACCAGAGGTATATTTGAAGAATTATATTTATATTATGCGTTTACAAAGGTGGAGTAATTTGGAAAACGGCTAGTTAGGATGGAAAACGATTTAATTTTCAACAAGGTATTTCTAGTAATATACAATTCAATCAGGTAACTTTCAAGCCAATTAACTTGACTAGTACGAACAATTTTACTTTTCAATCAATGAATAGAGTAAATGTAATTACCTACACTCACCGAGGATGAAAATTTTTAGAATATATTATTTCATTATATTTGAATCGACAGGAATTCAACGGAAGGTAGAATCGTTTCTAACACGCGGCAAGGAACCAAATGTCGGTAGCAGATTACTGATGAGAGAAAAAGGTATATATATATATATATATATATATATATATATATATATATATATATATATATATATATATATATATATATATATATATATATATATATATATAATGCAAGAAGTTATTTTAACGTAAACGAAATCAATATGTGCCAATTTTGTACTAGTGGTTCCAGAAAGAATAAAAAAGAAATACATACCCATTTACGGTGGCCTGTGAATAAATCAAAACAATTGAATGCTAATCAATAACGCATTTAGAATACCAATTATTACTAGAGCGTTTTCCGCATGTGTGCTATACCTTTTGTGCGATGGAATAATAAGCCAACTACTTGTATTGATACAAATACTCGTATTAATCATCATTATTGCACCATTTATTAACAGATGCAATTATTACCTACTAAAATTGGATGATATGGTTTATATTTAAGACGGAAATTACAACAACTTCTGTACATAAAGTTCTTCTTTACATGAAATATTAAATTTATTTTATGTTTTCTTGACAGATATCTTCCGGCTGATCCAGAAACCTCTATGAAATAGCCTGAGTTAATTCGCAGAATTTAGAAAATGAATTGAAGAAAGTTCATTTTACAAAGTACAATAGATATAATATCAACAAAAAATCGGGTAAAATTTACCCAACAACATCAACATCTTCCACTTCAGAAAATAACCTATTGGGTTGTTCGCCGTTAGAAACGAAAGAAATAATATCTGAAGGTGATTCAATGAACTGTGTTAGGAGTTCTTTAATTGTTATATTAAATAATACAAATTATTTGAAATTTAAAATGTAATCGTTTAGTTATTAGTGTTTACCAAATGTTTGAAGGGAAAAGTAATTCCATGTAATTATATAAAATAGAAAAATAAGGCAAGTGCCTACCTAGTTACGGTTTCTGATTAGAAGAACAGTTCTTAACGGTAGGTATACCATAGAGAAGAATCTCCACGAGGAGTGTAAGTTTGTATGCCTTAGTGCAATTATATGGAGTATACTCCGAGTCGCATATTATGCGTATGTGGTTATAGTCTAAGAGAGATAGCGTGAATCTTATGTTTCTTCATAACAGTAACGCCTCTTAGCAGTTGAATTACAAACTTCAAAATAATTTTCAGCCATTTCTCTTGCTCACTTTATTCATGAGGATTTTTCCCTAGATCTCTAGGCATTACCAGTCATTCCGCGCCCTTATCCGGACACCTCGTATATACTATATATAATATATACAATATATACTGTTCTAATGAAAAAAGTTCCAGAATATTGTTTTTCTAGTATTGTTCCGAATAGGGGTTGGTTAGGGTATGATGTGCCGAAGAAGGGTTCATTAATGGATCGGAATGGTATATACATTTTTAGTACAACATGGCCTTAATTCCTCGAGGGGTAGGTAGCTAAATGGAGCTAGGGATGAAAATAAAGCATAGATATGCAGAAAGTTTATAACTAGACCAATATTATGATAAACTACTCAATTATTAAGACTCCGACAGCGGTTAAATATAGAAATTATTGATTTTTTTAGGAGGCGTTTTTGGGGTTGTGAGGAAATGGGCGAACAAGGATGGCACTCATATCATATCATTATTTGACCTCAAATAAACGTATTTGACAGGGTGCTATCATGTTAACTCGTAATCCGTAAGTTTTAGCCACAAAATGGCGTACATGTCCATTTTCGGGACAAATAATGACCAATTACTCTGAATTGGACCGGTAAGTTTTGATGGCGTATGGCGTAACGAAGCTCTGAAATCTTGAATAATAATTTACTGAGAAAGAATCTGCGTGTCATAAATTTTAGATTTCGCTTATATCAGTATTCAGAATTCATAATTCTGAATAATTATATTGTTGTATAGGAATATAGATCAGGACATAGACATTCGTGTAGTTTAAGTATCAGATTTGCATATATTTCAATTCATAAGCCGCCTATATTTAATTTCATTCAGAACTGTGCATATTTCGTGTCAACATAAGATAACGAAACAGATGTAATCATAAAAAACACGGCATAGAATCTCGAGGAACTGGTAGAGCATCATGAAAGCGGAATGAGCAAAAAAAGGCTCGGCTGAGGCTGGTGTAGGTGACTTAACCAGCACCTTGATTGGTATAAAAGAACGCCTCGCAAGCGTTGAATTCATTATAGTCAGTGAGTTAGACATTAGACAACTAAAGAATTAATGAGTGAACCATTTATACCGCCAAAAGGTAAAAAGTAAGTGTTCCATCAGTTACCATTGAAGTAGTAGGTAAATAGTAATTTTGCCATTTGAGTTAGTACATTCAGTTCCATTATTTTGTTCGCGGTGCGGCCTTGTGAAATCAAATATCATTTAATTAGTAATTGTAATTGTTGTATTATACCTGATAAGTTCATCCTGTTCAGATTTCCATAACGTCCCGATGAAGTCAATTGTTTCCGTAAAATTGAATTTATCAACTGATTGTATTGTGTCAGAGAGTGTGGATGATCAGAGTGAAAGGGAATCACGACACACCAATATACACTGTGTCTACCCGGAAGTGAGGGTGTGTCGTAGATAGTCTTCCGCTAGGGTCTACACGCTGTGACTACCCTGAAGTAGGTTCTGAAGGAGGATGTATGTTCGAGAGTCGTAATTTCCTCTTTATACGCTGTGTGTACCCGGAAATAGAGTGGTATTATAATTCTAACACGCTGCTACTACCCGGAAGTAAGAGTTATAATTGCAAAAGTTATGTGTGGGTAGTATATAAGTGCCTGGCACTGTGGTAGAATTACCGGTAAGACCGTTTTCGAGAATCAATAATGCAGATAATTCAATAGATGCAGAAACTTCGAATACATCGTTTGAAGAAGAAAGTGACCTGAACGACAGCTACGATGCAGGCGTAACGAAAAGAGCGAGAATTAGCAATCCATAATTAATATTGAAATGTAAATTTTTGTGTGTAAATAATAATAATAATAATAGGAATAATAATAATAATAATAATTATATAAAAATACTTAAAACAGTTTTGCATCATTTAATACTACTTCCAATCCAGCTCCCACAAAAACCCACTTTCCTACCTATGGGGATCCTTTAGAGCGCAGGTTTTGTTCAATTAATCCTACTCACTATCAGTTGAATGAAGCTTAACTCGACAAAACATCATCGAATCAAGACTAATTTAAAAGAACGTTGGAAGAGGTAAAAGGAGAAGGTACAAGCAATGTAATAAAACAAAAACAGCCCTTGTTACAAACAGCATAAATAGAAATAATGATGATCCTGATTATGGAATTTTCTGTCAAAAAGATGACATGGACAATGACAATGGCAGAACAAAATATTCCTCGAATGGCAATAAAAATAATTCCGACGATCTTATTCAGTTTGAAAGAGTGACTAATTTACAATCTGACAACGAGGTTTGGCTTGAAGAACGCAGACAATTATTGACTTCTTCAAACTTTGTAAGTGCATGTGAAGAAAGAGAGACAACTAGTTGCGTAAAAATTTGTTATATTCGCCTAGTATGCTATTGGTGGATGCGCTATTAGAAGGAAAAAAATTAAACGTTGAAATTTCAGATTGTGGTATGTAATTTGACGAAGAATCTCAATTTCTTATTATAGATGATGCAATAGTCACTGGAATCGAATGTTCATTTATTTACACCAAAAAATTACCACGATGTGTATCAAGTAATAGCAGAAGCAACATTTCCTTTCTACAAAAATATTTATCTATAAACACTGATCGTAGTTGGTTTCACCAGATTCAAAGCCAACTAAGAAAGAAATGCAGTTTCGGAATTTATATTAATAATAACATTCCTTCAAAGGTGGAAATTATTGAGACATTGAAAAAACAAGATGGAAGCTGCTGGTTCAATTTTACGAGGAGTGTTTCTTTTCAGAAGTAGTTGATTCTAGTCATACAAGAAATATGGAGACAATGTGCAACGTATTTGCCCCGTTTAAATTTTCGATGAACCAAAAGAAACTTGGAAATTGACTTTCTATGAGGGGTTGTAAAACCCTCAGTTGTGGTCACCTCTCGCAGACAGAGCTATGAAACGGAGTTTCCATGTCAGGAACAACACTACCCTCTTCTTTTTGCTTACCAGTAGCTTAACAATATTCACCAAAAGGGCTCAGTAAAAGAGGTTACTGCAATTAAGGGTTATACTGGTTATACTAACGCTCTTAAAAGAATATTTTATCTTGAAACTTGTACATTTCTGCAAGTTACGCAAGTTTTTATATAACCTACAAATTTGTCTCCACATTTCTCTTCCTTTGAGTATGAAATTTTTGTGATATGTTAATGAAATAAAAATATATCAACCATCCATTTGATATACCTATAGTTTTTTAATTTTTTCAACTTTTTCACCTTAATTATATTTGTAGGCCTTTGTTTCTGTTGAATTTTGTAATGATATGTAAGTAAAAGACATATAGCAATAAAAGGATATTGAAGAAAAACATTTTTTTTCAAGCAACCGTCTGTTGGACAAATTATACTCTTCCGGTACCAGATGAGCTCACCCCAAACTAGATCAAGTCATACCTAACAGAGAGAACACAGAGGGTCGAGTTCGCCCAGAGTCCCGAACGTTAACAAGAGGTACTCCGTAGAAATCTTCCGTACTCTCAGTCGTTTACTCGGACTACATTAACGCACTCATTTCGTGTTCGGATAGAATGGAAATAACAGAACATGTGAAGTTTTACATAGAGAAGGTATAGCAAGGTATAAAAATATTGGTGATAAAACAACTATGAGAGAATCCCATTCAAAGAATAGCCGTACTTTCATGTTTACTACTAAGCTATGAACGAGAATCAATTGCAAGCGGAGAATCCACATTTTAGATTTGTTCATAGATCAAAAGCTTACGTGGAGTGAACATGTTAGGTATGTTCAATCCAAGTTAAGCTCGCATTGCTTTCTGTTAAGAAATTTGAAAGCACGGTCACTCAAGAGGTTATTGAGTTATACTATGTCCTTTTCCAGTTGACATTGTCTTTTGGATTAATCTTCTGGGAATCGGCTCATAAGGTTTCACAAGTATTTATATTGCAAAACAGAGCAATCCGCAATATGAGATTATTTGATAGAACATCATATGAAGAACTTTTTGAAAACTTGAATGTTTTGACGTTACCCTCATAATATATTTATCTATTTATGATGTATGTCATGAATAAGAACAAAGTCCTACATACTTGGGCATGAAATCTTACGACCTAAACTTGAAGATCTTATGACAGCCAAAGCCTACAATTCCGCAGAGAGCACCGGTCAGAATCCTCTTTACAGCAGGTTTCCACAAACTCAGAAACAGTTTAAATGAAGCATGATTATTGATAAGTTGAAGTTGATTTTATATAGGTTCAACTCAAGTGTAATATGTTAGTGCCCTCGGACTGACAGATAGCTTGCAGATGTGACCTGACCTGACCGTTTGGCTACACAAATTCAATTTTAAAATGTCAATATAATATTAAGAACCACTTCATGCTCTAAGGCAACAATCATTACTTCATTGCATTGTTATTTGTCAGATTTATAACTGTGAATTAAATTGTTTCACAAAGAAGATAGTAATGTTTCAATCAATCAACGTAATCACATGCAATTGTAATAATAATCCAAGAAATATTGGAATCGAATCAATGTATAACCTTACTCTTGAAAATTGTGAAAACAAACAATGGATCCAAAGAATTTGTTTTTTTCATAATGTAGTACCTCAGAAAAACTCATATTAGTATTTCTAAAGTATCCTGGATATCAGAGCTCATCATTCCGAGATGTGACTGATATATCTCATTTAGGTTTGCGAACTCTTTATTATATATAAATTCTCGGGAAATAGGTCACACTAACACATATGCTTACTATTTTCGTCTTTACGTACGTTTCGGTCTCACGACCATCATCAGGAGACTTATTTTGTCTGAAACGGGATTTCTTAAGACTAATTGTATTAGCACAAAGCGTCCTTATCGCACCAATTTCAATTAAAAATGCCCAACGCCGGAACGAACAGAAACATGAATGATGTTTTAAGTATATGAAATATATCAAGAATCCACTGTTTAGTAATATTCTTATATTATACGAATACATGTCAATAACGTCTGTAAACGACTGCAACCAAAAAATATTACGTTCAAGTATCTACTTTCGAACCAGATAATAAAGATTTATGAGGTATCAGAAATACTACTTTTTGAGCCGTCTACCTAAAATATACTTTTAACATCGTGAAGACGAATGTAGGAACTTACAAGACTTTTAATTGATTGCGTTAGGATAAATCTGACTTAATGTCTGAATATCTGTCCTATTATTTAAAGATTTGGAGTCATGTTTCAGGTGAATCATCTCGAGGATGAATCTTTTATAATAATTGGTTTCCTTAGTAAAAATATTTACATTTTTGTAATCGAATTGATGGTTATAATCAAAGCAGTGTTTAGCAAGGGCGGTGGAATCTTCTAGGCTTTTCTTTCTTGTGCTATACTTATGGCTATACATTCTTTTTCGAAATATCTTTGAGAGATTCCAATAAAAGTTCCAGCGCAATCTAAACATTTCAATTTGTATACTGTGTGGGTTTGTTTATCTTTGGGTATTAAAGGTTTTAGATTTGAGAAATATTCCCCAACAGTTAGTCGGCTTATGTGCAACACTTATATCATACTTTTTTAAACACTGCTTAATTTTTTCTGAGGTCTCCGGAACATATGGTAATGTTATAAAATTATCTGTATTACCGTTTATGTAATTTATATATGACGTTCCATTATAGATTTTGTTTATTCTTTCTTTAATGATGAGATTGAAAAAGGTTTTTGAGTAGCCATTCATTTCCAGTGTATTACGAACAATTTTCAAATTTTTGGGACGGTCCTCTGGTGGACAATATAACCGCCTGAGCTGTTTAGAACACTTTCTTCCTATAACTTGTTGGTGCAACGGAATTAACGTTGATACCACACTTCTTCAGTGAACCACGAAGTTTTAATTTTTCCATCTGCATCATGCCTAATGTTCATATTTAGGAAATGTATGTTATTTTTCACTTTTATTTCACAAGTAAATTGAAGTTTACAGTGGAAATTGTTAAATTTTTAATCACGTACTGAATTTTATCTTTGGGAACACACGTAAGGCAATCATCTACATACCGTTCAAAGAATACGGGTCGAAAATCGAATGAATTTATAACAGATTCCTCTAGGCATTCCATAACTAGGTCAGCAATAGTAGCTGAAATAGGAGATATCATTGCTGTGCCGAATATTTCTCCAAAATTTTGCTCACCATATTGAAAATAAGTGCATCTAAACAAAAATGTACTGCATTTATAAATTCAGATTGATCTAGAGATCTCTGCCCAATGTTTTTTGATGCTACTCGATGCCAAAACGATTGGTATATTTGGAAATAAAGAAACAAGTCCAAGAAAATTAATTGATGATCTATGGGTACCGACTGATTTTTATAAATTCATTAACATGCCATGAGTCTTTCATATAAAATTAATTTTTCTCATTATATTGTTGATAGATTTTGATAATAATTTTGATAAATTGTAGGTAGGCGCTCCAATATTATTAACAGTGGGTCATAAAGGTATATCACTTCCATGTAGTTTCGGAAGTCCATAGATATAAGGTGCTTGCCCACTATGGCAAATTAATTCATTCTTCAATTCAATAGAGATTGTCTTATTTTTGCACCCTATATTAATTGATTTATTCATGTCATTTTGTACTGATAGTGATAGAGTAGGGTCAGATTTGAATTTTTTGTATTACACTGGAAATGAATGGCTATCAAAAAACGTTTTTTAAAATCATCATTAAAGAAAGAATAAACAAAATCTATGAAGGAACGTCATATATGAATAACATGAATGCTAATACAGATAATTTTGTAACGTTACCATATATTCCGGAGACCTCAGAGAAAATTAAGAAATGTTTAAAAAAGTATGATATGAATGTTGCGCAGCCTACTAGCTGTGTTGGAAAATATTTCTCAAATCTAATACATAAGATGAACAAACCCACACAGTATATAAATTGAATTGTTTAGATTGTGATGGGACTTATACTGGAATCTCTGAACAATATTCATAAAGAAGAATGTATGGCCATAAGTATAGCACAAGAAACAACATCTTAGAAAATGCCACCATCCTTGCTTAAAAATGCTTTGATTATAACCATCAATTCGATTCGACAAAAATGTTAATATTTCAACTGAGGAAACCAATTATTATAAGAGATATATTCTGGGGATGATTCACATAAAACGTGACTCCAAATCTGTAAATCATAGGATAGATATTCAGTCAGATTTGTAATGAAGATTCTTGACCCAGGTATGAATTATATATAAATTCCCGGGAAATAGGTTACTTACATCAACACTTATGCTTACTATATCTGTCTTTACGAACGTTTCGACATAATAAGTCTTGTGATGATGGTCATGAGACCGACACGTACGTAAAGACATGAAAATATAAAGTATAAATGTTTATGTGACCTATTTCCCGAAAATTTATATATAAGTCAGATTTATATTAATTTAATTAGTTAAAACTCTTGCCAATTCCTACATGCGTCTTTATAATATTGAAAGTAAATCTTAGGTAGACGGCTCAAATAGTAATATTTCTGATGAGGTCCGACAACCTTTTTCTATTACCTCATAAATCTTTAATATCTGGTTCGAAAGTAGATATTTGAACGCAATATTTTTTTGGTTTCAGTCAATTACAAACTTTGTTGACATGTATTCGTATATTATAAAAATATTACTAAACAGTGGATTCTTGACATATTTCATATCCTTAAAACATTGATGTGTTGCAATTTCCATTATTCGTGCTTCTGTTCGTTTCGGCGTTGGGCATTTTTATTCGAAATTGGTGCGATAAGGACGCTTTGTGCTAATACAATTAGTTTTAAGAAATCCCGTTTTAGACAAAATGAGTCTTCTGATGATGATCGTGATACCGAAACGTAAGTAAAGACGAAAATAATGAGTATATGTAATAGTGTGACCTATTTCCTGAGAATTTATATATAATCCATACCTGCGTCAAGAATTTTATTGGGATATAATTATGTATGTGAATTCCTGGAAACCATTGTCATAGAGCACTACCTACTGTCTGTTATTCTGTGCTATTGCCTAGTGTTATGGGTAAAATGGCCAACCTATATAAAGCAAGCCGAGACAAAAGCATTTTTACAAATCAAAGATGTTCCTAAAGTGCTTAGCAGGTACTACAGAGAAGCGACGTCCATCCATATTAATATTTCTTTTTTTCCAATAACTGAACCGAACTAAGCAGTGTTCATCCATAAATATTGCAATTTTAATATACATGTTTCTAATAAACTATAAAAGAGTTCATATTGTGGATACACTATAAGAATATAAATGAGAAATATTCACCCTTATCCACTAAAAATACTCTTAAAGTACTGATGACCTTTAGGCTACCAAGTAGTCATCATCAGAGTTTACTCTGATAATGGCTACTTGGTAGCCGGAAGATCCTCAGTACTTCAAGGGTATGTTTAGTGGATAAGGGTGGATATTTCTAATTTTTAATAAATGTTACTCATACTTACCTATAATAGGTACTAGCCTTGTGTACTACGATCTCTCTTTTGATTAGCTATTTGTAAACAATTAATTTTTTATGCTTGCTTTATTATTTTGCCAATCAAACGTATTACTCTGACTTGCTACATTTTCCATACGAGAGCAGCTAGAACATTGATGTTCGAATGAATGACACCATGATTGAAACCAACAGTGAGAATTCAGTCAATACTACCCTAATTAACCCCAAAATTTCACTTCTCTACCAACAGAAATTGAAGAAGCTGGTGATGATTACTTGAACGATCCAAACAGTAACTTGAATAATATAATTATTACTTGCTGGATATGTCGATAACCTAATTATGAGAAACTGTGACGAAAAGTTAGTGTATGAACAAGTTGAAGAAGGTCCATATGTCCAAGTCGAAGAAAAAATACAGCATAAAAATGATGAGCAGAGACATCTTAATTCAACCAGAGTTCAGATCGCAGATAGTCAAATTGTTAAATATGATGACAATACATACACAGAAACCATAATCTGATGTTGATTTGGAAATTAAAGGAATTTAGGAAGGAATTGAGCTGAAAGAATCCATAGATCGCAGAGAAAATCACTATTTCCTTTCCATTAAACGTATTGAATGAAATTTTGCACCGATGTCCTCTTGGCGGCTGAATAATATTTAGAGGCAGCGGAACTGCTTCGAACGGCCGCCGTCGTTAGCTGTCCTGTACAGCCCGCGAGCAACAGCTGTAAAAGAATACAAAAATTCTCATCTTCCTCCCGATGCTTTTCAAATGCCAGTTCAGCCCTAGGGGTGTGGTGAAAAAGGGATGATATGTTAAAAGTTAAAATGATTTTCAATTCTGTTCTGTATTTGGTAAAATAATAACAAACAATAAATAAACTGAACATTTTTCGTATGAATAAAGACTCACTAATTTCGCGATAAAACTAAACTTCTACCTGCTATGTCTTTAGGCCTATTTACAATCATTCAGTCCGGCTCTCTCAACTGAAATTAGCATAATCAAGGGATTTTATGCCCTGTAGCTTACTGCAGCCATTAGGTCCAACCATTTTTCATTAAAGAACTTCACAAATATAATAAAACTTGTAACATTAATATTCTATAAGAGGGTAAATATCATCTGATATACGAGCCTGCGTAGATGTTGATTTATTGCAACACACATGCTGAATAATAGCGAACCGTAATACTATATATTAAAAAGATACTGATGTAATAAAACTTGAAATACGCATGCGTTATAAAATATGAATAAGTATCTATCTATTATTAAATCAACACAAAACAAAAATATTAACACAACATGTATGAGCAGGAAAATAAGCTCTTAGCTGGTGAAATTTGAAAAAAAGCTTCAATTGGCCGAAAAGTTGTGCCAATTCTCTACATTGTTTCCGGAAAATGTACATTTCCGAGTTATAGCCGGATATTCAGAACTGAATATCCGATCGATTTAAAAATAATTGTATGATATGTAGTATGAAAGCATGCTATTTTTTTGGGAAATGTTTTTTCGAAAACGCATATTTTTCGAGTTATCAACGAAAATCTCAACAAAATTGATGATGTCTAAAAATAAATATGTGAAAAATCTGAAAAAATTTAAGTTAGTAGAATAAAGTCATATAAAAATTATGTTCTCTCGCTTGTTTTGAAAATGCATATTTTACAAAATAACGGCGCTTTTAGGGAAGCGCGCAAAAAATGTTTATTTTTTGCTTCGAAGAAAAGACTTTTACGACGCTATATAGGTATCACTTAGTCACGCAGTTTGTTTCTTTAAGATCCCATCAACATTTGAAAAAACTAATTTTCTTTAGTTTCACTATCCATTTGTTGTAAAAACAATATGTTAATGGTCTGAAACTTGTTTGAAAATGAAAATAAATGATATATTTGGACTGTTAAACACTTTTTTGAGTCTGATTCTCGGAAAATCCATATTTTCCGACTTATAACCGTTTGACATTCCCGATGGGTGGAGGAAACTCTGGTAAACAGAGTATCCGATCGATTCAAAAGCACTTGTACCTTATGTGATTTTTTGTGAGGACAAATTTCCCAGATTTTGGAGTTGACTGGACTCAAAAATAGCGTTTGGGAAAAATTTACTCCCTCAAGAGTTCTGTATTTTCATACTACAAAATGTAAAAGTGGTTTTGATTCGTTCGGAAAAAAGTTTGGCCAAATTTCCCTCCTCCCCATCGGAATTTTCAAACGGCTATAACTCTGAAAAAGTCGTAGATATGAAAAGTGTTTATTTTGTTGGAAAAAGTCCTAATATATAGATTGTTTTCATTTTCGAAACAAGATTCCAACAATCAACAAATTGATAGGTCGAACCAGCAAAAAGTTATTTCCGGATGTTGATGTCATGTTAAAGGATCATAATGTATGACTTTTTAGTAAATTAAAATTTACATGCCCTTTCGGAAAATTGTCGAAATTTCGAAAAATATCCGTTCTCAAAAAACCTGAAGCATACTTATTTTCAAATATTTTCCATTCCAAACAATTCATAATTTTATTTTTACGTGCGATACTGATTATTTTCCTTGAGAAATTTCCGAAAACAACGTTAAGAAAATAAATTCCCCATTTTGACCCAAGAACCGAAATCTTTCGTTCTGAATTCATGCAGTTTTGAGGAAATTAACAAATTATTAGTTTGCTTATGATTTCTGATAAATTATTTAATAGAGCACGCTCTGATTTCTTTTCACCTTTTGTGGTTTGTTGTAAGCATTTTTCCAGGAAGGGAGGTAAACTTTGCGTAACGAAATGTGATATCCTACTCAAACTATTGTCTACTCTATCCCCGAATTTATATCTCATTCAAATTGATGTGAAAAATTTAAGAACTTAATGCCATGTGTAGTGAAACATTTTATCTAGATTAATTAAAAATTTAAAGTTACAAGTTTTTTTTAAATGTGAGTTTAATTTTCCAACTTTAGGAAGTTTTCAATGTAATATCCATTATTTGGAGCACTATTCACCGATTTGAAGAATATGCTAACGTGCCACTCGAGGTAAGTTAAGTAAATATGACAGTATCTCTAAGGATTTCTAAAGCGCTTACTTGATGTAAATTCAATTAATAAACATGAAGAATAAGATAACATTCAAATTTAAATGATTTTCATAGTGTGGGGGATCAGCTCTTTGATTGGGCGGTTTGCCCTAAACTGTCCCGTGGTCCTGGTAGAGGTATAGGGGAAGGAAACACATCACTTATAAAAAAGAGTCACTTCACTTAAGGTAGAGCTCGGCGCCATTATGGCTTAATGCCTTACTCTCAGAAATTACAACTTAGGCAGGTACATTGACTATACTGTCAGATGCGTGGACAATGAATATACTGTATACTACTATATTTACTGATATGCTCCACATTACTATATATACATGTTATGTCACTGTTTATTGAACATGCGGTTTATACCTGCGTGTCCTCCTGTTTTTAATGTATGAAAATCGTTTAAGATTAATTGTCTACATTCTTTTTCATCAACTGTTAATACATCTGGTATAACATTTATTTTTAATCCTATTTCAAAACCGGCGGATTTTATTTCTTCTATTTCTTTATTTAGCGCGCTTATTAATTCCTTATTTTTGGAATTTTTCATGATGCATATTTCAGCAATATTGAAATCCTTACACAAATTTTCTACACTTCTCAACAATGCCCTTAGGTACAATGCCGATCGAAATTGTAGTTTTATGTAAATCAATTTTCTTTCTTCATCATAATATAATGAATTGTTAAAATTTTTGTCTAGACATTTTTCCTTGTTTAATTCATCAAATTCTTCCTCAGATAACACTTCTAGTAACACACAATCGGTAGGACGTTTTATAAGTTCGACTACTCCCGGGTGATCAATCCTATTAGTGTCGTAATCGTTCTTATTAATTTGTCCTTCCTTTTCTGCTTTTACCTTTTGTGCTCTTGTGATTGCAAATATTTCCTCCGATGTTTTATTACACATCGTCTTAAGTTCTGATGATTCAATACGAATCCTTGATAAAGCATCGGCTGTAACATTTTCCGTGCCTTTTATATAATTTATAGTAAAATCATACTCTTCTAGAGTCAGTCTAAATTTTGTCAATCTACTAGATGGGTTTGTCATGCCAAAAAGATATACCAGCGGTCTGTGATCAGTGTATATATCAAAGGTTCGACCATATAGATAGGGTCTGAAATGCTTTACGGCCCAAACTATTGCTAAAAGTTCTTTTTCGATTGTGCAATAATTCTGTTCTGCCTTGTTTAATGTTCTGCTGGCATATGCGACAGGTCGGTCATCACTGTTAGATAACACTGTTCCTATCGAATATCCCGATGCGTCACATTTTAAAATGAATCTATTTTCCTTTTCAAAATTTGGGTATTGCAGGATTGGTGTGCTCATGAG
Source organism: Endomychus coccineus (assembly GCA_958510875.1). NCBI lineage: Eukaryota > Metazoa > Arthropoda > Insecta > Coleoptera > Endomychidae > Endomychus > Endomychus coccineus. The sequence continues at coordinate 153,492,188 of OY294068.1, read as the reverse complement.
AGCTAGTTTCAGGGTTTCCAAAGATTTTTGACACCTATCGTCCCAATTAAAAGATGCATTTTTTCTTGCTAATTGATTTAAAGGATTTGCGATTTTTGCGAAATTTGGAATAAATTTCCGATAGTAGTTTGCGAAAGCTACAAAACGCTTTGCATCTCCGGCGTCCTTTGGAACCGGATATTGCTTAATAACTTCAATTTTTTCCGGATCGGGTGATATCCCGTCCGCGGAAATCAAATGACCCAAATATAAAATTTCTTTCTTTAAAAATTCGCATTTGCTTGGATTTAATTTCAAATTTACATCTTTTAATCGTTGTAAAATCTTTACGTGTGTCGTCAAATCTTTGCCAAAAACTATAAGATCGTCCAAATATATGAAACAAGATTCATAATTTAATCCTGTCATAGCCATTGTCATGACTCTGGAAAATACACTTGGGCTTATCTTTAATCCCATTGGTAGCCTTGTTAGCTGATACTGACCTCTGTCTGTAGTGAAAGCGGTGCATTTCCTGCTTTCTGTATCTAATTTCACCTGGTAATATCCTTGTGACAAATCCAAATGTGAAAAATATACTACTCCTGATAATGAATCTAGAATTTCTGATATGGAGGGAAGTGGAAACATATCATCTTGTATCTGTTTATTAAGTAAACGATAGTCTATTACTACTCCACTTTTTTACTCCATTTTTGTCTACTTGCTTCTTTGGTACAATTAGAAGCGGGGAAGACCATATAGAGATGGTTTCCTCAATTATGCCATCTTGCAGCATCTTATCTATGTGCTTGTGAATTTCATCTTTCTGTGCGTTTGGTAACCTATACGGTCTGACGAACACTGGACTAGAGTCGTTATTCAGATGAATTCCTTGTTTTGTGATATTTGTTACCGTGAGAGGGTCGTTTTCTAAATGAAAAACATCGGCATATTTTGCACAGATTTTTTCAATAGTCGTTTTTTCCTCTCCGTGTAACGTGTCCAAATTTACTTTTTCCAAAAGTTTCTCTACTCGCTCAACTATCATGTAATCTTTTTTGAATTTACATACATTATAATTTGATAATCTATCAGTAGTAGGGGTAAAATTCCTAATTTTCACTTTTCTTTCATTCGAATTTAAAATACGTACAGGAACTTGACCTTGTACTGGTTTTACTATTGTGCCTGCAATAAAAACACCGTTGCATATTTCCTCATTCAAAACGATGCATTCTTCGCTCTCATTTACGTCGAAATATCGTACAATATCACACCTTGCAGGAATTGTTGTATAACATTCACACCTTGAATGAATTGACATTGACATTTTTTCATTATTCAGCATAAAGGAAAACGTGAAAGTTTCATAATTTATAATTGCTTTATGTTTTAAAAAGAAATTTGACCCCAGTATTCCTTGAATTCCGTTAGTAAATTGATTTAAAACTATGAATTCTTGTTCAAACTCTATATTGTTTACTTTTAAATTTATGTTGACGGAGCCTTGTGACATTACGGAACTAGCGATTCCTTGTATGTTTACTTTTTTGTTTTCGTTTATCCTCTCTGAATTTTGAATAACTTCCTTGAAGATGACACTGACTGAAGATCCTGTGTCGATAAGAAAATTTAATTCATTCATCCCATATCTCATTTTCACACAATTCATTCCATTCGTACTTAGATTTTCATTCACTCTATTCGGAACGAAAAAACTGATTCTTAAATGAACCTTTCACCTCTTCTCCTGAAGTGCTACTACTGTTCAGATTACTAGCCATTATTATTTTGAAAATTATATCCAAAAGGTTTGTGTTGGCGTTCAACACTCTGTCTTGGTTGATTTTGTTGCGGATTGTTATTGTAACGTTGGTTGTTTCCTCTGAAGGGCTTGTATTGTTTTCTGTAATTTTGATGCCTTGCGTCAAAATTGTTACCTTGCTTGACTCTATAGTCTCGCATGTGGAATGTTTCCACTTTGGGTTTCTCTGTATGTAGAGATCCATTTTCTTCCACTGCTCCACAAATAGCGTAGGCTAAATTGTCGTAATTTCTAGCCTTTACTATTGTGCGTAGGTCGTTATTGTTTAGACCATTTGCGAAAATGTTTACAGCTAATCTTTCGTTTACCGATCTCAAGATATTTGCTGTTTCTTCGTTTCCTTTCGCTTGTGCTACTGTTAGATCTACCAATAAACCTTCAACAGTTCCTCCAAAACTATCAATGCCTTTGATTCCTTGCTTTGCGCTATGGAATTCATTTGCGAGGGCAGCCTCCGATTTTCTCGTAAGCAGTTTATTTTTTATGTCCTGAACCAATGCCTCAACTGAGTCGTATGCTTTCTTGACTCTCAGTTTTGCATTTTGGCTCAGCCTAGTTTTTAAAACGAAATTTATTAAAAATACCCTTCCAGAATTATCTAGCATGTCGCTGTATAATTCGATAGCATCGATTAACTGTTTCGTGACGTCATTATTTCCATTCATTACTGGAAGTAACGAGGTCGCGGTGCGTAAATCAAACTTCTCAGACATATTTGACGCTTGAACAACTGAATCAATTAAATTCAATCTTTCGGTTAAACTAGTTTTTATACTTTCAATTAAATTCTCTATTGAACCCGTGTATTTCCTTGCTTCTGAAATTAAGTTTTGTTCATGTTGTTCTCTGTTAAATATGTCCTTCTCAAGCTTAAAATTTCCTGTTATTACATTTAACTTATCTAATTTCCTCCTAGTAGCGGTTAAATCTGATTTTCTAACACTATTGTCTTTGTTAAGATTCCTATTAAAAACTCTTAATTCTTCTAAAATGTACCTAAAATTGTCTAAAATGATCATTACTCACATGATGTTCGAGACACCACACCAATGTTGGTTGGCTTCTTCTAATCTCCTCTCTGATTCTCCTAACCATCATTTTCCTAACCATCCTGTGGACTAGGTACACTACGATGATTATTACCAGCATGAGGGTTATTATTCCCAGTATCTCTGCTGTAGAGAGAGAAATTCCTGTTTTGTCCCTGATGCCCATTTTCAGCCCATCGCTGTTTGCAGCCTGGACGTTCATCATCTCTTCTGATGATCTTGCGTTTCCCATTTTTGAAACTTCGATTCCCATTTTGCCAATAATCAATTTAGCGTCTTCCTGTTAAACCATATGGGAGCCATGTGGGAGATCACATATGGCGATGTGGACAGGGAGCGGTTCGTTTCTTTTTTTTTCCATAAGAAAAAGACTGGTATGGATCGCCATGTGGGGGATCAGCTCTTTGATTGGGCGGTTTGCCCTTAACTGTTCCGTGGTCCAGGTAGAGGTATAGGGGAAGGAAACACATCACTTATAAAAAAGAGTCACTTTACTTAAGGTAGAGCTCGGCGCCATTATGGCTTAATGCCTTACTCTCAGAAATTACAACTTAGGCAGGTACATTGACTATACTGTCAGATGCGTGAACAATGAATATACTGTATACTACTATATTTACTGATATGCTCCACATTACTATATATACATGTTATGTCACTGTTTATTGTTTAATGTTCTACTAAACTAATCTACGATTCAAGGTATCTAGGTTAGCCGTTATGTAATATATTAACATATTGCTTGGTAACCCAGATCCGAGATCTAAACATATACTTACATAATAATTAATATAATTAAGGTCTATTCGGGGATTCTAGGTAAACTCGTATAGGGATGGAAGATTCCTATACTACAATAGTATAGAGGTAGTAAATACAACATAACCAGGTACACATTCTCAAAAGATATTCAAATTTCTGAAAAGTCAAAATAAACACTTACTATTCAAAACTTATTATATGAATAACTCAAAATGGAAAAGAGACATCATTGAAACATCTGGAGTTTATAAGTACACTGTGTTGATATTAGTGCTGCATATATAGGACAGACGAAACCTCAGCAACTGCTTTCAAGTACACTAAGAAAAACAGGATTCAAATCACGCGAATGATTTCACATATTCCGAAGGAAGTTAAAAACTAACTAATTCAATTCTTAAGCCAAATCAAGGACAATTTTGATTTCCCCTACCCAACCCATAGTCCAGTCCTTCATACACTATTCTATTATAGCATATTTGGGGATGATAGTCTATTTGTAACTTAGCTGATAACACTCGTTTTGGTTATGTCACTGTGTGAAGACAAGTAGTTTGTGTAAATTTGAAATATTGTTTTATTTCCCTATTCAATATATTTTGTTAATGTGATAACTTGTGACAAAAGAGGGAGACGATCCAAAATTTTGAAAAATCGCGGTACCCTGAGGTACATGCTAAAAGGTAAATGATTGTGTGTAGATATGTAGCAAATTCAGAAGATAATCGGAAAAACGAGTTCAAGGAGATGTAACATTTTCTCCTAAATTCGCAATCAATATAGGTTGGCACTAGGGACCTATATAAGAGGAGGGGTTAGATGTTCAAATCCCCTGCACTCATTGAAGCGCTCATGCATACACAATAATCATTATTCTGGGGAATTATAATAGATCTGGCACTACCACCCGGCGCCCACAAAACACATACCATAGAGGTAATGTAATATAATATACTCGCACTCACACTCACACATTCAGACCCACACCCTCACCCTGATCCACATCCACAGCCACACACACACACACATATAAGAACACACAAACACACAACATATAAAAAATAGTCTAGATCGATTCAAAAATGCTCAAACCGGACATATCCACGAAAATCCGATCGATTTCAATACTTCCCTTACAATATATACTACGTATATATACGTGAGGGATGTAAAAATTTGATTTTTTAGTTAAACCTTTCGTAGCTGTATTATTATATGAAAACATGTTGCAGTTTGAATAATATAAATGATTCCTATCACACGTTCCCAACCGAGGATTCTTTTTTACCAAAGCGTGTCATATTGTCAACCAGGACAACGTAAAACATGTTATTAATGGAATCGTGGAGATATTAAACCATCGTGTTGCGTATTATTGCGGTGTAACAATTACAATAATGGAAAAAGAACTGAAACTAGATTCATCTTGTTGACGTGATTTGGCTTATAATAATAGGGGACTGCAGTTGTCACGGAATCATATATTTGACATGCACCGAGTTCAAAATACTGGAGAATGATTTCGCCTCGGCTGCACGTTTCTAATATTATTAAGTTTTTAATCAAAGACCAACAATAACAGCAATCTCAGAGAGTGAGTACCTATTCACATGAGAATAAATCACTAAACAGTTTAAGGACGAATACGCTTGTCAGTCCGTCACCCTGCCATGTAACAAAATATTCAAGGGAGCCGAATTCTTCAGGGCCCATTCGATGGAGGGAAATATGAATGTAAGAATTTAAATTTAGATGAAAGAAAATATAATGAATGAGAAATTAAATTTCGTGGCATTGAAGAAAGTGTTGAGTTATGATTATCAGCTGAAGATTAGACGAGAATACGTTTCTGAGAAATGAATATTCCTCGTTCCCAATCTCGTGAGAAAATGTATCATCTTAGAAAGTCAATAATAATTACTATCAATCTTGCAATAACTCTAAATTCCCCACACAATTTCTATTGCATTGGACACATAATGATCTGAGAACTGTATGTCTCCATTTGGTAGGTAATTCATTGATTTATTCCTAGAAAACTTTAAGTGAATGCCACAAAAAGAAAGATCTTACGCATTTGATCAAAGTTGATGTCAAGCTATTTCAGATATTCTCCTATTTCAACCTTTTTCCATAAGGTATTCGCCATGGTATCCGTTATGACACAGGACTGTCCTCTTAAGTTTGGAAGCAATTGCTCTCAAAACAATTTATGGAAGTTCTCGTGGTTCACTTTGCCATGATAATCAGGTGCAAATTTTTGAACCAAATATAAATCCAGCTGCATGGAAAAGCCTCCTCGATTGCCACCCGTAATATAGTTATTTGACTACCGACATAGAATTGAAAGAATTCCATCTAGAAATATTTTCTTCTAAAACCTAAGAACCTAATTGTCTGTTTAGATACATTTGATAATTCTGATGAAACTTGTCTTATTGCACTAGAAACTAATATTACACAAAATGCAAGCTTAACATGAATAAATGGGATTCACCTAATTCTTTCTGAGAAGTCTGCAACGCGTTTTTCTATGAAACAATTAAAACAAATGGATTATATTATATTATTATATTCTGGTACTGTCCAGTGAACTGTCAAAATTATGGATCTTAATTTCCTTATACCACAGAGTACTTTATCCAATGCATATGTGATCCCCCATACATTTGAATCACACGTGATTCAAATCTTAAAATAAGAACCTCGGTCACTTTTGTGGATTAAATATAAGAAAAACCACTGTTGTCATAATGATGCTGCAATAAATTCAGATTCGTCTTGAGATACATCTCTGAAGTTGAAATGTTCATGAACTACCCGATAATGAAGTAACGTGTTCAGTTGTGGAAAACCTGGTATACACATCTCCTGCAGAATCAGGCCCTGAATATTATTTCAGCCACTTCAGTGTTCACTTCAGAGACCTGTTGTAATTTATAAGGAATTTTAATATACCTATATTCATGAAAAACAATCTCTCAACTCTATTTATGAATTTTATATCTGAATGAAGAGATAGTTGAAGTTAACATAGCAATCCACAAGAGCATTGGGAACAATGAACAGTTAAGCACTCATTGCAATAGCCTGGTATCCAAGATTTTATTTGTGAATTTGAGTTTTATTCTACGCTATATTTTGAATTTGATTAAAGATCACTACAATGTACTGAAGAAACAGAACAAGAGGCTGCACGATGCCCTCAATCGAATAGATTACAGCGATTTGAAAATTGCAGATGGAACCTAAACTGCAAATAGGCAGCAAAGTGACCTCCTGAGTTTCTGAGATTGTCAGGATGTGATACCGATGAACATATTTAAACAAAAGTGTACGTGTGGAGACGGACTAAGAATTTATCCATGATGAATCCTGTCTGTCGTAAAAGGTGATTAAAAAGATAACAATAATAGGTGGTGGATAGTATACTCATCACCCGATGAAACAATACCACATCGACATAGATGCTGTGAAATGGGAAATCCCCATGTTACAGTGTTTGGTCGATGCTTCCGGTCTCACCCTCATTCCCAAATTTCTGTCTCCCTACCCAAACCAACGCTTTATCCATTTCATGTTTTCCATGAAGATACTGATCCCTATATTACTCCACGAACCAATCGATCACCTCCATGCACAGTTTGGAATTACAACTCAACCGACTGGGATGGAATTTGCATGTTTTTTTCCGAGTTTCCTTGGAAAACGTTTGTTTCGGATTTGGATACCCAACCCAATGTTCCAAAGAGATTTCGAAGATTACTATGCTGGGAATGGAAACTTATATAACCCATACATATCATTTGGTGAACCATGATGCATACCATCGTTGGCGTGGGAACCCATGTCTGGAGACCAGAACAGCATATATTGAAACCAGGAATATCTGCAATCACGCAATGGACGTAGGACGTATTGAAAGAGGCATAGGTCTCCAAAATAAAATCAAAGTTTATCGAATACCCTAATGGCTCTCGTTCGTTTTGAACTTTGGACAAAGCACTTTCAGCTCATTCCCGCTCATAACTAAAAATAATGACATACTGACTACGAGACCACAAGAAAAAGTAAATTTCACTTTGAATCTCCAAGGGAAGAATCCTCCTAATATTGCTGCCATCGATTTTCATATGCTTGCAATTGTCTTTTGTCAGCGCACAAGCAAGCACATTCTGCTTGATTTCAATGCCAGAAAACTATGGGGACGGAATTCCGCCTGTTGTTCTCAAGGAATGTGCATCAGCATTAACACCAGCTGTTTGTAGGTTGTTAACATTGTCATACAAAGTTGATGTGTTTCCTTCCAGTTGGAAGACAGCTAGAGTCAAACCAATGTCAAGAAGAGAAACGAAGTACACATCCCAATACCCACATACTCTTTGCACTAATATCTGTGATCTCCGAAGTAATAGAGAAAGCTCATACAAAATATTTAGAGAGCTCCAAAATCGTGAATGATCCATAAAATGGCTTCGGTCAGCAGAGATCAACAGGAGACCTGCTTGCTCTTGTAACACATATATGGCAAATACATATTGATAACGACACCTGCTGTCACATGAACTATCAACATTCACCATAGAATAGAAGGATATAATAGACTGTTACGTCACATCGATAACGTCCCTTGAATCTTGAAATAAGAATTTCGAACATTTCTGCAGATTAAATATAAGTAGGTGATATATATTTCGACTTGAAACGGGGTTACAGTTACTATTTTCACCACTTTAAAGCGGTCTGCTGTTTCAAATCGGTGCGACCAATAGGAACGATGCATTCGTCTCTTCAGTTTTCACACATGCGCACACGAACATACAGACATCATCTCGAATACGCTAGATGCGAAACAAGAAATTATTCAAAAGGCAATTTATTCTTCATACAAAGTATGAATTTGATGGTTCATCGCATCCAGAATTCAACAGGGTATTCAAAAATGTAAAAATATACAAGATGCCTTATTTGAGACAACAAAATTGATTTCTATTTTCTATGTAACCGAAAATATCACAATATATCTGATAACATTTCTGAACACCTTGGATCTTTATACAAAGGAGTACTCAATTTTATTTGAAAAGAATGGATTGTTGCATATATATTTGGGGGTTCCATTCTTTTTACTAACTCTGTATATTATATTCATATATTTAAGGCGCACAAGGATTCAAAACCGACAAATTTTAAATTTTGCTTACAGGGGGGGGGGACGAAAGTGGCGAAATTATATGCCAGGACAGATTAGTGGAATCGAAGTGACTCAGATTACATATATATATATATATATATATATGTATATATATATATATATATATACAGGGTGTCCTCGAACTGGGTGGCCAAAATAAAACCGAAGATTCTTTGATTCGAAAAAAATTTGACGGGCATTTTTACTTTTGCCTCAAGTGTCTTGTTTAGCCGGTAGAGGGCTTCAAAGTTGCAAAAATAATTTTGTTTTTTCGGTATAACTTGGGAACGTGATGAAGGACTTTTACAATATTTGGCAGGTGAGTTACTGTTAATAATAGCCGTTTTTGACAGTGGAGCACAGAGCCTTAGAGATCATAGAAATTGCTCAAACTTGAGGATGTAACGGGAAAAGTGTCCAGAACTTTTTTGTGGTCCATGTAATTCACTCTATATTCTTTACGTAGATAGCTTATGTTATTTGAAAACTTTTCTTACTCTTAGAAAATTTTGATAAAATCAACGGATTAGCTTGAAAAAATTAATTTTTGAGTCTCTGCAATTTTGGCTTACTAATTTTACTTGATTAAAATACCTTAGTTGCCTTTGCTTTTCTAATGTCATTATGAAATTATGGCTCAAAATTTTACTAACACTGAAATGGTTGATATATTATTGATTTATTGACTTTGTCGTTGCAATGGCCGGAGAAGTGTACAAGCTCATAGGGAAAGATATCCGGACCGCAGAATTCCAAATCGGCAAACCTTTGCTAATATCGAGAGGCGACTTCGCGAAACTGGTAGATTTGAAGCAAATCGCAGAGAAACTGAACGCAGACGGACAAGAAGGACGTTAGAGCTCGAAGAAGAGATACTGGAAGCGGTTGAAACTGAACCTAGGATAAGCACACGACGTTTGGGACTTCGTATTGGAGCCTCAAAATCATTAGTTCATAGTGTACTGAAAAAAGAACTGTTGTAACCCTATCATGTTAAAACAGTTCAATACTTATTGCCCATGGATCCAGTTCATCGGCTAGATTTCTGTCGGTTTATTGTCTAAAGACAAAACGCAAACCCCAATTTTTGTAGAAGAATTCTGTTCACGGACGAAGCTACTTTCACGAGATGTGGTCTTTTTAACCTTCATAATGAACATTTCTATGCTGATGAAAATCCTCATGAAACGGAAGTTACACATTTTCAGAATCAAACTAAAATCAATGTTTGGGTTGGAATTGTGGATAACTTTATTATTGGTCCTACCGTTATACCCGATCAATTGAACGGGGAGAAGTACTTGAACTTTTTGGAACAAAGGCTACCTGAACTGTTGGAAGACTTGCCCTTACACATTCGTCGTGACCTTTGGTTTATGCATGATGGTGCACCTCCTCAATTCACATTAGCTGTGAGGCGACATTTGAATGCGGAATATCCAGATCGCTGGATAGGTAGAGGACACGATGCACCAGTGAACTGGCCGGCCCGCTCCCCTGATTTGACGCCCTGCTACTTCTTTCTATGGGGCGCTTTGAAGGCGAAAGTTTATGCAGCTACAGTAAACACACGAGAGGAATTGTTGCAACGAATTAATCATGGAGCGGATTTATTGAAGAATGATCATGAAGTATTAGCCAGAGTTTAATCCATTTTCTTGAAATTAATTTGTGTATTCAGGAAAATGGGCAACATTTCGAACAATTGATGCCTTAGCGATTTCCCAAAAAGTTTTGTTGTTTATTTTAATTTAGCATTTGTTTTTCCTAAATAATCACATCGTTTCCCCATTTCTATTGTTTTTATTATTCGTGTTTTACCGAGATATTAACCATTTCAGTGTTAGTGAAATTTTGAGCCATAAATTTATAAAATTTTTACGGAAAGCAAAGTAAAAACTGACAGTTTTGAGAATAAATTCTCCAAATGCCAAAATGACATTAGAAAAGCAAAGGCAACTAAGGTATTTTAATCAAGTAAAATTAGTAAGCCAAAATTGCAGAGACTCGAAAATTATTTTTTTCAAGCTAATCCGTTGATTTTATCAAAATTTTCTAGGAGTGAGAAAAGTTTTCAGATTAGATAAGCTATCTATATCGAGTGAATTACATTGACCACAAAAAAGTTCTGGACACTTTTCCCGTTACATCCTCAAGTTTGAGCCATTCCTATGGTCTCTAAGGCTCTATGCTCCGCTCTCAAAAACGGCTATTATTGACAGTAACTCACCTGCCAAATATTGTAAAAGTCCTCCATCACGTTCTCAAGTTATACCGAAAAAACAAAATTATTTTTGCAACTTTGAAGCCCTCTACCGGCTAAACAAGACACTTGAGGCAAAAGTAAAAATGCTCATCAAATTTTTTTCGAATCAAAGAATCTTCGGTTTTATTTTAGTCACGCAGTTCGAGGACACCCTGTATATATATACATATATATATATATATATATATATATATATATATATATATATATATATATATATATATATATATATATATATAGTAAACTAAATATGTCAGGAAAATATGATTTTTGTGAAAAAAATTATCGAAGCTATTTTTTCATTCATCGTTATCAGGGCATGTCACGAGCTTGGACCAGGAAGTTGTGAGCTCCAATCTTGGCCATTATTGGGAATATCAAAATGTTTTTAATTTGTTTTCCTGCGAGAACAACCAATTATTGTAGAGGACAATGTTATTTACAATCTGTCTCCTGCAATTACTTTTTCATCCTTTTCGGAACCCTCTATTTCCAAGGCAAATCAAAACTCGTGTCGTAACTCGCCAAGAATGAGATTTTGCGAAATACTGCAGAAGGGACCCCGAAAATTCCTCACGAGAATTGGGTCTCGGTGGATATTTCTGAATTTTTGATATGATATAGTCCATGTAATTCTGAAAAAATGTTACCATTGCGCCAACCCCCGAAAAGCTAAGCTTAAATACGGAATCCGCACTTTTATATCAAAAATCTACTCCCCCCCCCCCAAATAGGGGATGCACAAAAAATTTCAGTGGATTCTTCTGAATTTTTGATATGATGTAGTCCATGTGATTTTGAACAAATTTTATACATGCGCAAACCCTGAGAACTGATTAGTTTTTCCGCTACGGGGGATTATATTTACATTTTACTCATAACAGACTTATTCATTTCTGAAGGAGAGGACAATATTCTTACATGCTTTACTCTAGCTTGTGTTGCATAATGCATAATATTGTTCTTCTCCAGTGAAGAAATGTTGGAGCCCCCCTAACTCTCCAACCCCCCTTAAATAAAAAATATGCCTTTTACTGGATCACTTCAAAACAATAAGCTCAGGTACGGAAACCGCACTGCGTCTGTTATCCACATTGAGAGGTCTGTTTGCCACATTTCGCCGGATAACTATTTATATAGTTAGTTCACGTTTATTTGCATTTTTGTAAGGCGAAAATATGGCTTCAAATGATCTCGATTGAAATGGACGCATACGGCACTTCGTATGAGTTCTTCAATTTCTACGCTTGCTTGGACTACATTCGCTCCTTCATTCTAATGAACGCACGTTTATCAATTGCAATTAATTTATAGGCGGCTATGAACAATCTTTTATCTTGCCCTGAGAACTGTGAAACGTATGCACTGCGTCTTGTCATCTTGTTTATTAGTAATAATTATTGTTGTGCTTTTCTGCCTTATTGTAGATTTATTTACTGGTTGTGGTTACTAAAATTAATGGCTTACTTGAATCGTGGGGATTGTTACGTATGCGACAGATATTTTCGCCCAGCGCAACTATCTATCGAAAATTGATGGAGTAGTAAACGCAAATAAACGTGAAATAGCAGTTATTCGTCGAAATGTGGCAAACAGACCTCTTTTCAATGTGGATAACAGACGCAGTGCGGTTTCCGTATCTGAGCTTATTTAAACATTTTCCAATGGTTTTCGAAGTGACCCAGGAATTAGTATTTTTCATTTTTAAATGGGGGGTTGGGGGAATAGAGGAGGCTTCAACATTCCTTCATGGAAGAAGAACAATATTATGCAACATAAGCTAGAGTAAAGCATGTAAGAATATTGTACTCGCCTTCAGAAATGAATAAGTCTGTGATGAGTAAAATGTGAATATAGCCCCCCCCCCCCCTAGCGGAAAAACTGTTTATTTCTCGAGGTTTGCACATGAATAAAATTTGGTTCAGAATTAGATGGACTACATCATATCAAAAATTCAGAAGAATACACCGACATTTTTTGTGCTTTCCCTAATTGGAGGGGTGAGTTGATTTTTGATATACGCGGATTCCGTATTTAAGCTTATTCAAACATTTTTCGATGATTTTTGGAGTGATCCAGAAAAAAACATAATTTTTCATTCAAGGGGAGTTGTGGGAATTGGGGGTCTCCAAATTTTTGTTATGGGAGAATAACAAGATTATGCAGCATAAACTACAATGAAGCATGTTAAAATATTATTCTCGTCTTCAGAAATAAATAGTCTATTATGAGTAAAATGTAAATATAACCCCTCCTAGCGGGGAATCTGCTCATTTTTGGGTGTTGACGCAATGATAACATTTGTTCAGAATTTCATGGACTACATCATATCTAAGATTCAAAAATATCCACCGAGACCCAATCCACATAAGGAATTTGCGGGGTCCTTTCCATTAAGCCCAGCATCCATCAACAAAGCGTTGAAGCTACGAGACATGTCATCTTTATGGAATTGTACGATAGTGCCACTTGCCCAGACACGTTGCCTCAACTCTGTTTCGTAAAGTTCACTCAATCTACGACCAAAAATAAAGTTAATATGTCTTCATTACCACCTTTACCGAATGGGGGAAACTCGAAATACTCTATTTTCAAGTGCAGGATTGGGAAACGACGGTGCAAGGACTCAAACCAGAGTACTCCTCTGAGGATGTAAGACGAGTAATTGTGCCGGTCTTGTGTGCTCAGTGGCTTGAAAGTACTGTGAAGGGGAAAACTGCCCCAACGTGCTTCCATTTGACATAGAGCAAACTGAGATTGATAAGGCTCCTCACAAGTTTTCCAATGGTCCTCTACATCAATTAACGTAGCGGACGACTATGTGGAAGACATTGAATAAGAGTCGACGGCGGGACATCAATACAATTCATTGAAAGAGCTCATTATGCCGTTGAAGAGACAAACTGAGAGGTAAAGCCAGAAAATTATGAGAAACTCAAATAAAAACTTCTCAATCAAAGTTTTTTTACAGTTACAAACATTTTTTTTCAAAAATATCGACATAGTTAATTGATGGTTAATCTTCAAATTATTATTATTAATGATGAAGGGGAGCCTTCAATGCTTAGGCCGAAGTCCTTTGCGCCTCGTGTCACATGTCCCCTAGTAGAGCGATCCTCACCGACAAGTTATCATCAGGCCACCAAAGGCCAGTTCCCACACGAGAATGTTCACCATACTCCTCAGGTTAACGATTAACGTCTCACCTAGTGAAGCGGCTTACACCCACAAATATTCACCTACGTACCAGAAAGGCGGTTTCTCGAGAGTGTTCACCATTCTGCCCAGGTGAACGACTCCTAAATAGGTTAATATCAACTCCTTGATATATGGTTAATAGTCGTCCTAGTGAAGCGGTTCCCACTCGAGTGTGTTCACCGCGTGCCCGAGGTGGACATACAACCACCCCAACTCCCAGTCAGGACCGGGTAGGTGGTTAATCACCTGCAGAGGTTTAGCATCATCTTCATATCTAGTTTCTGGATCTCCTCAGTTTCGCTCTTCCGAGAGTGTTCTGTGTCTTGGGGGATCAGTGTTATGCATCTTCACACAATGTGTATTGATATTTCGTTTATCCGTTTACACCATCTGCACAGAGGCGAATCGCTAAGGTTCATTCTGTGGAGGTGGTATTTATACGGTCCGTGTCCTGTCAGTACCTGCGTCAACAGTTTGGCATCGGTTTCAACCTTGTTCTTCACTCGCTGAGACCAGTCTTCTCTAATGTGCTTTCGATTGCCTACAATCGTATCCACTCTTCCGAGTATTGTGTTCTGACCCAGTAGTGGATTGTTTCTTTGATGTTACTCTTCGAGATGCCCATCACTGGTTCGGGGCCTATTAGAGGTTCTGCAGCCCCCAGTTTTGCAAGCTTATCGGCTATTTCGTTTCTCCTTATTCCAGAGTGAACGCGGACCCAGAATAGGGTGAGCTTGCCTTCGTTTCCGCCAAGATTGTTCAGCATGTTGATGTCTGAATGAATTCTCATTATCCTGTATTCGGAGGTATTTCCAAAGTAGGAAAAAAGGGAATATATATTATGTAGGTATTTTTCGGTTATTCGAATTTTATATTTCCACTGTTGTGCAAAAAAGAGCAAAAAATGTCATTTTTGCTAAATTTAGCGCCCTTTGATTTTTGCACTTTTGGTTGTAGCGCCGACACATGATATATATTGTAGAAAATATTGTTTGTCACAATTATTGTTCACAACATTTTTCTCCACGATCCACAGTTCTCGTGGAAAATCAAATCCAAAAACAATTCGTGAATCCAAAAAATGCGTAGGAGGAGGTCACAATTTTTTGATTTTGAATTTTCAAACACAAACTTCATTCATTTTTCTCCACAAAATTTTACAGATTTATTGCATTAATACCTAGACATGGATTCTACATAGTTAAAGTGAACATAATGATATATTCAAATTAATTATTAAAAGATATGTTAAAAGCCACCTTTCTTATTTTCTTCATATCTCAACAAATGGCATAATTGTATCAAAGAGCAATACATCCGTCAAGACTTTATTCATCCAATAAGATGGACATGTTTCAAAATTTAACTTCCTAGTTGCTGTTGGTCACGAATAGCGGAAACATTTATATACTGTCGTGTCCTAGAAGTTTATTATTGCTCTTACTTCAACGCAAGATTAGTTTTATTGTTGCACGCTACACATAAAACGATTGACATAAAGGTACCCTCATGTTAAAGTGAGTATATTTCATTCATTGGTTGCTGTGCTGTGCTTGTATTTCAACAATGTGAGGTACGTAAATTGTTGAGCGGGCGCATTTTTATTTCTCACGAGATTTAAAATGGAAATTACTTGCATCGTTTCGTATATACCGAGCACATAAAATTGAGATACCGTGGTTACGGAATCATAATAATTCCACATGGAATTTAATATGTAAAATATTTGAATTATTTCATGAGTACTTGCAATATAAATTTATATAAATTTACGGAAACACTAACTGGCATGGTTGGTTCAAATCTATCTTATCCAGTGGCGGCTCGTGAGTTATGGAAGAGGGTGGACACAAGAAAATTATTTTTCATGCTGGAAAAAACCTCTGTGACTTTGTTGTTAACATCCGGGATGGACTGGACGAACTTGTTTTCTATTGATAGGATCGCCAATGCGTCCAGTCGATCTTCTGACATTGTGCTTCTCAGAAAAGTTGTAATGCGTTTGAGGGTGGAAAAACATCGTTCACATTCTGCTGTCAACATGTGCGTTGTTCAAATAATATCCAACTGTTTGTATGTTTCCGTCAAACCTTTTTCAGGTTGTTGTCTAATATGAACACTAAAAGTGGCAAAATACCACCTACGTCACACATGTCATCGGGGACATAAATTCCTGAAAGTTCACTCTTTAATTTTACACTGTCCAACATTGGATAAGATTTCACAGTTTCATCAAAATGTATTTGTCAAAACTCATGTCTATTATTTTTAAAATCAAATAATTTTGCTGCACTCAAGTTCGACTCTTGGAAATCCAGCATGTAGGAACAGCGCGTGGTTATCTACGTTCGACTATTTCATCAAGAATTAACGTTCGCTTAGGCAAGAAAAAAAAGTTGAAATAGACTGCAAATTTGTAAAGAAAATTTTTACTTTCTTATTGCACTGTGCCGCCCATTCAATAATTAAATTAAATTGATGGGCGTAACAGTGAATATAATGTGCATGTGAAAATGTTCTTTTGATAATGGCTTGTACACCATTTGTCTTACTACTCATCAGGGATGGCCCATAGTATCTTTGAGCGATTAGTTCATTGTTATCAGACCCAGAAGGAGGATTTAAAATAGTTGGCAATTCATCCAACAATGTTTTTACTAGTACATCAGCATTATATCCACCAGGCTTGAAAAAAGACCAAAAGCGTTCGAAAATTTGTCCATTAAACACGTATCGAATAATAACAATCATTTGCTGATGACTAAGGATGTCTGTAGTTTCATAGGCCTCCAAAGCAATGAAATTTTGCAGATTTAATTTCTTTCAATATTTCCTATTTGTAAATTTCCAACATTGCATATAGCAATTTGTTCTGAATATTTTTTGAAACGCCTCCAAACACTTGTGGACACGAATCTTTCATACGTATTCCGAGCACATTGTCTAATTCAGTTGTAAAGATAATTAAGCCTACAGAGATATCTGGATTTTCCTACGTCAAAGTCTCATCATGACTTCGTGACGTCAATCCAAAGGCTGCACTGTACACTATGAAGGCAAGACGTTTACTGGAGATGCGGCGCTTTGTGCCTCAAACCGACAGCACAACCGCGTATGGCAAAGATAACCGTAGTCAGCCGAATCATACTTGAAATAGGTATACTTCAAAACGTTCCCCGGAACATAGTTTTGAGCGTTAGCATTGAAGGCGCCTGCATGCTGAATAAAGTAATGCACTGAACTAGATGAAAATTTCTTTCTGTGTTTATCTTGGTGATTGAGTGGGCACGTGTCCTTGTGTCCTTTGATACAAGCCTCCACTGGCATTATCCGATTCGACATTCATACGTAGGTACCACAAGAACAAACTGTGTTTATTCGGAATGGTAGAAATTTTGGAATGGATTAAACAGAATACAGTAACTTTATTATGAATGAACAAAAAGTTAATATATAAATGCGACAAATGCTCGAATTTTACTAACATAGGAGTCGTGAATAATTCTCAAACAGCTTTTCTATTACCTCGACGGATATTGAATAACGAAGAATATTGGGATCATAGCGCGTTCATGTCTAATTGCGAATTGAAACAACTGTCAATAGTGCAAAGTGGAATATAGAATACATTATACCCTAATTATATTTTACATTCTAAACTATACGCAGAGTATTTCCTGAGTAGCTTAAAAACGTTGAAGGTGTGATTCCTCATGTCTTTTATGAAGGATTTTCATATGAACATGGGGTTCAAAGTTCCGTTCCTGTAAACAGGGTGTTACAAATTTAAAAAAAAATCGAATTTCCTCTAATATGTCGGAAACCACTTTAGATATTTTCCTCCAATTTTGATATGTGATATCTACGTTAAAGGCAGTTTTTTTCATTTAAACATGTGTTTAAAATAAATGGTACTAATTTTTTTTTTTGAGAAACAATTTCTTCCTCACTTTCTATCCTGTCTTATGAAAATAAGTCTAGTGAGTTTTTATTGTACATCGTACGGTTTTCAAAAAAAAAATCAACTTCATTCCATATCCAAAAACCGTTAAAAACCAGAGTACAATCTACATGAATGTCAAGGTATGCTTTGAAAATGAGTATTTTATGACAAATATCGAATTTACCAAATATCAATATGTTGCAATTACTTATTATTTAACTGCGTACGTATTCTTTTTATTCGTTCAAGAATAAATTTGATTCGCTAATTTTTGTTAAAATGGCTGCGCTTACAAATGAAGACTCAAATGTATTTCTGCTATGGATCAGCAAATGGTAACTCATTACAAGCAAGACGGCTATATGCTGAGAGGTATCCAGAAAGGCGCTTGCTCGGACTCGTGTTCAGCGACCTAGAACCCTAGAACCCATTTTTGAAGCTTAATTTAATTTTTTTTTCATAAATTAAAAATCATCTTGAGGAGGGGGTTGAGAACAGGGTTAATGTATCGTATATAGGATGAATGGGGGAGATTGAAGTGTCAGTCAGTAATCAAGAATGACCAACATGGTCCACAGAACATCATGCAAAAAAAATTCACGATTCGACCATCTACTAAATTTTTGAAAATTCGGCCTATTTCCCCAGCATATTGACTGAACTATGTATAATATATAACTATATTGAATTACATATAAAAATTTTAGGGAAATAGGTCACACTGACACACATGCTTATTTTTTTCACGCACGTTTCGGTCTCACGACCATCATCAGGGGACGTATAACTGTATAACGTTTGTCACTGTACAACCTGGCGAACCGAAACTTTGTCTATAGATTCTAACACGAAATTTAACTGAAAAGGTTACACCATATGCTCAGGAAGTGATTCTGAGAAAGAAAATTCATTAAACAATGCGTCAATTTCTTTCCGTTCTTGAGATATCGGCAAAAAAAAATTGCATTGTGATGTATTCAATTAGAAAATAACATAATAAAATAAGGAACAACATAATCATGGCCTGAATTGTTGGCATCGACTTTCTGAACATGATGCTAGTTTTTGAGCCATAATTTGTTACCAGTTAATATCTGCAAGTGTATTGCATGAAGAATCATCATTGTAATCAAATCTTCTCAGTGTGTTTGGTTACCGTTATTTGAAACACAAGACTTAGGGTAACCAGAAAAGTGAAACTCTATTGGCGAAAAACTAGGAGAACGTGAAATTATTATTATGATGTTAGTTATTTATTTTGCTATGTTATTCCCAATTAAATATATTGAAATGCATATATTTTCTTTCGTCCCAAAGTCTATTCGACTTTTCTTTATCGGACCCATTTCTAGAGAACTTGGAGTAAGTTTATTGGATAGTCCAGGGAACATCCTATATTATTCAACTCCAATTTTCCTAAAATATACTTATCTAAATGTTCTAGACATTTAATTATTAGCAAAATATCTATGAATTTTCATTTAGCGATGAATAAATTTCCGAAAAAATGTTATGAGGAACCATATCTACTTTGATAATAGATCACTTGCAAAAGCTAACCCCATCTTCCATTAATCGAATAAGAAAACTTGAATTATTGAGTTGCAACTTTACTATCAAGTATCTGCTTTGACAGGCACGGAAGCAATGTTGGATTTCAGGGAATAATTTCACAGAACTTTATTCGCATTCATGAAGTTTGATATGCTGGGTCATATAAAAGTTGAAAAAGTCGTTTATCCGGTCAGTGAGGGAGTTTCAACGTGTCACGAGTTCATTACCGGTATTTTCGAAGACCTCTAGGGATTCCTACGAATTTACTTATATTCTGCCATCACGGTGATGTAATCAATATTTAAGTATCTGAATATACACATTTTGTTGCTCCATCAAACAATTTACAACTTTCACGTGAGTTCAAAGTTTAGACACTAATTATATTAATTATTCAATGGTGGAAGCCGTTATTTTGTTATTATTTATCAGATTGACATTTATTTATTTTTATTTATTTATTTACATTACACCCATTTAACAGGCGTAGAGCCCAATTACAAAATGAGGAATAACACAGAATAAGAAATACAAGAAAATATTATAACAGGCATTGAAATTAAACTGAGATAATATAAGATTTCAAGAACAGAACATAAAAAAATTAAACAAAGATTAAACAAAGAAGAGAGAAAATACAATCTATATAGAACTGAGGATTGCACGAAACGCTTCAGACCTCAGATAAGTCAAACTACATGTGAATAGATCGACCCGCATATGTATGTTATTATAAGCTCTGCACATGCCACCGATTGGCGAGCACCTGCTTACGTTTGTTCTCGGTGTAGGCAAGTAAAAGAATAAATCAAGTCTGGACTCAAATCTAGGCACATGAAAATACAAAGCCCGTAGAATTTCCGAACATTCCACAGAAGAATGAAAAAGTTTAAACAGGAATACTATACCCGACCTGGATCTCCGATAAGCCAAGCTATCGAAAGAAAACCTCGAAAGTAAATCGGTATGCGGATAGCCAATAACAGGGTAGATATTGTCACATTTAAAAGCAAGGTATTTGAGAAATCTGCGTTGCATGCTTTCCACAGAGACAACATGAATCTGGTAGAATGGAGACCATACCAAGGACGCATATTCCAACCGTGATCTTACAAATGTATTAAAGAGAAGAATAGATGTCTGAATCTCGGAAAACTCCCTAGAACATCTTAGAACAAATCCCAACATCTTAGACGCTTTGGCGCACATATGACTGATATGATCAATGAATGATAACCTTCTGTCAAAGATAACACCAAGGTCACAGAACGTCTTCGGTCTATTCAAGACACGGGCATCGAGGGTATATTCGTATAGAATGTCATTGGACTTCAGCGAGAATGTCAAGACAGCACACTTACCAACATTAAGAGGCAACATATTCTTCACACACCATGCATTCACAGCTGACAGATTGGATTGAAGTCTGAGACAGTCACCGATATCAGATACACTGAAATATATTTTGAGGTCATCGGCATACAAAAGATGGGGGACATCCAAGACTGCCAAGAGGTCATTAATGAACAAAATGAAAAATAGAGGGCCAAGAATGGATCCCTGTGGCACCCCCGAAGTAGCAAAAATGTCGGCCTATCTTCGACCACGATAACACACGAAGTGTTTTCTTGACTTCAGGTAAGATTTTAAAAAGAAAAGAAGATTAGCAGAGAAACCAAAGTTGTCAAGTTTATTAAGAAGAATGCCGTGGTCCAGTCTGTCGAACGCTTTAGAGAAATCTAAGTAGACAACATCCGTCTGCAGTCCCTCGTCAATAGCCTTTGAAATATAGACTGTAATACAGATCAGATTGGTAGTTGTGGAGCGACTCGATACAAAACCATGTTGCCGCTCAGATATCAACGATTTGACGTTGAAATATATTACGTTCGAGAGAAGAATTTCGAAAGCTTTAGAGAAGTTATTTTGAATAACTATCTGTCTGTAGTCTGTGACGTTGGGAGCATCTCCTTTTTTAGGAATAGGAATGGCCTTAGATGCTTTCCAAGCAGAAGGAAATGTATTTGTTTTCGGCGCTAAATTAAATAGGAAGACGAGAGGACGCGAAAAGATGCCAGCGCAGTCTCTGACTAAATATGCGGGAATTTCATCCGGACCAGAAGTGCGCTTGGGCTTAATCTTTAGTAGGGCCTTGAATACATCGTTCTCTTCAAAACAGGACACGTTAAACACAGGAGCATTGGATACCGGTGAATGCAAAACTATCTCAGGGTTCGAAATGATATAACTGTCCTGAAAAAATTTAGCGAATACATTCGCGATAATCTCTGGATCGTCAAATGACTCACCATCAAACCTCATTGTAGGGGGGGCAACATGCCCTCCCTTTTAGGATTTAACGAATTTCCAGAATGCAGAAGGGTCATTCTGAATATCTTGCTCTGCTTTATTGTTGAAGTTTCTGAATGCTGCTTCAGAGTCAGACTTGACGATCCTTCTCAACCTCTTGAAATTCACTGAATGCTCTTCACTACCTGAGCGTTTATATAGACGCCATGCCCTGGCCTTAGACATGATAAAATAAAACACTTATACTTTGTTTTTTATCACATGTATTATAGAAGCAAATCGTGACTATAGTTTCGACACTATAGTGTCATCTTCAATCGATACTTATGTATGAAAGGGGTAATACAAACTCGGCACATGTCTCAGGTATAAGAAATAAAAATAGTCAAGCTCGGCACAGAGATTAAAAGATTCACTTCTAAAATGCTTAAATACGGTACATGAATGATAATACCTCCCTTTGCTTGCAAGGAATAGACTGATGTAATATTAAAACAAAATTTATTGATCTAAAATATACATAATACATATAGGTACATAGGAAGAACATATTCGAAATTATATTTACACTGTACTATTTTAATTAATTGCATAATATTGCTATATTATTTTAACATATTGCACTTTGGACAACTTCTATTTCTATATTCTATAATTTTAGAATTAACAAAATTATGACGTTTCTTAGTTGCTATATTTTAAAATTTATGAATTTCGTTAACAGTATTGCATTTAATATAGATTTCAGTTTGTACAGTGCGTCTACAAAAATAAATAAAGGAGGATGCGTTTGGTACATGGATGCATTGAAATGAGAATGAAACGATTCGCAAGCATTGGTTGTTTTATTTAATGCAGCAGAGGCATCAGCCCATATATGTGGTGGAAATTTCGAATTATCTGTCAAATAATTTTCGAGAAGGTAATCAGAAAAGTCTTTCTTCTACTGGCTTAACTTGGTAGAGCTCAAAAAAATAAAAATCGTCAACGTCTTTTGGTTCCAAAAATAAAAGACCAAAACAATAATGGAGCCACTTTCCAATCTCGGAATGTTTGTCTTGGAATTCTTTTGATAAACCTGGATTTTGGATCTTTCTGTACCATGCTTGAGTTAAGTGGAATCGACACACAGTAATTTTAGCATTTGAATAAATTTCTAACACTGCATTATGAATAGATATCTCAAAATCTACCACTATTTCTTCTGGTACAAATTTGTTTTTATATAATTACAATACTCTTTAATTTCTGATATGCAAAAGCTATATGTTTTTTCACTTTTGTCTTTCAATAAACAAAAATCTAATGATACATAATGGCTGTTAAAAAACCATGTATCGTAAACAATTGTGTGAAATATTTTGTGCAGTAAGAAAATGTACCGTCCATATAAATAATTTTTGATTCACATAAAAACTTAAAATCACTTTTACAGCTGAATATCACTAAATTTTCGGATGAATCATCAACAATTAGGAAGTCTCTATTTCTGTTAGTTTTTGGTTGAAGTTCATTCAAAGCTTCATGAACCTCCGATAGTAATTTTGGCAACTCGCAACAATTTTCGACGTGCAGTGTAAATGTTTGTTCTAGCACATTGTAGATCGCTTATTGTCAAATTGTTCAGAGACACATCATTTTCAGCTAGCTCCATTCTAATCATTCTGGAAGTTTTTTCTGATATATCACTTTCGGCTTTTCTATTCAAACTTTTGCAACATATTTGCTAGTTCTGGTGCATGATTATGATTTACACTCAGGTTTGTTATAACTCGACTTTTTGACTCAACTAAAGTATGAAAATTTGCTTTACATTTAGCTTTGATGCACCTCCACTTAGTTTCTCCGGAAGCTAATTTTCTGTTGTGTTTTTTAAGCTTATAGTTCTCGCAAACTAAGAGAAGTTTTCCTCTTTGACTGAACATTTCACAAGAATCCGAAAAATTACTATGATTTATTTTCGCCATTTTTACACTTTTTCACAATTATGAGTACATAGACCATCTACTTTACACTTGAAATGACTATGTACTTATGAAAACTGATATACCTACTAAACAAAATATAGTTAGTTAGGTACCTGTTACAGGGGTTAGGTACCTGCAACAACTCTATGCCGAGTTTGTAGTAAAAATATAATTTAAAATGCATAAGGATTAAAAGATAAGGATGTGTCGGGTTTGATGCCGCCCATTCAGGGATGTGGGTTCGAATCCTACGTACGGTTCAATGTTCCACATTCTTTTATGTGCAGATGTGTCCAAATTCTTAAAATCAACGAAAACGTCTTGAATAATTTCATAACATTTTATAGAATGTACAATTCCCAAAGTAAATGGAAACCATTAACTTCCAATAGATGCAACGCATCCGGCAGCGATGAAAATCTGTCATGAATGTAGGTCACATTGGATTACCGTTTTGCCATAATGGAAGATAATACATGGGATGTTTATAACCCGTTGGAAGGTATAATATTCAATAGATAAATCGCTTTCGGAATTGAGCTGAAATTGATGAACGAGGCGGCGCAAATATTGGTAATTAAATAATGTTCTACAAGAAATACACATAATGGCAAATTGCATGAGCAGTGTAACTACATTAATTCATCTCCACCCTTATACAGTATTGAATGTAGTCATAGCCTAATTCGCTCTTTGATGTTTAAGATTCCAGATGAAGTCTTTGTAGCCTGGAGTTTGAACATTTGATCTCCAAGATCTCATTTCAATCAGAAACGCATCACCAATATCAGCTATCGCATTTTGTATTTAGTATATGAATTATGTTTTTCAAGCATTAATGTTGACTCATATTGATTCTTGAAGAAAAAGACTGACTAGGGAGATTATTGGTAATTGGAAGTCAATTAAATTCATTTTCAGTTAACCCCTACATACCGTAGTCACATATTATGAACATTGGTATCTTAATTTATAGGTATCCTTTCAATTTATGGTGCAGATAATCTGAGATTGTAATCTCTGGTAAGGGTGATATTCATAATTGAAAACTCGAAATGAGATGAAGATCTGAGAATCTTGGTATCTTAGGTACTGTCAGATTTTCAGTCAATATGTATTGAGTATATTGAAAGTAATATACAAATCACCTAACCAGTTTATTGATATGAATCGAGGATTCAAAGAAGATTAATCATGTTGAAATATATGAATAAGAATGATTTGTTTGATTAATGAACTTTATATTTTCCTGAAATATATACTGACAATTCAATATTTCTTATTATATATAAAAATTCTCGGGAAATAGGTCACATCAACACTTTGTTTTATATTTTCGTCTTTACGTACGTTTCGGTCTCACGACCATCATCAGAAGACTTATTATGCCCAAAAAGGGATTTTTAAAACTAGTTATAGCAAAAAGCGTCCTTATCGCACCAATTTCAATCAAAAATGCCCACGTCGCCGAAACGAACAGAACCACGAATATCGAAATTGTACCACATCAATATTTCAAGTATAAGATATAACAAGAATCTACTATTCAGTAATATTCTTATAATATACAAGCGCATGTTGGTATAGTATCTCAACGACTGGAGATAAAACCTGTTACGTTAAGTATCTACTCTCGAACCAGATGTTACGATTTATGAGGTACTTGAAAATGGTTGCAGACCTATATTGGAATATTCCTTTTGAGCATTCTGCCTAAAATATACTTTTGACATTATAAAGACTCATGTAAGAATTTGTATGAGTTCTCATTAATTAAGTTAGTATAAATCTGACTTAATGTCTGATTATCAGTCCTATGATTTAGAGATTTTGAGTCACGTTTTATGTGAATCATCTGCAGAATAGATCTTTTATGATAATAATTGGTTTCCTTAGTTAAAATATTAACATTTTTGTAATCAAATTGATGGTTATAATAAAAGCAGTGTTTACCAAGGGCGGTGGAATTTTCAAAGTTTTCATTCCTTGTGCTATATTTATGGCCATACATTCTTGTTTGTAACTATTGTTTACAGAATCCAGTATAAGTCCCATCGCAATCAATTTACTACTACTACTACTAAACAATTTAATTTGTATACTGTGTGGGTTTGTTAATCTTTAGGTATTAAAGGTTTTAGAGCTGGAAAAATTTTCCAACACAATTAGTAGGTTTATGCGCGACATTTATATCATACTTTTTTAAACATTTTTGAATTTTCTCTGAGGTCTCCGGAATGTATGGTAACGTTATATAATTATCTGTATTACCTTTTATGTTACTTATACAAGGTGTTCCATCTCAGACGAGCCACCCTGTATATTTCTTATCCCATCTTTTGACGTATATTTGAGGCTTGAACGAGCAACCCCCTAATAGGGGGCGCTTCAACCCCTCAAAATTTAATAGGGGAGAGAGATTGAGTGATACGTCATTTGAAAGGTCTTGGAAGCCTCTTTACAACGGTGTATGAAAAACGTAAATTTGATGAACCGTTTTTGCCAAAAATTAATTTTGTTGCTCGAATGCGCCACCTTGAATATTTTGGTTATTTGTACAATGTAAAAGCTCATTTTTATTAAGCCTTTTTTACAAACCTAAACAATCTTCAAAAAATCACATTCGTAAAAAAATTGAATTGTGTTGTCATGCTTACAATAAAAAAAATTAAATCTGCGTGTTTAAATCAAATGTTTAAATTGTCCTCCATTGACTTCCATACAATAATACATTGTCCCAAACTAATAAATGAAAAAACAGCAAAACGTTTCTTTATGTTGCCTTCATTTTTTGTTCTTAGAAGGTGTTTATCTGGTTTTAACATTTCTTCGATCATTTCATGATTTTAATCAATCTGTTGAGTTACTACTTTGCTGATTTGTTCAAAATTTCAAAAAATATGGTGTACACATTGCAAGAACGTGTTGAGCTAGTTAGCCTTTATTACCAAAATCAAAATTGTGCCCGAGCGGCTGCAAGGATATTTAACGAAAACCATCCTGAACGTAGCGTTCGCCATAAGTACGTAATGGAATTGATTTCAAAATATGTGGAGCCGGGTTCAGTAATGGATAAAAAAAAAGGAACTCTTTGGAATTGTTACTGATGAAGGAGCAGCTGTGGCGGTATTGGGACATGTCCAACTTATGCCAAACACACAATCTGTACGACAACTTTCTGCAGCTTCCGGTATTAGCCAATCTAACGTTTTCAGAATTTTACATAAGCACAAGTTCCATCCGTACAAAATTAAATTAATTCAGGAATTAAATGATGATGATTGGGATCGAAGGCAAGAGTTTTGCGAAGTTATGGTCGAGCGTATCAACAATAACCCAAATTTCTTGTACAACGTTTGCTTTTCTGACGAATGCACTTTTTTACTTAATGCAGAGGTTAACCGGCATAACTGTATTTCATTTCATCATTTCATGTATTCCGAGAAGCTCACACTCAACATCGGGAAAAGCTAAACGTTTGGGTAGGAATTTTGGAAGATCACCTAATTGGACCTCTGTTTATTCCTGGTAATTTAAATGGCGAAATTTATCTTGAAATGTTGGAAAATGCGATTGATCCGTTAATGACTGAACAATTAGAAAACGATTCTCTACTACTTGAACAACAATTGCATTTCCAACAAGACGGAGCTCCTCCACACTACGCCGCACCAGTTTGCAATACCCCGGTCGTTGGATTGGAAGAAGAGGTCCTATGGAATGGCCTGCCCGATCTCCTGACCTGAACCCTCTGGACTTCTTCTTGTGGGAACATCTTAAGTCCAAGATTTTTGTGACTCAGCCTGAAAATTTGGACGAACTACTCCAACGAATTGTAAATGAGTGTCGTCAAATAACTCCAATTATTCTGAACCATGTTAGAGACGGTTTTCAGTCAAGATTGTATTATTGTATGGAAGTTAATGGAGGACAATTTGAACATTTGATTTAAACGCGCAGATTTAATTCTTTTCATTGTAATCATGACAACACAATTCAATTTTTTTACGAATGTGATTTTTTGAAGATTGTTTAAGTTTGTAAAAAAGGCTTAATAAAAATGAGCTTGTACATTGTACAAATAACCAACATATTCAAGGTGGCGCATTCGAGCAACAAAATTAATTTTTGGCGAAAACGGTTCATCAAATTCACGTCTTTCATACACCATTGTAGAGAGGCTTCCAAGACCTTTCAAATGACGTATCACTCAACCCCTCTCCTCTATTCAATTTTGAGGGGTTGAAGCGCCCCCTATTAGGGGGTTGCTCGTTCAAGCCTCAAATATACGTCAAAAGATGTCCCCCAAACAAAATCATTCGACGTGTTTCGGGAGATTTTTCCACTCACTATGGGATACGAAATATACGGGGTGGCTCGTCTGAGACGGAACACCTTGTATATGATGTTCCATTATAGATTTTGTTTATTCTTTGTTTAATGATGGGATTGAAAAACATTTTTGGTCAGCCATTCATTGTTAATATATAACGAACAATTTTTAAATTCTTGGGACGGTCCTCTGGGTGGGACAATTTAACCGCGCGATCTGAAAGGCTGTTCATCACACTTTTTTTATAAGCTGTTGGTGCAACGGAATTGAAATGAAGATAACGTTGAGACCAAACTCCTTCAGTAAACTACGAAGTTTTTATTTTTCCATCTGCATCATGCCTAATGTTCATATCTAGGAAATTTATGCTGTTGTTCACTTCTATTTCACAAGTGAATTGAAGTTTATAGTGGAAATTGATAACGTACTGAATTTTATCGCTGAAAACACACATAAGACAATCATCTACATACTGTTTGAAGAATACGGGTTGAAAATCTAATGAATTATTAACAGATTCCTCTAAGGATTCCATAACAAGATCAGCGATATTAGCTGAAATAGGGAATCCCATTGCTGTGCCGAACATTTGTCTAAAATATTGCTCACCGTATTGAAAATGAGTGCATTTTAAACAAAACTGTACTGCATTCAGATTGATTTAGAGGTGTGTAGCTTTTAATCTCTGCCCAACGTTTCTTGATGCTATTCAATGCCAAAACGACTGGTATATTTGTAAATAAAGAAACAACGTCCAAAGAAATCTGCAGTTTTATGTAGTTTTGGAAGCCCATATATATAATTTGCCCATTATGGCAAATTAATTTATTTTTCAATTCAAAGGGACTATTTTATTATTGTACCACTTATTAATTAATTTGCAACCTTTTTCAAGTACTTCATAAATCGTAACATCTGGTTCGTGAGTAGATACTTAACGTAATAGTTTCGATCTCCAGTCATTGAGACACTATACCAACATGCGCTTGTATATTATAAGAATATTACTGAATAGTAGATTCTTGCTATATTTTATACTTGAAATATTGATGTGGTACAATTTCGATTATTCGTGGTTGTGTTCGTTTCGGCGAGGTGGGCATTTTTGATTGAAATTGGTGCGATATGAACGCTTTGTGCTATAATTAGTTTTAAAAACTCTTTTTTGGACATAACAAGTCTTCTGATGATGGTCGTCAGACCGGAACGTACGTAAAGACGAAAATATAAACAAAGTGAATTTTTATATATAATTCATACTGGGTCAAGAATCTTTATTATAATATTTCTCATGACAACAACTCACACACTAGAAAATCGTTACGATGCTACTACCTGAATAAACTATACTACCGCTGATATCGTTATTCATAAGGTAAAATTATGACTTCCGAAAAGCAATTGCATCTCTCCAACTCGCCAAATAAGAGGATACTAACATTCTGCTAGTTTGAAATCTGCCAGTAATAATAGCAATAATATTTGATGAAGTTAGCTTCGACTTTGAATCCATTATATTACTGTGATGAGGTATTTATTAAAATTAAAAATAATATCTTACACTTAACAAGTTTCGTTGCATAACAACATCGCCAGAATAAACAAAACCTAACAGATATGTATGTCATTTATATTAATTATAAGCTATGAACAAATCAGAAATATGTTTCAAAACAGTTTCAACAGGGAGGAGTGATATAAGTTGGCCATTTCGTTACAGAGGTTATGTCAGGTATCTGCTAATGTTTTTGAATTTTTAGTCCATTTCATGCAAGGAGAATTAAAAACTAACTAGAAGCTGATTCCCATTATAAAAGAGCATACAACATTTCAACCAACATTCGGAAGAGAAACTTCATTTGGTAATTAATAACCTAAATGCGGCAGATTTCAATCCAAGTAACACCATAATTCCTCCTTTTCACGTTGTATATTTGTTTCCCAATATACACATTGAGGAGGTTTCCCATCAGAAATAATTGGTCTTCAAGCAAAATTATAGCCCATAATATCTACGAGGGCAAGGTGTAAAGTTCCTGAAAAATTAAACAAGAAATGATTTATTTGGTCGAAATTTATTTTATTCCTCAACAGAATCCCAAATTTTTCGATTCCTCCCAAATTATACGATTCCGGCAATCCTTCAAAATAGGCGTTTGCTTCAGCATTCTCATCGTTGAAACCTAATCTCTTCCCACCGAGGCATTTCTTCAAGTTTGGAAATTAATAAGAATCGCAGGGGGCCAAACCTGGAGAATATGGTGGATGACGAACCAATTAGTAGTGCAATTCATGCGATTTTGCCAATGCATCTGCGGACCTGTGCGCCGTTGCGTGGACGAGCACTGTTTTCTTTGCCAAATGAGGCCGCTTTCGTTTCAAATCGGTGTATCTGCATGATATAACGCCGGTGATCGTTTTGCTCTATTCAAGGTCATCGATATGTACGTTACCGTGAGCATACCAAAAAACTGTTACCATGACTTTGTTGGCCGATAAACCCACTTAGGCCTTTTTCGGCTTCGATTTCCTGGGACAAGTTCACTGTTTCGAGTGTTCTTTGGTGTGTTGTGATGGATCCATGTTTCGACCAAGGTTACGAAATGGCCCAAAAAGTCCTTCTTATCGTGGTTTGATTTGAGTAATGTCTTTTGCACGCGAGGAATAATGTTTAATCAAGACGCGAAATTAATTTTTTCCATGTTTACAAAAATCTTCAAGCTTGTTTCCGATGGGTGTCAAAACAGAACTGAATGATATATCAGTCTGAAAATTTGAATGCGTTCTAGTTGAAGATGGTACATCACAAATGTTACATGAGATTGTCGATTGTCATGCCATCTGTTTCATTTTTCAGGGACTTTACACCTTGCCCTCATAATGACCTGCTGTATACCTCTCAAAATTGTTATATACAAAATTATTTCATTGCCGTTGGGAAATTATATGAGCAAAACAAATAGGCTCTCCATGGGATCACGCCTCTCGCCATTGTTTGCGAGAATTTACATGTATTACATAGAATTTTCTATTCTTCAAATCATACATTAAATTTTTGACTCGTTATGTAGATGATTTTTTCACATTTTGATCAAGAACGAGGAGACAATACGATTCTTCTCTGAAGTAACTAAATTCTATCAATATGAATATCAAATTCCCTTCTGAAGTCAAAGAAAATAATAGCATCAACTTTCAGGATGTTACTATCACGAAATATAATAATAAATTAGATTTGGCCATGTACCATGAGACCACACAAACCGACATGATTAGTAACAATTTATCTGAGGATGTTAATCCCGGGATTCCGTTAAGAGCCGTCCCGGGAATATCAGCATTCCGGCAATATAATTCGTATCATTTCAATATTTATCACGAGATATGGCAACGCTGCGACTGTGAGTATTATGACTGGTTACGAGTTACCGTCATTGCGAGTTACGCCGGAAGAGCATAATTCGCGACGACACGAGGATTCTCATAATTGCTTGTTTGTTTACATCTGTTTACTATTCACATCGTTTTACCTACCAGAATGGAGAAGTAACAGGCTCAAAAAAAAGAACTATAATTTTACCCGACTCACCTATTGCAAAATAATCACAATTTCACCCTCAATCCCGATATTTAACATATTCAAGAAAAATGACAAACTCAATATTCTAGAATTCATAGAAATTTGCAGACATTCGAAAACTAATAATTACATAATATCAAATGAGCAAATCGATTTCAATAATTGACCACTTGAAAACAATTTTGTAAATAAACTCTAACAAAACCTTTGTATATCAATTTGAACCACATTTAGATTGATTTCTAATATTTAAGGACATACTTTCAGCTTTATCATTAGTTGATACCTCCTGGTCTTGAGAATGTGACAGCGTGGTGATACAATTTATCAGCATTAATTAATTCTAAATTAAATGTTATGTTACGTATTGATATAGTAGAATAAAACACTTTTACTTTGTTTTTTAACTTATATATTTTAGAAACAAATCGTGATTATAGTTTGGACACTAGCGTGTCATCTTCAAACGATACTGATATACTGTGTGTCCGTAAAGTATGGAACAAATTCATTTTTAGGTAAACAGGTCATTTTAAGAAATAATCCTGAAACACGTCGATTTTTGATGCTAATTTACCGTATTTTAAAATAATAATCTAATATACAGGGTGAATTACGTTCGAGTAATGACTTCACCGTCATTTTTTTTAAATGGAACACCCCCATTTTGTCTCAATTTTCGGATTACTCTAGCTGAGCTGATTCCAAAAATGTATCACATGTTGATTCCAATTGGTACAGGGTGGACAAAAATACAATAGTTTTGTGTGTGCTCATAAAGTAACGCGGAAAATTCTTTATTAGGTAAATTAACAATATTATCAAAAATACTTATTGTCTAGCGGCAATTGGTTTAAATGTAACACCCCGTAGTTTGCTACATGTTTAGAGTAATAAAAATGAGCTGTTTCCAAACATGTTTGGTACTTGTGGTCTAGCAGACAGAATATGACAAAAAATATTTCTTATCTATTTATAAAAAACATAGTCGTCTACTTTTTTGGGAAATGTCATTATTTGTTTAGTAATTTATTGATGTTCAGTGACAGTTTAGTACTACAATATTTTTGGTATTCGTGAATATTCGAATGATTGCTTAGATTTAATTGGAAGTAGAAATGGAGTTAAGTGTAAAACAAAGAATTGAAATACTTATGATGATTGGGTATGGAGACAGATCGCGAACTCAGATGGAAGTGTGCAATTTGTTTAATGATAAATATCCAGAAAGACCTATAACGCGTTCAACAGTCAGTAAGATTGAAACGAAATTTCTAGAAATTGGTAATGTTGAAAATGTACGCAAATCAGGTCGTCCCCCTGCAAATGCTGATCAGCATTAGATGTTTTACTGAGTTTTGAAGAAGATGCGCACACTTCTGTTCGTAAAGTTAGTCGCTATATCGTTGTTAGCAAAACAACAGTACACAAACTATTGAAGCTTGAAAAATGGCATCCTTATAAAATCAAACTTGTGCAAGAATTAAACGAAGATGATCCCGATAGAAGACTCCAATTTTGCGAAGAAATGATGGATAAATGTCACCGAGACCCTCTCTTGATACAAACATTATTTTTTCTGATGAGTCCACTTTCATGTTAAATGGTGAGGTTAACCGTCAGAATTGTAGATACTAGGCAAAAGAAAACCCCCACTGGATGCGTGAGCATCATACACAATACGCTCAAAAGGTAAATGTATGGGCTGCAATTGTACGAAACCGAATCATCGGACCCTACTTTTTCGAAGGTAATTTAAACGGGGCAACGTATCTTGAGTTTTTAAGGGGTTATCTAGTACCTACTTTACGTAATTTGTTTCCCAGCAGACGTAATCCTGGAGGTTTTGATGAAAGTTTATGGTTTCAACAGGATGGTGCACTTCCACATTATGCTTTAGATGTTAGAAGGTACCTAGATGAAATTTTTCCGAACAGGTGGATTGGTAGACGTGGATCCACTGAATGGCCAGCGAGGTCACCAGATTTAAATCCTCTGGATTATTTTCTGTGAGGCCATCTGAAGAATGTTACTTATAAAACGAAACCAGCAAATATTGCAGATGTACAAGAGAAAATTCGAACAGAAATAAACAATATTACGCAAGAAACCATACACAAGGTTCAACAAGAATTTGTACACCGTTTGAGTTACTGTCAAATACAGCAAGGGCTGCAGTTCGAACATTTATAAAGTCATGTATTCCAGCATATTCTGTCCGCTAGACAATAAGTATTTTTGATAATATTGTTAATTTATATAATAAAGATTGTTACGCGTTACTTTATGAGCACACACAAAACTATTGTATTTTTGTCCAGTACCAATTGGAATCAACATGTAATACATTTTTGGAATCAGCTCAGCTAGAGTAATCCGAAAATTGCGACAAAATGGGGATGTTCCATTCAAAAAAAATGACGGTGACGTCATTACTCGAACGTAATTCACCCTGTATATTAGATTATTATTTTAAAATACGGTAAATTAACATCAAAAATCGACGTGTTTCAGGATTATTTCTTAAAATGACCTGTTTAGCTAAAAATGAATTTGTTCCATACTTTACGGACACACAGTATGAAAATATGAATACTCTACGCTATTTATAGTACAATATAAAACACAGGTAACAAGTGGAGTTGCGGTTGGGAAAATACATTGTTGGAATAGTATAATTGAAATTGAATAATCTAATTGATCCTTCAAAATTTTGTTGACATTATTTTCAATACCTTTGAAATTTTCTATTGATTCTAGTGTGTTTAATTTAAAGCTTCTACGGTTATGTAAAATTATAACTTCATTCAAATTTGGAAAAGAAGACTTAATGGGTATCCCATAACTAATGCATTATTTTGTATGAAAAATTAAATTAGTTATTAAGGACTCTTTCGGTAGATATTTTCATGTCTTATATTGAAGAAAGTATAATGAGTTCTCCTCTAGTTGAAAAACACATTCACGAGCTGTGGAGGTAAATAGAGTGTTAGTCATTCAGAAGCGCATTATTAGATTAATGTTTAATCTGCAGTACAGACAATCTTGCAGAGATACCTTTAAGGTGAATAAAATTCTGACAGCACCAGCTATATATTTGTTGAAATTACTTTGTTTTGTACATGCTAATAAGCATATTTATCAAACGATGGCAGACACACACGACTATGATACTAGGCATAAAGGTTTTATTAAACTTAGAAAATTTAAGTATTCAAATTATAGGCTTAGCCCTGAATACTCTGGCTGTTTTATATTCAATATGTTGCCCGAATGGCTGCGTACTGTTAGGACTTATGCATAGTTTATATCCAAACTAAAACACATGCTTGTTATGAATTGTCCATACAGCATTAAGGAGTTCACAGATCACCTTCACGATTCACAATAGATGGATTATGTTTTTAGAGTAAGCATTGTTATATATATTATTGTATATTATTCGTTGTTATTATGTACTTATGTTTGTATATAGTTGTATATATTATACTTATATGTTTTGTTAAAGGTAATAGGGTATTATTGTAATTATAGAGGTAATTATTGTATGTACAGCATTCTCCCAAATTGAGAAAAAAAGAGAAGCTTTTATACAGTTACTTTCGAGAAGAGGTAAAAAGTTAATTTTAATTGACTCCTTCGTGAAAGTTCAATAACTTAGGTAGTGCTTTATATTTTGTATTCTGTCTCTTATGATACTCAATAGTTCGTTGCTGGTGCGGATTTTTGTGTATGGTGCCTAGTGTTATAAATGATTTGTTGCTCTGTACCAGATTTGAATCTAAATTTAAATTTTTGTTCTTGATGATCCTGATGTGTTCTGTACATCTTAAGGGTGAATAAAAAATTCTAATTCTAATTGTTGGGTTAGATATGTAGATGTTTTATTCTTCTTCAAAGTTACGTCGAGACAATTGAATGTTTCCTTATTATTCATTAATAATATCCATCCTAGCATTAAATTCACTTTAGAAAATGAGAAAGGTAACAAAATAAATGTCCTAGACCTTACTCTCACGCACCATAATAATATCATTACTTTCAAAATTGATCGAAAACCTACATTCGCAGATAAAACTTTTGCCAATTCATCTTTCAGTTCCCGTAGTCACAAATTAGCAGCATACAACTGTATGATACATAGAGCCTTCACACTTCCTCTTTCTCCTGAAAATCTAAATTGAGAATTGAATATAATCAAGGTTACAGCTATCAACAATGGTTTTCAACCTTAAGAATATCCAAATTGATTGACAGAAAAAAACAGAAATTAACTTACTCAAGTATCTATCCTTTTACAAAAAATTCTGATTCTTCATCAAAATACGTTTCACTCAAATACATAATAACGTATTCTAGAAGTTAGCTTCAAACCTCAACATATTTTTTGTTCAACGCTAAAGATAAAACAAATAAGTTTGATAAATCTGGAATATATAAATTAACCTGTTTAGTGTGTGATAACTATTACATCGGTAGATCTAGTCGTAATATAGAAATTGGATATAAGGAACATTTTCGATCTTTTAGACTAAAATGAAACAAATCAGTGGCGGCTCCTCGAAGGAGGCTAAGGAGGCTCAGCCTCCTCACCAATTTATCTTAATGATCATTCTCCATTTTATTTCCTGTTTCTCTGATAATTCTTTAAATTCTACAATTAATTCCCCGTTCTCAGTAGTTATTTTTAATCTGGCAACAGTGACCAGAGGCTAGATTCTCTATATATCTCGAACGCTAAATACGTGTGGTGAACACAGTTGCCGTTTTTCCAACCAGTCCAACTGCCAAATAGGGTAAAACAGCGGATATGGCAACATTTTCTGTAGGCTAGCTTCTTGTTCGCACTCGGTCGAAATACGATTACTTCCTGCCCTGCGAGCTGCGAGGCGACGACACGAGACATGTGCTCCGTCAGTTATTGTTTTTGTTTCGCGATGCGAAGTAAGGTTAAGTTATAATTTATCTTTTCCGTGAGTTATTTAACGTTGAAATGTGCAGTTGCTGACTTCTTAGAAAATCCATTTAGTGGATTAACATATTACAGAAAAGTGTTGTTTAAAAATAAACGGCCTCTACCGAATTTGAAAGGATTAGTGATGACAGGTATGTTTCAAAATCGAAATACACAATAAATTATATTGCTTGCTATTTACATCTGATACAACTTCATGTTGGGGGCACTCGGGTTATCATGATTTGAAAAATTTAGCTCGTGGTATAGACAGACATGAAAAATCGCAGGAACATGTTACATCGAGTATTATGTTTAAATTAACCGGTAAACAGAATATTGTTAAAGGAGGAAAATATATAATTTGGTAGACAAGAAACTACATTATAAACAACTTTTTTTATGAAATTTTAGATACTATTAAAGGTCAAATTGAGATTCGATTTTCCGATTTACATGAATTGAAGTTTTTCGACTTGACGAATAGAAGATTTTTCGAATCTTTTTCAAAAGAGTTTCCCAATACACTTTTAGATAACTTAGTTCTAAAATATAAATTTTTTGATAAAATAGCACTGCACAATGAATTATGGGTTATATAATATACCTAGTCGGATAAAGATATTTTAGGCCAGTACGACATTCACGCCGATATGATAAAATATATGATAGACAATAATTCGCAACAAGTTTTACCTCAGTTTTATAAACTACTTTGTTTGAAAGTCACCATTCCTGTCAAGTCGGCATCGGTGGAGAGATCATTTTCTACTCTCAAACGAATTAAAACTTACATGCGAAATACAATGGGCCAAAATCGTTTATACAATGTTAGTTTGATATCTATTGAAAAAGATTTAGTAAAACACTTAAAACAAAATGATACATTTTATGATCATATTATTGTTCATTTT
This sequence comes from Endomychus coccineus, assembly GCA_958510875.1. NCBI lineage: Eukaryota > Metazoa > Arthropoda > Insecta > Coleoptera > Endomychidae > Endomychus > Endomychus coccineus. The sequence goes on along the minus strand of OY294068.1, from coordinate 153,454,357 downwards.
TCGCAAACTGAAGACCGTAGAATTCCGTTAATATATAAAAAAAGTAAATAAAAATAATAAAGAAAAACAAAATATGAAAAATTAAAAAAAAAGAAAAAATATCTAAAATCCAAAGAAGAAAAAAACGAACAAAAAAATTTTTCGCCAAGAGAAACTCTACACCTCCACGTTGGTTCTTGCTTGGCAACAATCAATTTTGTCACTGAAGTAGCTGGTACAGTCGCTGTGCAAAGGTTCCATTTATTGGCTGAATAGAGTATATTTTTACAAAAACGTTTTATGTCCAGCCTCCTCTCTTAAAAAATTCACGAGCCGCCACTGAAACAAATTCATGTTTCTCTAACCATATTTCAGAAACAGGGCAAACTTTTCCGAATTTAGATGAAGTTTTAAAATTTTACATAACCAGATAAAAGTAGAAATTTTAAATTAAACACACTAGATCAACAGAAATTTTTAAAGCTAATAAAAATAATGAGGATTAAATTTTTAACGATCAATTAGACGTGTACTACAGCATTCTTTTTGATGTCTTGATAACGTAAAATTTCCCATAATCATCTAGCGCCTTCCTAGCATACCTCCGGATTAAAATTTACTCATCACAATATTAACTCTGCCTCATTATCCAATTTCAATCAAACTATTCTAGCAATGTATATTGTACCATGAATAGCCAAGATTATTCATATTTTCATATATCAGTATCGTTTGAAGATGACACGCTAGTTTAGAAACTATGATAACGATTTGTTTCTATAATATATGTGATAAAAAACAAAGTAAAAGTGTTTTATTTTATTATATCAATATGATAAATTATCCCAAAGTAATGATTCCCACCATAGAATTTTTGGAAGTTTTACAAGTTTTGTGTAAATTTCAGTTCAATCCTCCAACTTCCGAAAGTTAACATATATCATAATAGTATCTGAAGAAATATCCTCTAAGATGTCAAATTGCATAGACAATATAATTATGTTGATCCATCTCGACCCTCATGCAGCCTTTTATATAAACAGTATGATTCGCTGTTCGAAGTCTAAGATTCTGAATGAAGCCCTTTGTAGCCAGGAGCTTAAGCTGTAGTTAACCACAATAAGGGTTCCCAGACAACTACATACTATTTGAACTATCATTGTATTGACATTCGTTCCCAAGATCCCATGTCGTCTATAAACCGCATCTCCAAAATCTACAATCGAATTATATGTTGTGTACCACTAAAAATAAGGAATGTTCACCCTTGTATGTACATTTCCATCGCTTCTAAATCACCTACATATTTGTTTTGAAAGTGATAAACTTTCTTGAGAAATGGTGTTCGGCTAACAATGATTTTTTTGACCGACGTAACATTTTCAACAAAGGTTACGATGAACAAACAAGCGATGTGCAAAGGGCAATCAACTCTCTATATACCCTTTTTGGCCAATATTTTCCTAAGCGAACTTGATACCTCCTTAGAATCAAAATTGAATCATTTTACAGAAGCTTAGTCTAGACATGTTGAAAATATTTTCGCGATTACAAGTGAAGATTTTGATTTACACGGCTTTCAGATCCCGCTTAATAGCTAATTCGAGTCACTGAAATTCACTGTCGGAATAGAAACAGATAATCAGCTTTCTTTCTCTATTATCATCATTTGAGGAGAGGGGGCTTGGCCCCCAAATGCACTAAGGCCACTAAGTTGGGCCCATTGTGCGCCCCATGGTAATACAGATAGCTTTACAACATTACCATACATTCAGGAGACCTCAGAGAAAATCAAGAAATATTTCAAAAAGTATGATATAAATGTTGCGCATAAGCAACTAACTGTGTTAGTAAATTTTTTTCCAAATTAAAACCTTTAATACCTGAAGATAAGCAGACCCACCCATTATACAAATTGAATTATTCAGATTGCGATGGAACCTATTCAGGAATATCTGGGCAATATTTACAAAATAGAACGTATGGCCGTCATTAAGTTAGATTTATACTAATTTAATAAATGAAAACTTTTGCAAATTCCTACATGCGTCTTTATAATGTTGAAAGTATATTCAGGTAGAATGCCCAAACAGCAATATTTCTAATAAGGTCTGGCAACCTTTTTCTATTACTTCATAAATCTTTAACATCTGGTTTGAAAGTGGATACTTGAGTGTTATGTTCTTATTTCCGGTCACATATAGACTTTGTTCGACATGAGTTCGTATATTATAAGAAAATTGATAAGCAGCGGATTCGTGATACATATTCATAAACTTTATACATTAATGTGTTACAGTCTCGATTATTCGTGCTTCTGTTCGTTTCGGTGACGTGGGCATTATTATTTGAGATTGGTGCGATATGGACGCTTTGTGCTGATACAATTATTTTTAAAGAATCCCGTCTTAGATATAATATGTCTTCTGATAATGGTCGTGAGACCGAAACGTACGTAAAGACGAAAATAATAAGCATATGTGTTAGTGTGACCTATTTCCCGAGAGTTTATATATATAATTCATACCTGGGTCAAGAATCATTATTAATCGTATTATTTTATAAGAGTTCTTGAAAGACTCTTGTTAAAAATTAAAAAAAGTATTGTGAAGTCCACAACTATCTAATATTGAGTTTATAAATTATTTCATTTAATTATGTTGCTTAGTTTCTTTATATTCAGGCTCTCCACTTGCAAACATGTGGTTTTCTTGTATGAGAAGTAAATTGTATTGGAAATAATTGTTCTTAAAATCTTTTTCATATTTCTGATTGAAAGTGCACAAGTCCGAAGACTAAAATTCACATGACTTCTTGATCCCGCTTAATAGCTAATTTCACTGAAATTCACCGTCGAGGAAGAAACAGATAATCAGCTTTCTTTCTTTATCATCATCATTTGAGGGGAGGAGGCTTAGCCTCCAAATGCACGCAGGCCACTTAGTTGGACAAATTGTGCGCTCCATGGTCATCAGAAGCTTACTCGATTCTAGCAGGTTTGTGGCCCACCAGAAACCCAGAATATCGCCAACGCTGGCTTCCATGAGTTTTTCTAGGAGCTGTTTTCATTCTCCGGAGTGACGGTATTCTTTCTTAGATATTAATATTATAAAAGATAGTTCGGATTTTGACATATACCGAAAACCCACTGAAGCAAATAGGTATACTCCGGTAGATTCAGCTACACTATTACGATATAAAATAGTTTGATAGTCTTGTTCATAGGTTATTAAATGTCCCTTTGAGCCAGTAAAATTATGTCAACGAAGTTGAGAAACTTCAGCAAATAGCGTTGAACAATGGTTAGGTTAGGTCAGGTTAGAATAGGTTGGGTTAGGTTCTTGAGAGGTCAATGAACTTTTGAGTGTGACATCATTAATCAGACGAATAGTTCTCTTCCAAGAGTGTCAGGATACGTTTGGGAGCATGTGATTAATACTCCAGGTCAGATCGAATATGTGCTTTGTTGTTATGGGAGGATAAGACCGGAAGCATCGACCAACACTTAAACATGGAGGTTGCCCATTTCACAGCATATTTGTCAATCTGTAATCTTTTACCAAGAATCTCAGGAATTTTCATAACTTAACACATTTTTATGTTTGTCTTATCGCTTTATGAATTTGCTTGAAATAAACTCTCCCATAGCTTTAGTATTTCTAGATTCAATAATTTTCCTGTTCACGTCACCGGAACGAGATGTAGTCACAATTTTCTTGGTAGAGAGAATGTGTACCTGTTACTATTAGCGACTATTTAAAAGCGACTTGATGGAACTGTTATTCTGACAATACGAATCTCGTCAAAATATGAAATTCGTTGTTTCAGTGAAATGTATGGAATAAAATATTTTACCTATTAAAGCAGTCGTTCGGATATTGCAAACTCGGCTCGTCTCTCGCCTCGTCCGTGAACATCTAAACTTTGATATGTAATTTCCGTCCTTGTAAGATATAGTACTGTTTCATCTATTGTTGTATCTTTTGACTATCGACTTTATATGATTATAGGGTTGAAATCCAACGAAGTTGAGTTCATTATGATGGAGCCATAGTCTCCACGATTCTTCTATCTACGTGATCGTCTGAAAACGACACTATGGCGATCGAGCGAGAAAACTGTTTTTTTACTTTAATACATTTCAAAGTACAATCAATTCAAAATACGTGAATTTAGTGAAGTGTTACGAATGAAAGAGCGAAATATAGAAAATATTGAGTCTTTTGAATTTGTGCATACTCCAAGCTATATAAAAATGCTTATGCCATTTTGCTTATCAGATTTCGTTCGTATATTTAATAGCAATATGGAATCGATCACCTGCCGGATATTACTTAATTCAATGCCGCAATTTAATTCCGAATAACAGATTTTGCTTTAATTACAAACACTAAAAGGAATAATAAACTCAATATTCAAATAAGTTGTACAAGTAATCCGTTACTACATTAATATTCCATAAGCTAAAATGCCTCTAATCATAAAATGAAAGGTTCTTGTAAGACCTCAAATTTTTTCATTATATATAACGTCACCCATAACTATACTTAGGCATTTATCCAAATCGCGTTTCTTGCATATTTTGTATTTGAATACGGAATATTTCCATGCATTAATGGCTTTGCATGAATAATTTCCAAAGTGAATGAAGGAAAAGTTCAGCACTTTCCTATAAGAATATTGGAACTTGGGAAGAATACATTCTCTCTCTCTCTCTCTCTCTCTCTCTCTCTCTCTCTCTCTCTCTCTCTCTCTCTCTCTCTCTCTCTTTCTCTCTCTCTCTCTCTCCCTCTCCCTCTCTCTGTATCTATCTATCCATCTTTCTATTTACTTATCTACAGTATGGCCATTCAATATAGAGAACCATGATACGTTGGAGTTTGATTCATTTACTGAGTAGTCAGAACACTTACCCCCTTTATTTCACTTATGGATTTAAACACTGGATGGTATGTGAAATGATAAACGATAGTATTAATCAGAGACACTCGTACTCAACAACAATAAAATAAAATTAAAAGATAATTAAAGATAATAAAAACATCTATTACAATTATGTTAATTACTGATAATATAAAATTACTAATAAGAATAATCTAAGAATGAAATCTAAAGTTCAGTGAAATTACCTAGAGAATCTAAATAGACTACACTGGAGGAATGAAGCTAATGTTGTTGGAATGATTTCCCGACCAGGATGAACCTAGAAGATCAAAAGATAATAAACGGATTGAATGTATTATTGACTTGAACTGGAATGAAAACTGAAGGGGATAACAATTTGTCCTTTTTCTCAAAAGCCAATCTACAATTAGGAGAAGGATCTCGAATTGTTTAACCAACAATTTTACTTATAACTAGTGATCCTGCTTTTAATTGTATTCAATAATATTTCTAGTATATTTGGAATGATGATTTGGAAGCAGCAACATAGTCAATAATTCTTCCCCTCTCATGAGGCCTCTAATTCAGAAAGTTTTCGGTGGTGCCTTCTAAAACTGTATGTCCATTTTTAAATATTACTAAATCACTCCTTCTTTACTAACTTACTATTTCAACTATGATGAATACTATATTTAATTACAATTCTGTAATTGATTAATTAATGTAACGTATAAAAGAAAGACATTTGAATCGTTTGTATCATGTTCAACAGCGGATCTGGAACAAATCCGCTACCTAAGCATCTCTAGATGTTTAGCACCAGCATAAATTAGAACAGCTAGCCAATTCGTTTCGCATTCTGTTCTGGTCATTGTCGTTTAACAGCTTTATGACTTCCTCTACATCTAATTCTTTTCTGAATTTGATACTTGCAAGAAATTATTGAAACCCTTTACAACCTGACCTGATATGGCATCATTTCTCTTTGGAGCAAGAGTGAACTAATTAATGTTTATTTTTGGAATTTGTTTACTACTTCTGACGCTAAAATATAAAACAGGAAACATCTTAACTCTTAAAATACTTGCTTGTATTATATTTATTTACATTTAGTTATGAATATTACATTGATCTGTACTAAACTTTTACTACACTGACCATTTATAATAAAATACTGGGGAAGCGTACTGTCCTCAAAATTGAAATACTGATTATTTAATTTGTTTCGAGAAAGTATTAGGAAGTAAAAAAATATGTTACTCGAACTCGACGTCAAACTTATATTAGGTACCGACCTATAGTATATTTTGTATAAGAAAATCTTGAATAGATTTTCTAAAGGTAATTTCCTTATCAACAAACTGATTTCCTCATATGACAATTATTTTGTCGCTCTTTTTCTACTGACTTTAATAAAATTGCTTCCAAATGTACTTCCTAGTCTGTTTCTTACGAATTTTTGGTTAGAAAAATATGTTACTTGTGTTTTGGATAACGCCAGTGTTTTGTTCGTGTTTATTGACAATTTCATAGTATTGTTCATATTCGTCCGTGATTAAAATTTCGGGAACAGTAGGGATAATATATTCCACCTGTTCGCGAAACTTTAGTTCTTCCAACAACTGCTATTTTATTACATTTTCATCAAATGTCATCAATTTTGAACATAGAAAAAGTGGGAGATGCATTTATTGATGATTATTTCAAGCAATTCATCATAGGAACATTACAAGTAGGTACCTAAGGAAAAAGAGGGTACAGATTTGAAGGGAAACTTTTTTCATTTTCTGATTCTTCTATGGTAGGTATGTTAACAATTTCGACACATGATGGATACCTACATCTATTTTGTTCCATAAAAACTATTATTAAATTTATCGTTGCAAAATCTTCAATTAATTCGGAATTATATGTTAAAAATAAAATTTATACTATTATTATTCAATATTAAATACCACTTACTACCGATTTTAATATCCGCCCTAGGTGCCCTCACATTGACAGTTGATATAAATTCAATCTGTGTATTATGAATATGAAATGTATTGAAGTGGGATGTAGTAGTACAAATGGAGTAAAGCTGACTTATTAATTATCAATTACAATTTATTTAATAGTAACGAGTTCAAAAATTTAGCCAAATCCGCAGCCGAGGAAGTATGGGGCTATGTAGCAAAGCTGCCCTATTAATTATCAATGAGATTATGAATTTAGAAAATAATTAGTCAATCCTTAATTTTAAATCAAACTTATTAGAACCTAAATATGAAGTAAAAACTAATTTAACTCGGCCCGGATGGACCAGAGTAAGGAGTTAAACAAAACTATTATGATTTAATCATTCAAGGAATTCTATTGTATTAAGCAATATGACTTGATTCTAAATGAACTTAGTGAAAATTCTACCATAAACACCACAGTGGAAGCTTAACTAGTTTTCTAAAATATGATTTAAGTGAATCGTGAAATAGGCAAAGTAAGATTTAACACAAGAAGTTAGAATATAACTGACTTTAGTTTGGTTTTTTTTAAATCTTGAATAACCACTCCTATTTCAGTAATATGTTTGGGGGTAGTAACTTTTACCCAATACGAGAGAGACTTGCCTAGACTGGGGCAAGTTGAATTTGAAAGAACTGTTCTATTTCTGTTGACAGAGACCTTGACTTTATAACCTTATTCCGACTTCCTTGAACTTAGTTATGAATGAAAATTATATCAACTTAATATTCTAAATGCATATTTAATAAGGAACGACTGCGTCCTGCACGTCTTATGTTATGGTTACTTGAATAGATTGTAGCTTCAAAGGAGAAGACAGGGTGAAAAAACCTTCGTTTCCAAGAGATCAACTTGCTGCTCCGAATTGATCATAAAAATAAATCTTAACTACCAATATACTGTAAAGCACTTGTTTTCTTTAGAACCTTCTCTGTTAACCTCGGTATCTTACAAATTACGATGACCCTTCCTTTACAAGGATTCAGCAACTATATATTTCGTTTTCGTCTCACAGGTACAAAGAAGGAACTGTATTAGTTTATGATGGGACGGTCGTACTAAGAAATGAACTCATAGACTTGACTTGTCTGTAATAAAAGGCAACAAAGAATATCCTATTTCTATTTACGTTAATCGGTGTTCTTAAAACCCAGCTTGAATTTTAGCAACATGGTTGATACTTGAATGAACTGTTATTGATAATTAATGAGGCAGCTTTGCTACACAAACCCACTGAATAAGAAACTCCACATGACAAACCATTCAGTGACATCAGCCCCAACAATTTGTATCGAACGGGTAATCTCTATCATAATAAAACATCTTTCACATCATAATTAGTGAATAAAAGAAATTTTTGCATGAATTATCTCCTTTGTAGTGGTGGCTTTATAATAACGTTGTATTTATACTAGGTCAAATAGAGTTGGATAATGGTTACGAGAAATCTTTGATCCATAATTTAATTTCTAAACAAAAGAGGAAACTGGACCGTAGCCAACTAACCAAATTAGAGCCATTAGGCACTTTTTAAGTCGGAATAAAGAACATTTTGCACATATAAAGAGAAATAATGATGAAAAATAAGCTTTAGTCGAACATATTTTGAAAACAGGTTACAAATTTCTCAAAAGTTTATCATTTTTAATACACAGTACAGACAAATATCTAGGTAATTTAGAAGGAATGAAAGTGTATGGACGAAACATTATTATCGCCCAAACAGTACTTAAACAAGCAGATTTTGATTTATAATTCAGTTTACTCTGATGGTGGTTACTTGATAGCCGAAAGGTCCTCAGTACTTCAACAGTATTTCTAGTGGATGAGGGTGAATACTTCTTATTTATAGTGTATACACACAGTGGCGTAGATAACGCCCTAACAAGCCCCGCGGCGCGGAGGGGCGCAGGAGAAAATCGAATGTGAGTGCAAAAATATTTATTGGTATATAATATATTATAAGACATACTATCAATTGCGTGTTAAAAAAACATTCAAATAAATATCAGGTATGCATACATTATGTTGATTATTTTTAGTTAAAATTCAAAGTATGTTTTTGTTCTTTTCCTTTTCCCTTTTTTTAGATAAAGGAAGGGGCACAAAGAGTTTATATGTGATGGGGGGGAGGGGGGTGGAGCGGTAATTAGCTACTGTATACACATTGTGAACTCTCTATACATATCTTTCTATATAGTTTATATGTTGTGTAGATGGATTGTTTTCCTTTTGTAGTATTGTCGACTTTTAATGCTGCACCCAACATTGAAACAGCGAAGTAGGTGAATAAATTGCAGCAGCATAGTTGCAATACCAGTAAATTTGCTTTTCAATTTCAGCTCCAGGCTATGAAAAATCTGAAATCATTATGTGTTAAGTTAACGTCCCGGATAATATGCATGTATACGCCGTTTTACCGTTTTTCAAATTAGCCTCGTATAAATACAACGTAATTATGAATCCGACACTACAAAAGAGATAATTCATGCAGCATTTAATTTATTTACTAATTACGATGTGAAAGATGTTTATTCAACATGGAAATTATAATTACTCGTTTGATACAAATACGTGAGGCTAATGTAATTGATGAATGATTTGTCATGTAAAGTTTCTTATTCAGTGGGTTTGTGATCATACCAAAGATATGTGTTGGCCATACTATTACACTCCACTTTACTAGGTTTTATATCCGTAATACACAGATTGCATTTATGTCAACTGTCAATGTGAGGGCACCAAGGGCGGACATTGAAATCGTCAGTAAGTGTGATTGAATAGTTGTACAAATTTAATTTTTAATATATAATTCCGGATTAATTCAAGACTTTGTAGGGATGAATCTGATAATATTTTTCATGGAATATGTTAGAGGTAGGTACCCACCATGTGTCAAAATTGTTGAAATACCTACCTTATAAGAATCAGAAGATAAAAAAATTGTTTTCGTTCAAATCTGTACCCTCTTTTTCTGTAGGTACCCATAATGTTTCTTTGATGAATTGCTTATAATAATTATTAATAAATGCAACTCCCACTTTTTTCTCTGTTCAAAATTGATGACATTTGATAAAAATGTTATGAAAGAGTAGTTGTTGGAAGTTTCGCGATACTATATATCAATTGTTCCAGATAATGAGATAATATATCTCAACTCGCGAAACTTTAGTTACGGACGAATATGAACAATACTGAGAAATCGAAAATGAAGAGGAACAAGACACCAGCGTACCAATTTGTACTGTCATTATCCATAACACAAGTAACATATGTTCCTAATTTGAAATTCGTAATAAATAGACTAAGAAGTACATTCGGAAGCATTTTTATTGAAGTCAGTGGAAAAAGAAGTGTGCGAATAACTCAAATAGCGATGAAATAATTGACGTATGAGGAAAGCAGTTTGCTGATAAGAGAAATATCTTTAGAAAATATATATTGGATTTTCTTATACAAAATATACTACAGGTCGATACCTAATATAAGTTCGTCCACTTGTCCATTTTGAGGACAGTACACTTTCTCAGTATTTTATTAGTTCAGTACAGGTCAATGTCAATATTCATAGCTGAATCTCTTTAGAAAATTCAATTCCATGTGATTAAAATGAGATACGAGCAAGAAAACAAGGAATTTAAGAGTTACCAGATTTTTCCTATTTCATATTATAGTCAGAAATAGAAGATATTTCTAAAATAAACATAAATTAGTTCACACCTGCTCCAAACAGGGTGATATCATACCATATCAGGTCAGGGTGAAGAGGGTTTCAATAATTTCTCACAAGTTTCAGTTTCAGAAAAGAATTAGATGTAGAGGAAATCATAAAGCTGTTAAGCGACCATGACCAAAACAGGGCGGGGAAGGAATCGGCTAGCCTTTCTAATTTATGCTGTTGATAACCATCTGGAGATGCTTAGGTAGCGGATTTGTTCCAGAACTGCTGTTGATCATATATATATATATATATATATATATAGAAGTTTCAAACGTATTTCTTTCAATCTTTACATACTTAATCAGAGTGTATCACATGTAATTTGGAGCGTAACATAGTATCTAATCATAAGAATTGTAATTAAATATTGTCTTAATTATATTTGAAATAATTGGTGAAGAAGGAATAACTTAGTAGTATTTAGAAATGAACATATAGTTTTAGAAGTCCTCACCGAAAACATTCTGAATTAGAAGCCTGAAGACAGGGAAAGAATCATTAACTACCTTACTGCTTCTTGGTTTAGTCATGCTTCCAAATAAACTAGGATTATCATTGCTACAAAATTGAAAGCAGGATCACTAGGTATAAGTAAAACCATTGTTTAAACAATTCGGGGATCCTTCCCCTAATTGTATATTGACTTTTGAGAAGAAGGACGAATTATAAATAACACACGTAATGCCAAAAACTTTCAGTTATATTTTCAAACTTGAATTGGTCTCTTGGAAAATCACGTGACATTTTGTCATTCTGAATTGATTTAGTTCAATTGTTTATTCCATGGTGTTATTTAGTTTTCATTCAAGTTCAAGTCAATAATACATTCAATCCGTTCATTGTCTTTCGATCCTCCAGGTTCATCCTGGTCGAAAAATCGTTTTAATAATCTCGGTTTCATTTCTTCAGCTTAGTTGATTTAGATTCTCTAGGTCATTTTATTTAACATCAGATTTCATTCTTAGATTATTCTTATTAGTAATTTTTTAATATAAGTAATAAAGATAACTATTATATCTGTTTCATTTATCTTCAATCATCAATTGATTTTTTTTTAAGTGAATATTAGTTTGTTGTTGAGTACGAGTTTCTCTGTTCTCTCACCGTCTACCCTCCTTTTCCACCCTTGAAGCATATGAATACCTACCAATTTGAGAAAACTTTTTACAAGTGACTTTTGAAATAGGAGGAAAAGTCACTGTTTACAGAAGATTTCATAGGAACTTCGTCATCTCCATTTCTCTGCTCTTAGCAGATACGTTGAGACCATAGATAACTCTATTCCGTAGAATGAAATGTTCCCTGTTAGGTACCGAAACCGTGATAAGATCGTCGCGCGCGAAATGGAAGCCTACTAAATGATACTTTGGAGAGAAATTCGAATCAAGTTACACAGCATATAGCTGCAAATTTTGTTTCCTTATGATTAAGTAGGAAATGAAAGTCGATAGTTTTTACCAATAGTTTTCATCCAACAACAGAGTCAGAACAGAAATATATAAAATATACATATGAATACAATTAAACGTCAAGAACAATAGAAATTACTTAACACGCCAAGGTAATTTTCAGGATTTCGGTGTGAAAATAAGCTAATTGTTTTAATAAAGTTTTTTGATGTTGGCATTCAACGTGTTAAAGAAGAAATACAAAAATTTACATATAAATACAATTAAATATCGAGACTAATTACGATGGGTTAATGAAACAAAAATACATAAAATATACAAATTATGTTCTTATCAACTCGCAGTTGTACGCTTCTTGGCCTTTAAATAAGTTTCTTTAGCTTGTTGATATAATAAAGAACAGTTTGGTGGTAGAATTATATTACCTTTTTCTGCTAAAATGTTGTTCGCTCCATTGAAATAATCGAATATTATAAGCGGGGAAAAATATTTAATAAAAGAATTCTCCAACATTTTTGAATTTGAATTTTTGAATGTTCACATTCAATGAAGTTGAAATTCACTGATACTTTAATAATGTTTGTTATTTTTTCCAAAATATTTTTAGTGTGGGTAATTTTGGATAGCATAAATAATAGAATATCATAGCACATTACCAAATTTTTTATGAATTCAATACTCTAGCCTTTCAACTCCTTGTCCACCATATTCCCTAGATCTAATTAACAAGTTAAAATCGTCATTTTCCCCCGTCTCTTCTTAACACATTGTATTCACAAGCTATACAATTCATTTTTACTATATATCACGCTACATATGACAGTAATACAGCTTCTAAAGGTCTTTAAATTTTAAAATGCTTGGGTAAGTGAAATGATGATTCTTCCAAAGTTTCCACTTGTGGTTCACTGATGAATCCCTGTAAAAAATAGGATTATTGATTAAAACTGATAAAAATAATTATGATACAATTTTTATAACATATAATGCAAAATACGCACATGACGTTCATGATCTTAAGTGGCTGACAATTGCGTATAGCACAACCGTGTTTTCCATGATAAATATTATGCAGAAATGATATTCTAGAAATAGCGTATATGATAGCAAGCAACAAGTCGCATGGAAACAAAATCTACAAATGAATAAAGAATGGCTACTATTGAACAACAATAACAATCGCATGCGCATTGTAACATGATTCTCTCTCTCTTAAACTCTATAATACTTGACTTAGGGAATTTACATCATTCCTATTCATCAACATTTATTTATCTGCAGTGTGGCCATTCAATTTAGAGAACCATGACACGTTGGAGTTTTATTCAATCATTAATTAGCCAGAACAAATGTGAAAAATATCATTGACACTTACCCTTCTCTTTCACAAGACATTTATGGATTAAAACACTGGAAGGTAAGTGAAGGGATAAACGCTAGTTTTAATCAGAAAAACTCGAGCTCAACAACAATAAACTATTTAATAAGGAACAATTAAAAGATAATGATAATAATAAAGAAAGAATATAAATGATAATTAAAGATAATAAAAAGAATACCATAATTAACTTTATTGTTAATATTATAAAATTACTAATAAAAATAATCTAATAATGAACCTAAAGTTAAATAAAATCACTTAGATAATCTAAAACTGAAGAAAAATGAAACTAAAATTATTAAAAATGATTTCCCAACCAGGATGAATTTAGGGAATTCAGAAGCTACGAACTGATTAAAATATATTATTAACTTGAACTTGAATACAACTGAACTCTGATTTTTAGCGAGAATACCCTCTTACCAAAAAACACTCTGAATAATCTATTAGAATTAATTTAATTGAAAATGACACGTGATTTCTCAAAAGTCTAATTCAAGTTAGAAAATATAACTGAAGGTTTTCCGCATTCTGTTGATATTTATAATGCGTCCTTTTCCTGCAACTAGGGAAGGATCCCTGAATTGTTTAACCAATGATTTTACTTATAGTGATCCTGGTTTTACTTTTGTACCAATAATATTGCTAGTAAATTTGGAAGAATTGTTAAACAATAAGCAGTAAGATAACTTATAGTTCTTTTCTTCTTTCTTAAGACCTCTCATTCAGAATGTTTCTTTGGGGTGGGAATTTATAAACTTATCTGTCCTTTTCTAAATATTGCTAACTGTTTTGAATATACATATTATTTCAACTAATCAAGACTATATTTAAGTAAAATTTCGATGATCTCCAGAAAGGTTTATCGTGTAGCTAATTATTAGTTTCTCGTCCTATCTCGGTTATCAATGTTGGCAGGCTTATAGCTTCCTTTAAAATATACTTTTGTGAATTTACTGCAAGCCCTTTGACCTTCTCGGCTATGGTAACATATCACCCACGTTGAAACGAGTGTGAAACTGATTTTGTGTTTATTCAAGGAATTCGTTAAATATTTCCCACGATAAAATGTGTTATTGGTGAGAAACAGAAAACATGTGGCTAACCCCAATGAGTTCTTATTACTTTGCTTTAGATATTCCAATCTTACATCAAACTTTAATTTTCTAAATATGATTTTGTTTTTTTCAACTATTGGAAATAACCTGTATAAACCCTTATTACAGCATTATAATTGCTATTAATTTCGGACGCTTGATGCATCCTCCCGTGTTTTGGTAGCGAAATACTTTCGCAGGCCATGACAGTTTTGGTCATTACCATAAGACATTTCATTCTACGGTAGTAGAGTTATCTATGGTTGAGGCCTTAAGGAAATCTTGCACATGGTTTTCGCTGATTATTTGTTGAATTATTTTATATCGGATGAAGCCACTTTTCCATCTCCAATTCGGAGAAGGAATTTTTTGCGAAAATTATTGTTAGATTTGGAACAACAAAAGATAACTAGCTTCCATTCTCTTGAAGTTGTTCCAAATATATATGGACACAATCTATGAGATATGTAGTATTATTATGTATAAATTGTCAATGTTCATTCTTCCTAGTGATATTTATGTATTTTAAGTATATTATATTCTTGATCATATGTTACACATTTTTTTATTACAATACATAAAGTGAAACCGACCTTATAATTCAATTTCTCAATCATATTATTTTTCTTGTAAACGTGGAAATATTACTTGGTCGCCTATGGTGGCAAAATTGTTGCATCAACAAAGTTTTCATTGAATTTTAGAATTTTAAAATCGACAATTATCTTTGTGACAAATTTCCTAGTCGGACGACATAATGCAGAAAGTGACGAATATCGTACATGAATTTTATGTTTATCTGCGTACTGTGACGAATTTCGAATCCACCTAGATAAAATCATTTCCTCGGTGTAACGGTCTAGTCCTTATTCTTGAATGAATTTCCGCATTGGACAGAAACTAAATAGAAAACATGATGTTAATTCATACCCCAACAAAGAACGTTTAGGAAAGGACGTGAGCTCGACACCATCGGCGCATGAGGCGGGTTAATTACCTTTACTTCCGGAAGCCTAAGAAAATAGACGGCTTTGATATGATGGCGTTGCAACTATGTTTTATCAAAGATTGCGAATTTTCCGCAAAATAATAATTAAGAACTATCATTAAATGTCGAGAACATAAACTATATATAATTGGAAAGTTTTAGGGAGGTATTCAGGATATATAAAAAATTCATAATAAGTTATGATAAAATAATAATCAGCATTCAGTAAAAATGAGCTTCCAATTAATGATATAGTTGATGTACTTTCAATAATGTAGAGAACTAAGAGCTCAATTAGGGACTAATTGGAATATTTAAGATGTTTTTGAACCAGGATGGGAATGAATAAGTTATGTTATAGTTTATTATATTTATGTCTGTGGTTTCGGCGTTTAAATAGTGTAAATCATTTAAACTATAAAATTGGAGGATTTATTTCCAATTCACACAAGGCTTCTTACATTTTCTTGACACATTAAGACACCACACTGTGGCATTCAAAGCTAGGACTTATCAACTGAAGCTGAATCTAAAATTATTTCTTCGAATATTATTTATATTTAAATTCTCGGGAAATAGTTCACACCAACACATATGCTTATTATTTCTGCCTTTACGTACGTTTCGGTCTCACGACCTTCATCAGAAGACGTATTCTTTAGACTAATTGTATCAGCACAAAGCGTCCTTTTAATTCAGAGATTAAAAACAACACAAGTCTAGATCTATCTGGAGTTATAAAAGCAGTAAAGTTTTGTTTAAAATTAACTTATTTTCAATACAGTGAGCAATATTCTGGGAAAATAGTCGTCACGGCAATCGTATCTCCTATTTTAGCTACTATTGCCAACCTATTTATGGAATGCCTAGAGGAATCTTCAATAAATTTATTAGATTTTCAACCATTCTTTGAACAGTATATTAGCCGCGTCAAATTAGACGAAAAAAGTGTAAAAGCTGGGAAAATATGCGGGCAGCTCCGATTGACTCCGAGTTTTTTGCAAAATTTTCCTGAACGGATTTACAACATTCCCGAAGAAAAACTAATATGTGCTTTCCCATTTTTCAATTGTTATAGAGGAATATAGAGGAAAATGATCAATTTTCATGCCAACAATGGCAGGAAATGCCCACTAGGGGGTTTTCGAGGTCGCTGATCACGATTCCGAAGTCAAATTTCCCATTTTTCGATTTATTGGCCAGTTATTGGCCGATGTTGATGGACAAAACGCGGAATTTGCAATTTTGAACGAAAATGGCTAGAAAACTGTACTCGGGGGTTTTCGAGGTGACTGGTAACAAATCATTCTTTCAAAACCGTTGATAGAGCACGTGGCTATTGAATTTTATTGTGTTTATCGTGTAAACGACATTTTTTCAAACTTATTATTTTTTGGAATAATTAGTTAATAATTAATTACTCATCCACAAATTATTTTTTTTTACATCCATTAATTACGAATTGTAATTATTTATATTCTTTTATATTGTTCCATATCAAGACAGATATTTTGAAAAAAATTCGTTCTCTTAATTTTTGTTTTTTCCTAGATTTCAATTTGCGTTCATACCAGTGGCGGTTCCTCGAAGGAGGCTAAGGAGGCTCAGCCTCCTCACCAATTTATCTTAATGATCATTCTCCATTTTATTCCCTGTTTCCCTGATAATTTTTAAAATTTTACAATTAATTCCCCGTTCTCAGTAGTTATTTTTAATCTGGCAACAGTGCCCTGAGGCTAGACTCTCTATATATCTCAAACGCTGAGCATGTGTTGTTCAACGCAGTTGCCGTTTTTCCGACCAGTCCGAATGCCAACTGGGTAAATCAGCGAAAATGGCAACACCTTCTGAAGGCTAGCCTGCGACAGCCGCTAGCAATCCATGAAATACGAGACGGCGTTCTGCCGACTGCTGAGTAGGTCAGTCAGTGCTTGTTTATGTGTTGTCAGGTGTCACGCCAAGCGAAGTAAGGTTAGATTGTTGTCTGTTGTAAATTTAAAATGAGTGAGTTAGTTGCTGCCTTTTAGAAAATCCATTTAGTGAATTAACATATGATAAAAGTGTTTCATTTAAATAAACGGCCTTTACCGGATTTGAAAGGATTAGTAATGTCAGGTAACTATCAAAATCGATCATTGTTAATACTAATAGTAGTATTGACAAAGACGAAGTTTAAAAAAAAATCATTGATTTCCCTGTAATGCTCCAACTCGATGGAATTTTACATCACGTGCAGTATTTACCATCCATAAAAATAAAGACAAATTAATTGAAACATTTGATTTTGTATTAAACTGTGATGACTTTTCAACAGATCAGGTTTCATTAAATGCTGCTGTTGGTTTAAAATCTTATTTAGAAAATAAAGAATTTTTGTTTTTTCTTGATAATTTTAAATTAATATTTGAACAAACTGATCTTATTTTTCAAATTTTACAACATAAATTTACTGATATAATTTATTCAAGAGATCGTTTGAAACATCTCATTGGAAAAATTTCAAGTTTCCGTAATACAGAATTTCATTTTAATATTTTATTTGAAAATTTTTCAACTGATGAGGCTCCTCCCGCGAAAAGGAGGAAAACATATAATTTGGTAGACAAGAAACTACATTATAAACAACTTTTTAATGAAATTTTAGATTCTATTGAAGGTCAAATTGAGATTCGATTTTCCGATTTACATGAATTGAAGTTTTTTGACTTGACGAATAGGAGATTTTTCAAATCTTTTTCAAAAGAGTTCCCCAATACACTTTAAGATAACTTAGTTCTAAAATAAAAATTTTTTGATAAAATAGCACGGCACAATGAATTATGCGTTGTATACTCGGATAAAAATATTTTAGGCCAGTACGACAGTCACGCCGATATGATAAAATATATGATAGACAATGATTTGCAACAGGTTTTACCTCAGTTTTATAAACTACTTTGTTTGACAGTCACCATTTCTGTCACGTCGGCATCGGTGGAGAGATCATTTTCTACTCTCAAACGAATTAAGACTTACATGCCAAATACAATGGGCTAAAATCGTTTATACAATGTTAGTTTAATATCTATTGAAAAAGATTTAGTAAAACACTTAAAACATAATGATACATTTTATGATAATATTATTGATCATTTTTCGCAAACTAAAGACCGTAGAATTCCGTTAATAAATAAAAAAAGTTAATGAAATTAATTAAAAAAAACCAAATATGAAAAATCCAAAAAAAAAGAAAAAATATTAAAAATCCAAAAAAATAAAAGACAAAAAACGAACAGAAAAATTTTTTGCCAAGAGAAACTTTATACCTCCACGTTGGTTCTTGCTGGGTAACAATTAATTTTGTCACTGAAGTAGCTGGTACGGTCGCTGTGCAAAGGTTAAAAGGCTGTGAATAGAGTATATTTTTACAAAAATGTTTTATGTCCAGCCTCCTCTCTCAAAAATTCACGAGCCGCCACTGGTTCGGACAGTTGCCATTGTTGACATGATTTCGAAATTTTGGAAATTTCTCAATTTTTTGGTCATGAAAATTGGCCATTTTCCTCTATATTCTTCTATAACAATTGAAAAATGGAAAAGCACATATTAGTTTTTCCCGGGAATGTTGTGAATCCGTTCAGGAAAATTTTGAAAAAAACCCGGAATCGATCAGAGTTGCCCTCAAATTTTCCTAGCTTTTTTGCTAATATGACTCGACTGATAGATGATTGCCTAATGTGTGTTCCCAATGTTAAAATTCAGTACGTGATTAATAAATTAAACAGGTTCCACTGTAAACTTCAATTTTCTTGTGAAATAGAAATGAACAAAAACATAAATTTTCTTGATATGAACATTAGACATGATGCAGATGGGAAAATAAAAACTTCGTGGTTTACTAAAGAAGTTTGGTCTCAACGGTATCTTCACTTCAATGCCGTTGCACCAGCTTGTTATAAAAAAAGTGTCATAAACAGCCTTACAGATCGCGCTGTTAAATTGTCTCACCCAGAGGATCGTCCTGAAAATTCAAAAATTGTTTGTGATACACTGGAATTGAATGGTTACCCAAAAACATTTTTCAATCCCATCATTAAAGAAAGGATTGACGAAATATATAAGGGAACGTCATATATAAATAACTTAAATGGTAATGCAGATAATTTTATAACATCACCGTATACTCCGAAGAACTCAGAGAGAGTTGAGGAATGTTTAAAAAAGAATAATATAAATGTGATGCATAAACCTACTAGCTGTGTTGGGAAATATTTTTCAAATCTAAAACCTTTAATACCTAAAGATGAACAAACTCACAGAGTATACAAATTAAATGTTTTAGATTGCAATGGGACTCATACAGGAACCTCTACAAAAAAGAATGTATGGCCATATGTATAGTACAAGGAATAAAAACTTGACTCCAAGTCTCGTCCTCCTCAACCAACTAAACAAAAAGTGGTCTGAACTATGGCACGAATCACGGCGCATGAGGCAGGCCACACTCTTAATCAAAGAGCCTGAGCCTAGGCTCTCAAAGAAACTCCTCTCTCTGAACAGAAGGGACATCAGAGAGAAGACTGTGATAATAATCGGACTATCGTCTTAACAAACACCTCCAAACTATGGGCATCGAAGATGATCCTATATGTCAGAAATGTAGATAGGTGGGAGAAACTGCATCTCACATCCTGTTGAAATGCCCTGCATTGGCACCCCTCAGACACCGTCAGTTCGAATAATCAAAACTGCTCCCAGAAGAACTTAAGGAAGCCCGCCGTGAGGAAATATTCTGGGTTTCTGGCGGCCCACAAACCTGCTAGAATAGAATGGGCTTCTGACCACGGGGCGCACAATGTGCCCAACTGAGTGCATTTGGGGGCTAAGCACACTCCTCTTAAATGATGCTCATGATGATGATGATCACTAGATAATTGTCATCCTGCCAGAGTTATTTACGTTGAAACTACAATGGAATTATTTTATACGATATCAGATTCAGAACTCCATCAACTATAATGCCGAATCAATCGATAATTGTTTAGATAAGCGAATATCCATCACCATGAATAGAGAATTTGTTGAATAGTATCCAACGATAATATATTATAGGCATACCCCATGAAATATTATCGTATATCTCGTCCTGAAAATAGTTTCTACATCATACCCAAACATTTAACTGTTTGTAATTCGAATCGATCCATAACACGCAATACTAGGATTGGATGACTTAAAAAATACACATTTGTGTACATATTTATGGAGTACTATCTACGTTTGACATTTTGGCTAGAATGTACAATGTTCGCTTCTTGTCACTTTCATTCAAATGACATACTAAATATGCCGTATGCTAATTATTATGGAAAACAATAGAGCTTCAATTATAACGAAAGCATGGATGCTTCAGTTATTTAACGCTCTGACATCTACATCGTGATTCAAGATTGCGGAGTTGAACAGCATAAATCGAATTTGCGTTCCCAGTGAGCGAGTCAAGTTGAGTAGTCTGAGAGTAATTAAATTTCATTTAGTCTTGCTCTATCAGAATGAGAAAAATTACTTGGAATGTAAAAGATAGCTACACTATCTGAAAGAAGCGGCTGCATCTGCTTATGAAAAACATGTTGATACAAACATACAATAAGTTAAACTACCTCTTCATTACAGATTCAAAAGGAATGGCTAGATATAACAATAGTATCTTGATACTGTAATGAAGTTAATAAATTTATGGATACTTTTGTGTCTTATCATCAAATATGAGAAATGCTTATTGTTCATTAATTCAAGTTTATAATAGAAGTAAAGCGCAGAGATTAAAAACAACACAAGTCTAGATCTATCTGGAGTTATAAAAGCAGTAAAGTTTTGTTTAAAATTAACTTATTTTCAATACAGTGAGCAATATTCTGGGAAAATAGTCGTCACGGCAATCGTATCTCCTATTTTAGCTACTATTGCCAACCTATTTATGGAATGCCTAGAGGAATCTTCAATAAATTTATTAGATTTTCAACCATTCTTTGAACAGTATATTAGCCGCGTCAAATTAGACGAAAAAAGTGTAAAAGCTGGGAAAATATGCGGGCAGCTCCGATTGACTCCGAGTTTTTTGCAAAATTTTCCTGAACGGATTTACAACATTCCCGAAGAAAAACTAATATGTGCTTTCCCATTTTTCAATTGTTATAGAGGAATATAGAGGAAAATGATCAATTTTCATGCCAACAATGGCAGGAAATGCCCACTAGGGGGTTTTCGAGGTCGCTGATCACGATTCCGAAGTCAAATTTCCCATTTTTCGATTTATTGGCCAGTTATTGGCCGATGTTGATGGACAAAACGCGGAATTTGCAATTTTGAACGAAAATGGCTAGAAAACTGTACTCGGGGGTTTTCGAGGTGACTGGTAACAAATCATTCTTTCAAAACCGTTGATAGAGCACGTGGCTATTGAATTTTATTGTGTTTATCGTGTAAACGACATTTTTTCAAACTTATTATTTTTTGGAATAATTAGTTAATAATTAATTACTCATCCACAAATTATTTTTTTTTACATCCATTAATTACGAATTGTAATTATTTATATTCTTTTATATTGTTCCATATCAAGACAGATATTTTGAAAAAAATTCGTTCTCTTAATTTTTGTTTTTTCCTAGATTTCAATTTGCGTTCATACCAGTGGCGGTTCCTCGAAGGAGGCTAAGGAGGCTCAGCCTCCTCACCAATTTATCTTAATGATCATTCTCCATTTTATTCCCTGTTTCCCTGATAATTTTTAAAATTTTACAATTAATTCCCCGTTCTCAGTAGTTATTTTTAATCTGGCAACAGTGCCCTGAGGCTAGACTCTCTATATATCTCAAACGCTGAGCATGTGTTGTTCAACGCAGTTGCCGTTTTTCCGACCAGTCCGAATGCCAACTGGGTAAATCAGCGAAAATGGCAACACCTTCTGAAGGCTAGCCTGCGACAGCCGCTAGCAATCCATGAAATACGAGACGGCGTTCTGCCGACTGCTGAGTAGGTCAGTCAGTGCTTGTTTATGTGTTGTCAGGTGTCACGCCAAGCGAAGTAAGGTTAGATTGTTGTCTGTTGTAAATTTAAAATGAGTGAGTTAGTTGCTGCCTTTTAGAAAATCCATTTAGTGAATTAACATATGATAAAAGTGTTTCATTTAAATAAACGGCCTTTACCGGATTTGAAAGGATTAGTAATGTCAGGTAACTATCAAAATCGATCATTGTTAATACTAATAGTAGTATTGACAAAGACGAAGTTTAAAAAAAAATCATTGATTTCCCTGTAATGCTCCAACTCGATGGAATTTTACATCACGTGCAGTATTTACCATCCATAAAAATAAAGACAAATTAATTGAAACATTTGATTTTGTATTAAACTGTGATGACTTTTCAACAGATCAGGTTTCATTAAATGCTGCTGTTGGTTTAAAATCTTATTTAGAAAATAAAGAATTTTTGTTTTTTCTTGATAATTTTAAATTAATATTTGAACAAACTGATCTTATTTTTCAAATTTTACAACATAAATTTACTGATATAATTTATTCAAGAGATCGTTTGAAACATCTTATTGGAAAAATTTCAAGTTTCCGTAATACAGAATTTCATTTTAATATTTTATTTGAAAATTTTTCAACTGATGAGGCTCCTCCCGCGAAAAGGAGGAAAACATATAATTTGGTAGACAAGAAACTACATTATAAACAACTTTTTAATGAAATTTTAGATTCTATTGAAGGTCAAATTGAGATTCGATTTTCCGATTTACATGAATTGAAGTTTTTTGACTTGACGAATAGGAGATTTTTCAAATCTTTTTCAAAAGAGTTCCCCAATACACTTTAAGATAACTTAGTTCTAAAATAAAAATTTTTTGATAAAATAGCACGGCACAATGAATTATGCGTTGTATACTCGGATAAAAATATTTTAGGCCAGTACGACAGTCACGCCGATATGATAAAATATATGATAGACAATGATTTGCAACAGGTTTTACCTCAGTTTTATAAACTACTTTGTTTGACAGTCACCATTTCTGTCACGTCGGCATCGGTGGAGAGATCATTTTCTACTCTCAAACGAATTAAGACTTACATGCCAAATACAATGGGCTAAAATCGTTTATACAATGTTAGTTTAATATCTATTGAAAAAGATTTAGTAAAACACTTAAAACATAATGATACATTTTATGATAATATTATTGATCATTTTTCGCAAACTAAAGACCGTAGAATTCCGTTAATAAATAAAAAAAGTTAATGAAATTAATTAAAAAAAACCAAATATGAAAAATCCAAAAAAAAAGAAAAAATATTAAAAATCCAAAAAAATAAAAGACAAAAAACGAACAGAAAAATTTTTTGCCAAGAGAAACTTTATACCTCCACGTTGGTTCTTGCTGGGTAACAATTAATTTTGTCACTGAAGTAGCTGGTACGGTCGCTGTGCAAAGGTTAAAAGGCTGTGAATAGAGTATATTTTTACAAAAATGTTTTATGTCCAGCCTCCTCTCTCAAAAATTCACGAGCCGCCACTGGTTCGGACAGTTGCCATTGTTGACATGATTTCGAAATTTTGGAAATTTCTCAATTTTTTGGTCATGAAAATTGGCCATTTTCCTCTATATTCTTCTATAACAATTGAAAAATGGAAAAGCACATATTAGTTTTTCCCGGGAATGTTGTGAATCCGTTCAGGAAAATTTTGAAAAAAACCCGGAATCGATCAGAGTTGCCCTCAAATTTTCCTAGCTTTTTTGCTAATATGACTCGACTGATAGATGATTGCCTAATGTGTGTTCCCAATGTTAAAATTCAGTACGTGATTAATAAATTAAACAGGTTCCACTGTAAACTTCAATTTTCTTGTGAAATAGAAATGAACAAAAACATAAATTTTCTTGATATGAACATTAGACATGATGCAGATGGGAAAATAAAAACTTCGTGGTTTACTAAAGAAGTTTGGTCTCAACGGTATCTTCACTTCAATGCCGTTGCACCAGCTTGTTATAAAAAAAGTGTCATAAACAGCCTTACAGATCGCGCTGTTAAATTGTCTCACCCAGAGGATCGTCCTGAAAATTCAAAAATTGTTTGTGATACACTGGAATTGAATGGTTACCCAAAAACATTTTTCAATCCCATCATTAAAGAAAGGATTGACGAAATATATAAGGGAACGTCATATATAAATAACTTAAATGGTAATGCAGATAATTTTATAACATCACCGTATACTCCGAAGAACTCAGAGAGAGTTGAGGAATGTTTAAAAAAGAATAATATAAATGTGATGCATAAACCTACTAGCTGTGTTGGGAAATATTTTTCAAATCTAAAACCTTTAATACCTAAAGATGAACAAACTCACAGAGTATACAAATTAAATGTTTTAGATTGCAATGGGACTCATACAGGAACCTCTACAAAAAAGAATGTATGGCCATATGTATAGTACAAGGAATAAAAACTTGACTCCAAGTCTCGTCCTCCTCAACCAACTAAACAAAAAGTGGTCTGAACTATGGCACGAATCACGGCGCATGAGGCAGGCCACACTCTTAATCAAAGAGCCTGAGCCTAGGCTCTCAAAGAAACTCCTCTCTCTGAACAGAAGGGACATCAGAGAGAAGACTGTGATAATAATCGGACTATCGTCTTAACAAACACCTCCAAACTATGGGCATCGAAGATGATCCTATATGTCAGAAATGTAGATAGGTGGGAGAAACTGCATCTCACATCCTGTTGAAATGCCCTGCATTGGCACCCCTCAGACACCGTCAGTTCGAATAATCAAAACTGCTCCCAGAAGAACTTAAGGAAGCCCGCCGTGAGGAAATATTCTGGGTTTCTGGCGGCCCACAAACCTGCTAGAATAGAATGGGCTTCTGACCACGGGGCGCACAATGTGCCCAACTGAGTGCATTTGGGGGCTAAGCACACTCCTCTTAAATGATGCTCATGATGATGATGATCACTAGATAATTGTCATCCTGCCAGAGTTATTTACGTTGAAACTACAATGGAATTATTTTATACGATATCAGATTCAGAACTCCATCAACTATAATGCCGAATCAATCGATAATTGTTTAGATAAGCGAATATCCATCACCATGAATAGAGAATTTGTTGAATAGTATCCAACGATAATATATTATAGGCATACCCCATGAAATATTATCGTATATCTCGTCCTGAAAATAGTTTCTACATCATACCCAAACATTTAACTGTTTGTAATTCGAATCGATCCATAACACGCAATACTAGGATTGGATGACTTAAAAAATACACATTTGTGTACATATTTATGGAGTACTATCTACGTTTGACATTTTGGCTAGAATGTACAATGTTCGCTTCTTGTCACTTTCATTCAAATGACATACTAAATATGCCGTATGCTAATTATTATGGAAAACAATAGAGCTTCAATTATAACGAAAGCATGGATGCTTCAGTTATTTAACGCTCTGACATCTACATCGTGATTCAAGATTGCGGAGTTGAACAGCATAAATCGAATTTGCGTTCCCAGTGAGCGAGTCAAGTTGAGTAGTCTGAGAGTAATTAAATTTCATTTAGTCTTGCTCTATCAGAATGAGAAAAATTACTTGGAATGTAAAAGATAGCTACACTATCTGAAAGAAGCGGCTGCATCTGCTTATGAAAAACATGTTGATACAAACATACAATAAGTTAAACTACCTCTTCATTACAGATTCAAAAGGAATGGCTAGATATAACAATAGTATCTTGATACTGTAATGAAGTTAATAAATTTATGGATACTTTTGTGTCTTATCATCAAATATGAGAAATGCTTATTGTTCATTAATTCAAGTTTATAATAGAAGTAAAGCGCAGGGAATATGTTTTCATAATTATCACTTAAATATTCCATGTGCAAAATTATTGCCGAATGTCGAATATTTTAAGAAAATTATCCCGAGTCGAAGACGAATTCTCAAAATGTTCGCCATATCGAAAAAATTTCCGGATATTAATTTGTGCACTCGGAATATTTGGTAAGAGAATTTCACACCGAAGAAAAATTAGTTTAAAATAATTTCAATGTGATATTATTTGACATTGTGTCATGAAAATATGAGACATTACGAAGGAATGCCATAATTCATTTATAGGATTTTGAGAGTTTGATGTATGCGAGTCCAAACGTCAAAAAAACGTGTGGTGTTTTCATGGTTGAATTGTGTATGGTTATAATTTATAATGTTTCGCCACGGAATTGAAAATCCAGTTGTAAATTTTGATTCACTCACTTTAGTTGTACAAAATTGTAAGAAGTGGATTAAATATAGTTTATTACATGTTGTTGAATCGAATTTCATTTACTAAAATTGGTGGAAGTATGTGTTTTTAACCAATAAATTTCTTTCGGCAACTGATTTACAATGAAATTTAAATATCGGTAGTAATTTTTGATTCACCCACTTTAGTTGTACAAAATTGTTAGAAGTAGACTATATATGGTTTATTACATATTGTTGAATTACATTTCATTTACTAAAAGTGGTGGAAGTATGTGTTTTCAACTAATGGTTTTCTTTCGGCAACTGATTTATAATAAAATTCAAATATCAGTTGTAATTTTTGATCCACCCACTTTAGTTGTGCAAAATTGTTAAAAGTGGATGAAATATGGTTTACTACATGTTATTGAATTGCATTTTATTTACTAAAATTGGTGGAATGAAGTTATTTCAACTAATGGTTTTCTTTTGGCAACTGATTTACAATAAAATTCAAATTTCTTTTGATTCACCTACTTTAGTTGTGTTACATTATTTTGAATAGATTATATATAGCCTCTTTTATGTTTTTGGGGTAAATTTGATTTACTAAAATTGGAGGAATTATATTTGTCGTTAGCAAACGAAAGTTTTTGTTTTTTAAGCGGATCAAACAATAATAAAATAGTAATATTGCTTAATGGAAATATGACATATACCATGACAAATGTCAATATTGTACTTTCTCTATATTTTGTACAAAATCAATCGTCTCAGATTATATTGTAACAATGAGTTGTTACGAGGCTTGTTCATGTTGCGACGAATTAAGTCACGCGAAAATGTTCCATTCCAAACTAACATATTTACTGGAGCTAATTGAATATGGTTCACCAGAAATGTTAAATGTGGCAAATCGTAAAGGTTTATTCAAGAAAATTCAAGAAAAGCTGTTGCAAACATCTATTTAATTTAACAGAATTGGCAAGAATAAATTGAACAAAGTGGTTTCAAAATAATACATTTATTTGCTAAAACACAAACATTTGGTAAATTTGGAGTCTTCTGTCCTTTGCTATTCGCCATTACGAAGAGAAGATTTTCAAGAGGAATATCAAAAACATTTAAATGTTGTTATGAAATTAAATAAAATATAGATTTTAATAATAAATCGAATGAATTTAAATATTTAATTTATTTTTGTGAACGGTTGTTTTGTTATATATTGTACCACTTTCAAAACACATTTGTTAAACGTCAAAAAATATCCTTTATAATTTTGCTTCTCTACACTAACAGAAAAAATCCGCTGAATTTTTTCATTGGCATGGCAACAAGTCAAAATAAAAGTATTTCATTGGTCGAAAATTGTCGGTGTAAAATTCTCTATCTTATTTTTTTGGAATGTATGTTATGTCTTCTTGGTATATTGGCTCTTAGATATGACTGAACATGAATAAAAACTCTATCCTTGACGTTTCGATAACAGTTTATTATCTTTGTCAAATATTGTCAATTAGTGTTTCCATGTAATTTGGAAAATAATAGATGATTTCAATTAATGAAATGCGTCTGCAGCTGACTTCTGTTTTTGAGATCAAATTGAAACTGCAGATAACATTGGATCGGTTGTGTGTGAAAAAGTTATGTATGGGTAATTATCAATTTGAAATGGATTGAATCTAGTTAAAGACATTGTTTGAACTGGTTATTCTATGATTAACATTTCACTTCTATCATCAACAACCTATCAAGTTTAAGATAATTCTAAGGAATTCAACCTCAAAGTTGTTACTCATAGTTAAATAATACTTTATCTTTTTTAGGTGGAATTTTAAATAGACAATGCAAAGTGGAACTACAAAATAATGGAATTTTGCGAAGTCTGAATTAGACTATTGTAAAGTTTCGAAAGACCTGAATCTATTTTGTCATTTACACAATTGATTTTTTTAAAATTTGAATAATTTCTAATATCAAACGTTTGTTGTCATTCGTTACAATATTTAAAATTTTAATTGAACAAAGTAAAGCCGACCGTTATTTTTTAAGAAGGTTGTCGTGTCTGTGATATGTTTTTGATGCGTATATTTCGTGGCGTGCAGACAAGTTGAAGTTATTCAATTTCCAGAACAAGTTTATCCGCGAGCAGGATTCAAAAGACGTCTCAGCAATCGCGCCAGAAAAACGAAAAGTCGGTTGACTGAAGCTACTCCTCCCCGCCGGTCGGTAAGTAGCTACCTTGAGGCAAGGCTATCCATAAATATCACAGTGATATGACTTGTAGTGAGGACCCTAGCAGAAGTCCTCCCTGTGCAGTACACCTCATAAAAAATCTGTCGCCCGAGAAATCGATCTGGTTAACTTGATAAACATAGAGACCGTAGTAATTATTAACCGTCAGAAGGCACGTCATAACACTATACTTAGATTCACGAATGAAAAAAATTATTATGGGAACAGTGCATGACCGCTGCTTAGATGACACCACGAACTCTGATTGACACTACTATAATACCAAGCGTTCGGAGCTTGGACAATGTACCTGGTATTGATTGCCAAAGTCATACTCTACTTAGCTGTGTGAAACTTTTGTATTTGATAAAAAGAATCGCATCATGAAAAGCACTTCTGATCATGCTGTTTCATCACTGTCTGTTCGTTAACCCGAGTATATATAGTTTCCGATTGTTGTTATTTACAGATAAGTAATATTTTATCTCCTTTGGGAAGTAACTGTCTAGTGAATGACCAATAAACGTAGTGTTTCTGATGAACTAAAAAGAGTTTGCTATGATATCCCGAAGAAATTCATCCTAAATTAGATAATTCACAATATACAATTTTCTTACGTCATAATAATGTTTACTGAATATAAGCATATACGTTATTTGTATGATGAGTCGACAAGGTTCCGACCGTGAGTGCATAGTATGAGTGTCAATGCCGGCACGTTTGACGAACTATAGCATAGACTATCATTAGAGGAGCAAGGCTTTTCCCTTGAGAATATATATTTGAGTAAGTTCTGTAAGTTTAGCTAGAACAGTTAGTTCTCAGTCAGTCTAAGTTAGTATTAGAAAGTACCATGTAGTGAACAATGAAACCGTACATCACCCAGTGTTGTGATTCCAACCCTCTGCCCCATGTCTAAGATCGATACGAAACTTCTACCATAACGCAGCACCGAACATGTTAACTGATGAGACATGGCGTTCCCATGATATTGTAGGGCGACTCTGCCAGCCTTTTCATCAGTTATTATACACACTAACACTAATAAATGAGAAACAATCACCCCTATTTACAGCTACCGATTAACCTTCATGAGATTGAACTTAACTTCAAAATCAAAATGTGCCTGCTCAAATACTATTATGAATCAGTAGTGGATATAAGGGGTTACCCGCAGCCGGATATAAATCTGAATTCATTAATTTGCTTTTTCGCTTATAGATTTCCATTCCTTCGAAATTACCTAGATATTTGTGAGTGATAAACATTCTTGAAAAATGGAATTTGAAATCTATTCCGCTAATCCTGATTGTGCTGATGTGGAGTCACGTTATTTGCGTATATGCACAACTGTTTAAAGAGTATATAGAAATTTGGTTCTATATTCTTGTATAATATCTTGATCATATATATTCCTGGGAGAATCTGGAACTGACGATTGAATAGGAGTATCAGTGACCAAAATTCCAAAACGACAGTAGTACGTCCCTATAAATAACATGAAAGTCTGCCGTGTGCATATTTTCGGCTTTTCATTGGTTAACAATTCAAAGTAAAGCAATATTGCGTATATGCAGAATTGTGATCAAAAAGTCATTAGTTGCATATTTCTATCTATAATACGTGGGCCATTAAAACGACCGTAAAATGATAACTTCAGCGCATTCGCTGCGCATTTTTATAAATTCACATTACTGAAACAGAGATAATGGAAGATTTGAGATAAATAGAATTAGAGGAATAATATAGAGAAAAGAAAACATTGATGAAAAAGAGACATGAATACCAATTTTATGAATCATGATACTGAATATTGTATTCTCATTATTCTCTGCATAAAATAACAACTGCTCTAGTATAAAATTGACGATTTCGTTACTATGAATTAATACATATTATAAGAGTGTATAATACAGAAATATTGAAAGCTTTCCTCTCATGGCTGCTAGATTTTGTGTTGTATCATTGTAGGGAACTAGAAATAAAGATAATTTTTTTTTATCTATTTTCTCCATTCAAAAAAACATTCAGATTCAACATATATAATATATGTCAACCAGTTGAGCAGTAGATAGATAAACCGCCAGTAGCATCTAACATCAACATTTTAATACTGTATAATTACATGATTATGGAGAGTATTCTCTCAATATTTTCGTATGTTTTCAGATGACCTAATGGCCACAGTACTCATCAAATTCACAAGATCCCTTAACCCAGAAATATTGCATCCGATAACTTTATTCGGGACACAAGCTGCTACCTTCCCAATATATGTCAACTTCTACATCAGAAACATGTAACTCAACAATGTATCTCAACAGAAACTGACCAAAGCAATAGAAATCTATAAGAACTCCAATAACTTTATTCTTGACAGAAGTTACTATTTTCTCAACATCTGTTAACCTCTACATAAAGACCATCTAACTCACTAGAAACTGACTGAAGTAATAGAAATTCTTAAAAACTCCTATAGCTTTATTCGTGACACAAGTCACTATTTTCTCAACATCTGTTAACCTCTACATCAGAACCATGTAACTCAACAGAAACTGTCCAAAGCAACAGAAATCTTCAAAAGCACAGAACCATGTGACTCAACAGAAACTGACCAAAGCAATAAAAATATTTAAGAACTCCAACAACTTCATCCTTGACACAAGTTACTATTTTCGCGACATCTGTTAACCTCTACATCAGAACCATGTAACTCAACAGAAACTGACCAAAGCAATAGAAATCTTTAAAGAATTCCAACAACTTCATTCTTGGCACAAGTTACCATTTTCTCAACATCTGTTAACCTCTACATCAGAACCATGTAACTTAACTGAAACTGACCAAACCAATGAAGATCTTTGAAAACTCCAAAAACCTTATTCTTGACACAAGTTACTATTTTCTCAACGTCTGTTAACATCTACATCAGAACCATGTAGCTCAACAGAAACTGACCAAAGCAATAGAAGTCTTTAAGAACTTCAACAACTCCATTCTTGGCACAAGTTACTATTTTCTCAACATCTGTTAACCTCTACATCAGAACCATGTGACTCAACAGAAACTGACCAAAGCAATAAAAATATTTAAGAACTCCAACAACTTCATCCTTGACACAAGTTACTATTTTTGCGACATCTGTTAACCTCTACATCAGAACCATGTAACTCAACAGAAACTGACCAAAGCAATAGAAATCTTTAAAGAATTCCAACAACTTCATTCTTGGCACAAGTTACCATTTTCTCAACATCTGTTAACCTCTACATCAGAACCATGTAACTTAACTGAAACTGACCAAACCAATGAAGATCTTTGAAAACTCCAAAAACCTTATTCTTGACACAAGTTACTATTTTCTCAACGTCTGTTAACATCTACATCAGAACCATGTAGCTCAACAGAAACTGACCAAAGCAATAGAAGTCTTTAAGAACTTCAACAACTCCATTCTTGGCACAAGTTACTATTTTCTCAACATCTGTTAACCTCTACATCAGAACCATGTAACTTAACTGGAACTGACCAAAGCAATAGAAATCTTTAGAAACTCCAAAAACTGTATTCTTGACACAAGCTACTATTTTCTCAACATCTGTTAACCTCTACATCAGCACCATGTAACTTAAGTGAAACTGACCAAAGCAATAGGAATCTTTAGAAAATTCCAGAAACTGTATTCTTGACACAAGTCACTATTTTCTCAACATCTGTTAACCTCTACATCAGAACCATGATAAATCTAAAAGTATGTGGAAAATTGTGAATAAATCATTGAATAAACACCCTACGGCAAATAAACTGCCGGAATGCACTGATTTAAACAAACTATCAAATGAATTCAATGATTTCTTCACTAATGGAGTCACTAAATTATTGAACGGCTCTGAACCTCTTGTGGATACCAGTAATGGTTTCTATATTAAAGAAACAATTTTCTTGTTCCCCACTGATGTCACTGAAATTTATAATATTGTGAGTAAACTTAAGAACAAAAAATCTTCGGGATTTGATGGATTGTCCTCTACATTCATAAAAAGAACGAAAGAACCTATGTTAGAACATATAGTTCATATTTTTAACGCCGCTCTTGAAAGTGGAATTTTTCCAGATATGTTGAAGCTAGCACATATAAAGCCAATATATAAAAAGGGTGATACCAATGATTTAGGGAACTACCGCCCAATAAGCCTGTTGTCTGTTTTTTCAAAAATGTTTGAAACACTATTGGTCAAAAGAATATCACAATTTTTGGTTAAAACTTCATTTTTCCAAGATTTTCAGCATGGATTTTTAGCAGGAAAATCAACACAAACTGCAATAATCAGCTTTGTTGACTATATAATATCAGCTCTGGAGAATAAAGATATAGTCTTTGGATTCTTTCTTGACCTCTCCAAAGCTTTTGATTGTTTGAATCATAAACTTTTCTGGGAAAAACTAGACAAAGCGGGTATACGAGGTACTGTGAACGATCTGCTTGCATCATATTTGGGTAACCGCAGACAGGTAGTGGTGTTAAATGTGAATGGTGAAAAGTATATGTCCGATTCTTGTACTTCTAATGTTGGTGTCCCCCAAGGGAGCTGCCTTGGTCCACTTCTTTTTATCATTTATATTAATGATTTATGTAAATGCATAATAAATATATCGCATATAGCAAACTTTGCCGATGACTCTAAACATCGTTATTAGGGGGCCAACATTTGAAGACGTTGAGAGTACTGGACACATACTTTTCTCAAATATCAGAAATTGGATGAATGCTAACAATTTAATAATAAATGAGAAAAAATCTAATTGTATTATGTTTAGACCGAACAGATCACGAATACTCTGTCCAGAAAATATAACCTTAGATAATGTTAACTTTACTGTCTCTTCTAGCACTAAGTTTTTGGGAATATGTATAGATGAACATTTAAAGTGGAATGAGCATATCACTTATTTATGTACAAAGCTTAGTAAAGTATGCTTCGCCCTAAAATCATTGTCACGATTTCTAGACACTACTGTATTGAAAGCTGTATACTATGCAAACTTCTACTCCCATTTACAGTATGGACTAGTAGTGAGGGGAGGGTCAACCAATCTGGAAGACTTATTCCTCCTTCAGAAAAGAGCTGTCAGAGTAATGTTCGGGATGAAATCTCTGGAATCTTGCAGAGGAGTTTTCAGAACAGATGCCATACTCACTGTTCCTGGGATATATCTATACATATGTCTAGTATATCTCTCTAACTATCCTGAAAACTTCAAAAAATTTATGAATGTACATGAGTACACTACTAGGAATATATGTAATTTCACGTTGCCAATCCATAGGTTCTCACTAACAGAGAAGGGCAGTATATATTCCTGCATGAAAGTGTTCAATAAATTGCCACTTCACATTAAAAGAGAACTGCCTTATTCAAAATATTTCAATAAACTTGTGTATAATTTTATTTGTGAATGTGAGCCATATACACTAAGGGAATTTTTATAGAATATTTTTATAGTAATATATAAGTAGTAGTAAACCCGACTTATTTCAAACATGTATCTTGTTATATATCCCAATGTGTAACATGCTGTATGTCCCATGAAATTAATAAACTATTCTATTCTATTCTATTCTATTCTATTCATATAACTCAACAGAAACTGACCAAAGCAATAGAAATCTTTAAAAACAATAACTTGATTAGTGACACAGCATAATATTTTCCCAACATGTGTTAACCTCTTTATCAGAACTATGTGCACCATAAATCGTTGGATTAACCAGCTAAAAATATTCTGTTAAAAAGAACCATTGCCATCGTCAGATGAAACTGTCTACGTCTGCACTGTGTATACCTATAAAGTAATTTGGTTTGCACTCACACTTCGTTTGACTTCAGCAAATATGCGTCGTACTTTCTTGCAACTGCTGCCAATTGCAACAATGACCCTTTCCCACAAAACAGGAAATACATTCTTAGTTGTATTAAGTGATTAATATTTTGTTCGCATCATTGTGATCATATGCTCTATTCTTCTGAGAAATACGTTTCATGTGATATTATAGAGCATCGTCTTGTTCATTTGATTCTTAGCACCATATTGTAATCGTTTTCTGTCGAATGATGCAAGCTGGGGTCCCAATGTACTTCCACACATCCATCTTGGAACGTCAATATAAATTTTAGTATTCTATTCAATACGGAATCCAAAACAATTGATATTCCAGATCGAAATATATAGCAATGTTTTCAATATTACATCTTTTCTGAAGCACAAACTGAAGGAACTTTATCCCGAATTGATTAAACTTCTCAATGTACGAAAAGTAATATATATATATAGCTAATAGCTACGGTTGATCATTGATAGTTATTTATGCAACGAGTGAATAGAATGTGATACTTTTTTTGAATTAATGAAGCGCGTCGTATGAGTCGTATGAATGATATTCCCGCCCGGCATCACTTCAGAAGAATTGTAAATATTAAGCTCAAATAAACGGAATATGTCTTTTTCGGAAAGGTGCATCATGAAAGTTTCATAATTTCCAACCGGATTATTAGTTTAGCCAATAAAATATTTTGTATTTCGATAAGAAAATGTATAACTTCTTCATCGTATTGGAACGTATAAAGTATGCCCCATTTCGCAATCATTAGCTCGGTGTATTGGGATTTCGGTAACTATAAGAGTTGGAAAGTAGGTGAAATGAAAAACGTTTGCATTGTGCAAATGAGTAACTGAGGTCCAGTTCAAGGATCAATGATTAAACTAACGTTTATTTAATGCAAATGGTTATACTTATTTGAAAACCTGATCCAGTTCTTTGTTATTATTATCATTATCATTATTATTATTATTTATTGAATCGGTAGAGTTCAATACATTCATATCACAGATTTATACTTCACAGCTTGTCTATATCCTAGAGATTATTATTAAAATTGCACATATATACAGGGTGTCCCAGCTTTTAGTAGCAGAACTTCTACAGTCAATAGAAAATTTGATTTTGATAAGAAAAGTTCTCATTAACAGATATGCACAGACGCTTAATTTTTGAGATACAGGAGAATTTTATAAAAAATGTCTTATTTTTACTTGTATCTCCGAAGTTAATAAAGATATCTTAATGTAATTTATTACCGTAGATGCGTGGATAAGTTGCCACAATTGCACATAATTTGAGACCGGTATCATTCCCAGTGGCGTAGATATAGGTATTCAATAACAATAAATTGACTCGAAAAGTGTTATCACCCTGAAATGGCTACTTTTTAGGAACAAACTTCAATGCAGAATGCAAGACACCATTTTCTAAATTTTGTGTATCAATTTTGAAGAAATTGTTCAAAATGATTCCCATTTTCTCGTATACATAGTTCACAACGTCGTACAATAGATCTTCTAACTTAAACAAAAACCTTTTTCTAATGTTCATCCGATTTTCATGGTGGTGGTAATTAGTCACAAAAATCAAATTTGTCGTGAAACGGTGCCAGGTACAAAGGATATCAAGAGAACTTATTTGTTTCGGTTCAAATTCTGCATCGAAATTTGTTACTAAAAAGTAACCTTTACATAGTGATAGCAATTTTCGGGTTAATTTATTGATATTGAATACATATATCTACGCCACTGGAAGTAATCCCGATCTCAAATCATGTGCAAATGTGGTAACCTATCCACGCATTCATGGTACTGAATTTCATTGAGAGATCATTGCATTAGATAACTAGCTTTGAATGATCTGAAAAAGCTATTGTCTGTTCATTTATTTCACATAGCACCTTTTTCGGCCTCACATATTTTGAAACCTTTGCAGATCATCTTTACCCAGGGAGTACGCATAACTCAGTGTGTATCCTTGATTTGACTTTTTTGATAAAGCTTATGAAATAGGAATCACATTCGACTCCGTTCTTTAATAGGTTAGTCATGGATCTATATATAACGTGTTTCGCCATGTTTATGAGGTAATTGCAGAGATGCGTTTCCATAGATCTCCCGCTTTTTGGTGAATATGCTGCGTGTTTCTCAGAGCCTTTACCATTTTTCCCACTACAGTCCAAACACCCTTTGTGCTAGGGCATGTTAGAATGACATGTTGTGGGTGTGCGTGGGTTCGTATGCACGACGCGTCATCGTCCAGTTGAAAACAATGCAGGTACGCTCTAAAGCACCCATGACCTGTTAGCAGCTTCACGAGGTAGTGATCTACCTATCCATGCCTTTTCCTGGTTCATGAGGCAACATCTGGAATAAGGCGATGAGTCCACCGCCGCTGCCATTGCGCTGATATCGGTATCCTCGCATCCTTTGTTCTGTTGCATCGATCGGTTTCAACATCTTCGCCAATGTACATGGTTGATTGACATACGTACGATGCCACCGCCTCGGCTGATACCCAAATTGTGGCTGTGTTCAGCATCGTGGAGCTGACGACACAGGAGAGTGGGTTCTCCAATGTTGGGCATAATTCTGCATTGGCCACTCCAGCTGTATCTCAATGATGGCTGAGCAGATATTTTGCAGCCCCCAACGGTGAGTGTCACAGTTTCTGTCGCATTTCTGCTGGTCACCAGTATTGCCTCGGTCTTATGGTCTGACTATTGCATGTCATTTGCAAGAGTCTCCAGCGGATTATGCCAATCGCCTTGTTCGAATTCTTCGTGACTTCTTTCAAGTATTTAGCAATGACAACCACAGTAATAATATCTGCGAATCCGACAGTATATGTCCTTGTGGGTATGGGTAACCTCAGCGTCGTATCGTACTTGATGTTCCACAATGAGTTTCGAAATACCGGGCCTTGTGGGAGACTCCTGTGATGTTGTTCGCTTTGAGCCGCTCGTCCGGAGTGTACAATAATGTGTATTCACTAAAGCAGCTCGCGATCATGCTTGTATTGTACTTGCCTCCAAAATTCGGCTCCAGTTTGCTGAATTCAACGCGTTCTTCACGTTCAGGGTGA
The DNA here is from genome assembly GCA_958510875.1 of Endomychus coccineus. Classification (NCBI taxonomy): domain Eukaryota; kingdom Metazoa; phylum Arthropoda; class Insecta; order Coleoptera; family Endomychidae; genus Endomychus; species Endomychus coccineus. The sequence continues at coordinate 153,416,414 of OY294068.1, read as the reverse complement.
CTATGGCGTTTCACTTCATGGCACCACACTCTCCACGCTTCCCATCGATATCCTCACGAGCAGTGGTTACGACGACGTCAATGGCGTCCACTGTTGACCTCTCCTTCCAGAATCCGTGCTGGTTCACTAACAGGCCTAGATCACCTTCAATGACTTCCTCTAACCGGTTGCTGATATTCCTCATCAACACCTTTTCTGCTGTGCCCAATAGGCAAATTGGTCGTTAGGATGATGAGCGGCTCGTTGCCCTTCGGAAGAAGGTCTCTACTGCTGTTTCTAACGACGTGGAACAACTCCTTCGCGGAGGAATTGGCATTCGATTTGGCTAGTACTTGCAACTCTCTTGTGATAAGTTCCCTCTCTGTGACAATTTCGAAGATGATGATGTTCACTGTGGTAGTAGTAGTCACTGACATACCATGACGTAACTCAAGGACGTATGCTCTCACTGACACAAGTTAACTCTACAAAGGAGGTATTGCCGTTTCGGGTAAACGTTGGAGTTATTCCGATGTTGTGAGGGACTACTACTATAGGAACGTGGCGATGTCGAGAAGAAATGATGGGTGGTTGCTGTTCTCTCGCATCCTCTGCCAGATCATCTAGGAAGTCCCCGAATTCATCCTTGGAAGCACTTGGTGGAGCATAAACGCTGTAGAGGTAGATGCCATCAACCTTGGCACAGCTAAATCTTGATATCGGTGTTTGCGGAATTTTTTTCTCGAATATCCAGATAGCTGCACGACTTGACGCATCGGGAATCCAGGTCTGCGAATTCACGATATCCCTATTATTTCCCGACAAAATTGCAACGTCCTCGTTGAGGTCTCCAACGGTTTGTCCCTAGCAGATCTTGCACTGCTGCCCAATGGTTGAGGTTGAGTTGAAGGATCCTCATTTCCGTTTTCCTTTTCCTGCTGCATTGATAGCTGCCTGGTAAACTGGGCAACCGAAGCATCTTGTCAGATCGTTCTTCCTGTCCTCACACAGGAGGCAGTTCGGATCCTTGCTCTGACACATCTCGCGCTTGTGTTCAGCTTCAACGCATTGGAGGTAGCATCTAGATCTATCTCCCTCTCTGCAGTCCCCCGCCAGGTTTCCAAAAGCTCAACATCTGTAACACATCATCATTCCGCTCTTTACTCGTCCTATGCAGTTCACCCAGCTGATAAGTACACGACATTTTTCTACCACTTTCCTGGTTAGATCCGTCGGTAGTTGGAAAACGATAACTTGTATACTCCTGTACGCTTTCCGGATGGAATTAATGACCATTGCTTCTACTGCTACTTCCGGCACCTTCCCCAGTATTTCGCACACATCATCCTTCAATGTCAGCTCGTCGAGATTCCGTAGTTCGACTGATGTTCGGGTCTCTATATGTGCTGACTGGCCTAACTTCAGCGCCATGGTTGGTGACATCTTCGAGACCACAAGTCCTGGAGAAGGTTTCCAGTCACATTTCTTCTCACCTTTGTGATGTTTTCACCAAACATCTTCAGGTAGGGATCACTTTTCAGACGTCGCAACATGTCGGCGTAAGAGGGACCTTCCTCTTTCGCCTTCACGATTATCACGTCGGGTCGTGACGATCGCGATGTCGACAGTCTCGACCTTTTCTTTGTCATCACCTGCCAAACCTTCGACGGTGCAACGCTTCCGTTCGATATTGCAGCTACTGTGTTCTCTGCAGGAAGTCCGCCTAACGATGGTCCATTACGCTTCCATTTCGGATTTATCTCGTCAGCCTTCTCTGGAGGCTCACTTGGTTCCTTTTACTACACATTATGACCCCTCATGTTAGTTCGCAGACCAGGCGAAGTCTTAGTGTATTATCAGCCAGTGTTGTTTCTGATGTTTCTTCGAGTAGCGGCTTCTCTATGTCAGCGTAACTATCGTACAGCGTACGGAGCGAGCTTACTATGCGTTCGCACATTTTGATCTGGTTTCACGAAGCTCTGTTACTCTTCTATTTTATACTATAGCTTTTGCAGGAGCTGCCTTCTCTTCTCCATTGGTGTTACCTCCTTGTTCTCCAGGTTGTCTGGTACCTGGCTTCTCTTCTCCCTTGTAACATTAAACACTGAAGCGGCCGGGCTGTTCACCATTTTAGCGCTGCGTTCGTCGGATAACGATGCCTGGAAGCCCGCCTATCTACTGAGTAAGTGGGCCGGTATCAAAGTATCCCTCTTCACCGTAAGGTTCTTTTCTTTATCAAAATTAGCCGTTTTTGGTTTTAGTTCAAAGTCTCTCCCTCTAACTGGATTCTGGTCCACCCGAGTACTTTTATTTCCTCGGTACCCGAATTTCTGTAGAGCATCCCCTTATTGGGGAGATTCTCAATGCAGGACTCATATGTTTGTGTTTGTATCTATATAGTTATATGAACGAACTACTAAAACTGAACGTAACTCTCTGATAATAATTGATTCGAAGCATTTTGAAATGGAGCCAACATAATTCATAGATCTGATCGGTACGAAGTAGGGGTTGGGTATAGGATAGTTTTAGGGAAAGTTGGAATCTTTTATATCTACAAGAGCGAAGGAAATACTGCGAAAACTGTTGCAAAGTTTCATTGTGACTTTTGATCAATAATGCCAATAATATAGTTCACAAGAACATTCATTATTCTGATATAGCTCATATAGCATTTCCTTCGTTCAGAACTCTAATAGTGATGGAGAAGATTTTCAATAAGTTTGAATGAGGGCAGATCACTTTATGATATTTGTTTGGAAAAGCTACTGTGTTAGCGAAACTATAGTCACATTTATTTATTTAACTGTTGAAAATGGAACTTTTAATAGTTATATTATTTAAGTTTACAAAATTTAAAATACAGATAATTTTTTTCTTCAGGAGTTTATAGATTGTAAGTGTTAGGTTTTACATAAATAACTGTGTCTGAGAATATTTGAACCATTTCAGCAATATAATTATTATGATACTAGGGTTGCCATCAGACTAAATTTTATTGTGTCACTCCCAGAATATTGGAACTATCGATGGGCTATGCAGTAATGTTTATAGTCTAGTATACCAATGAATTTTTGGCGACTTTTACTAGTTGTTTGAGAATAGATAGTTAAATGTATGATAAACTATAATGGAGTTCACACTGTGGATAGCCTATAACAATATGGATAACAAATAATCACTCTCATTCATAAAAAAGTACAGTTATGATACTGAGAACCCTTGAGCTACCTAGTACCCACCAACATAATAAACTGAATTAAAAATCAAAACAATATTGTTTAAATACCGTTTGATAAATATAATATATAAGGGATTACCCTCAGGTGGGGATAAATCTGAATTCATTAAATTACGTAGATACTTATCATTACCGTGCTTTAAGAGTGATAAACTTTCTTGAGAAATAGTGTGACCTATATTTAAAATATATTCGTCTAACGTTGATTTTTCCAAAAGAGTAAATTGTATTTACTCAAGCTATTTCTAAAATCGTTAAAAGAGTCGTAAAACAAAAGTTGCTTCACCGCATTTAAACAAAAAAATCCATCTGTCTGTCTGGATGTCCGTCACGAAATGTTTTTCTCTACGATAACTCGAAAACGAAGGTTCTATCATATTTAATTATTAACAAAAAATTGAAGAGGTAAGGTGATTTATGATAAAATTTCCCGAGTTTTTCAGGAAAATGTTGTTTTTAAACATTTGAAATGTAAAAACCGTGATCAAAAAAAACCTATTGCGCCCTATCACACGATCATTCCAACAAAATTGAAAAATTTTCTTCCCAATTTTCCATAGTTTTCCGAGAATTTTCGTAATTTTTCGTTATTCGTAATCGTTATACGTGACTGGTAGACTTGATGACTTAGAAAACGCGAATCGCGAGGAAAATTAGTCAATTTCCGCGAAAATTACCGAATTTTCTGGGAAAATGCAACCGGATTCATGATCAGAGACCCAAAATACCTCCTGAATCTCATTTCCGTGACTTAATTGTTATTTTTTCAATTGAAATGAGGGTGAGAGTTTGGGATATTTTATAGTATAGGGGTGATCGGGGGGGTTTGGCAGGATGGTAGAGAGTCCCGAATGACCTGGAGGGTTCATAGAATATGATGCGGAAAATTATTTTCGAATTCGACCGTCTGTACAAAATTTAGTCTCCCAGCTCACGAACTGAACTATTAATGTACTGCACTGACTAGAGGGCCTGTACGTGAAAGCGTTACAAGCCGGGTACGTTGTAGCCTAGCTACTCGCACTGAAAAGGTAACGTCGGCATTTGCTTGATGCAACACTTATTATTCATCGCAGCAAATACAATCCATAACAGTGGCGGCTCGTGAACTTTTTAAGAGAAGAGGCTGGACATAAAACGTTCTTGTAAAAATATACCCTATTCAGCCAATAAATTTAACCTTTGCACAGCGACCGTACTTCAGTGACAAAATTAATTGTTGCCAAGCTAGAACCAACGTGGAGGTGTAGAGTTTCTCTTGGCAAAAAATGTCTTTGTTCGTTTTTTTTTCTTTGGATTTATGATAATTTTTATTTTTTTTTGAAATTTTTCATATTTAGTTTTTTTTTACTATTTTTATTAACTTTTTTTATATATTAACGAAATTCCACGGTCTTTAGTTTGGGAAAAATGATCAATAATATTATCATAAAATGTATTATTTTATTTTAAGTGTTTTACTAAATGTTTTTCAATAGATATCAAACTAACATTGTATAAACGACTTTGGCCCATTGTATTTCGCATGTAAGTTTTAATTCGTTTGAGAGTAGAAAATGATGTCTCCACCGATGCCGACGTTGGTGACTGTCAAACAAAGTAGTTTATAAAACTGAGGTAAAACTGTTGCAAATCATTGTCTATCATATATTTTATCATATCGGCGTGAATGTCGTACTGGCCTAAAATATCTTTATCCGAGTAGGTATATAATCCATAATTCATTGTGCAGTGCTATTTTATCAAAAAATTTATATTTTAGAACTAAGTTATCTGAAAGTGTATTGGGAAACTCTCTTGAAAAAGATTCGAAAAATCTTCTATTCGTCAAGTCGAAAAACTTCAATTCATGTAAATCGGAAAATCGAATCTCAATTTGACCTTTAATAGTATCTAAAATTTCATTAAAAAAGTTGTTTATAATGTAGTTTCTTGTCTACCAAATTATATGTTTTCCTTCTTTAACAATATTCAGTTTACCGGTTAATTTAAACTTAATACTCGATGTAATATGTTCCTGCGATTTTTCGTGTCTATCTATACCACGAGCTAAATTTTTCAAATCATCCTAACCCGAGTGTCCCCAACATGAAGTTGTATCAGATGTAAATAGCAAGCAATATGATTTATTGTGTATTTCGATTTTGAAACATACCTGTCATCGTCATCACTAATCCTTTCAAATCCGGTAAAGGCCGTTTATTTTCAATGAAACACTTTTCTATCATATGTTAATCCACTAAATGGATTTTCCAAGAACCCAGCAACTAAGTCACTCATCATTTTAAAGTTCACCGATTAGATAAATTATAACTTAACTACTTAACCTTACTTCGCCTCGCGGTACGAAAACAAGAACTAACGGATCACGACACGTGTCGCATTCTTCTAGCGGAAGGGCGGTAGCAAGTAATCGAATTTCATTCGACCGACGATTCCGTACGAGAAGCTAGCCTCCATAGGGTGTTGCCATATTCGCTCTTTTACCCTATCTGGCAATTGAACTGCTTGGAAAACGGCAACTGTGTTGACCACACGTATTCAGCGTTTGAGATATATAGAGAATCTAGCCTCTGGCCACTGTTGCCAGATTAAAAATAACTACTGAGAACGGGGAATTAATTGTGAAATTTGAAGAATTATCAGAGAAACAGGAAATGAAATGGAGAATGATCATTAAGATGAATTGGTGAGGAGGCTGAGCCTCCTTAGTCTCCTTCGAGGAGCCGCCACTGATCCATAAGGTTGATTCTTAAAAGTGAGAATTCAATGAAGCCTGCGATTTTTGGCGGCAAAATTAGGGCGGCGTTTACAAAAAAATCGATCAGCTGTTTACATACACACACTCACACACACTCACGCATTCACACACTCACAACCTCACCCCCACCCGTTAAGTTCACACACTTATTAAGAGCGTTGCAAGACAGAATTCTAACACAAAAATCAAATTATCTCTCAGAAACAGTTGAATTCAGGTTTGGGGACAACTAATTAAGTCAACCTAGAATTACACATACAATCCAAATTTTTAATAAATTTATTATTATTATAGCATTCTGTTTGTAATGAGAAAAGTACTGGTTACTTCCCTTATAATTAGAAGGGCAACATGATTCAAAATATGATTGTAACTGATATTCTGTAAATAATATATTCATTCATCATAGAACAATTCGATAGTTCAGCGTGACGCTTTGCGTGTACTTATTGCCATATGACATGTAATCAATTAAATAATCTCGCTATTATATATTATGCAATGTTGCATTTCACAATAATTGATGTAGTAGCATTTTAATCGACTTATGGAATGATATCAATTACGATTTAATTAACTAAATGTCAGATCTACGTGTAAATGGTGAGGAATTTCCCAGTTGGATAGTTTTAGTCAAGTTAACAGTATTTATGCAATGTCATTATATCTCCAATAATACCAGTCACAGTGATTGGTTTGAAATCACCTGGAGAGGACAATTATTGGAAGTGGGAGTCCTTTATTTTTGTCACGTATCTAGCGAAGAAGTATTAACAGCCATTTTTCGCGAATCGTCTTTCGATTCCTTTTGGCTTGATTAAGAAAGTAGTTCACTTGGCAATACGTGCGTTGTTATTTGTGTGGTGAATAATTTAGACATCGTGATTCTTCAACTTCTAGACATTATCTTGATCATGCTCCACTCCTCAGACTAATACCTATATGACATAGACACATCATCCAAGCGGTTTCCTTGAGTAAATCATTGCCGCTATCTTATTTGCTTATTGTAATACATGTTTTCCACCCCTTCTTTGTTGTCTGTTTGCTTCGATTAAAATATTCGGCATTCTTTAGTAATTAACTATTCTAACAGCTAATGAAAACTGCGCCAATAATCAACATTTTACTTGTTTACTTAGAATCCTTACCATGAAACGAGTACTCAATACTTTCGCTTATAAATCAAGAGTTGGGCTTACTCGAGACTCCTTTTTACTATGAATGCAGTACGTGGTCAAACTACAGAAAGGGGACATTTATCCGGTTCCACATACAACCAGCTAACATTGAAGGTACAAATATAGATAATAATCACACACAAATGTGCTACTTTAATGAAAGGTTATAAATTCATAACATTATGATATGTATTTGATACAATAGAGGAAGCAATTATAATAACGAGGAAGAATAATCATTTGAATATACTAGAAGGTGGGTCAGTACGCTGCGCATGCTCGAAGCATTAATACGTTAGTGAGCAGGGAGGATCGGCTTATACTTTCAATACGTACATACCGACTGTCGCATAAGCCGATAATGATCAGCCGAAGAAGAGCTCGCGTCGCAGTCTGTCTAGTAGCATTGTCTAGGTATATTCCTGAATATACTGCGCCGTAGTCTGTCTAGTTGCAGTGTCTGGTATATTCTTGAATTCTGACAATCGAAGAGCTCGCGCCGCAGTCTATCTAGTTATATTCCTGAATACTGATAGCCAAAGAACGCCCGCCGCAGTATGTTTAGTTGCATTGACTTGGTTTATTCCTGGGACCTGACAACCAAAGAACGCTCGACGAAGCCTGTCTAGGTGTAGTGTCTAGGTATATTCCTGAATTTTGACAAGCGAAGAGCTCACGCGGCAGTCTGTCTAGTTGCATTGTCCAGGTATATTCCTGAATCCTGCCAACCAAGGAACGCTCGCCGCAGTCGGTCTACTTGCAGTGTCCAGGTATATTCCTACATCCTGAAAACCAAAGAGCTCGCGCCGCAGTGGGTCTAGTTGCATTGTCTAGGTATATTCCCGAATCCGGCAACTAAAAAACGCACGCCGCAGTCTGTTTGGTATCTACGTATATTTCTGAATCCTGATTACCAAAGAGCCCGTGCCGCTGTCTATATAGTTGTATTGTCTTTGTATATTCCTGAATACTGACAACCAAGGGCCCACGCCGCAGTCTGTCTAGTTGCATTGTTCTGGTTATTCCTGAATCCTCACAACGAAACAATGCTCGCTGCAGTCTATCTAGTTGCAGTGTCTAGGTATATTTCTGAATCCTGACAATCGAATGGCTTGCGCTGCAGTCTATCTAGTTGCATTGACTTGGTATATTCCTAAATCCTGACAATCAAAGAACGCTCGCCGCAGTCAGTTTGGGTGCAGTGTCTAGGTATATTCCGGAATTATGACAACCAAAGATCTTGCATGGCAGTCTGTTTAGCTGTATTGTCTAGGTATATTCCTAAATCTTGACAACCAACGAACGAGCGCCTCAGTCTACCTAGTTGCAGTGTCTAGGTATCTGAGTCTTGTGGACTAAAGAGCTCGCGTTGCAGTCTAACTAGTTGCATTGTAGAGGTGTATTCCTGAATCCTGACAACGAAAGAGCTCGTGCCGCAGTCTATCTAGTTGCTTTGTCTTGGTATATTCCTGAGTCATGACATCCAAAGAACGCGTTAAGCAGGATGTCTAGGTATATTCCTGAATACTGACAACCACAGAGCTCGCACCGCTGTCATCTATGCATTGTCCAAGTATATTCCTGAATACTGCCATCCAAAGAACACTCGCCGCAGTCTGTCTAGTAGCATTGTCTGGGTATATTCCTGAATCCTGACAACCGAAGAACTTGCGCCGCAGTCTGTCTAGTTGCAGTGTCTGGTATATTCCTGAATCCTGACAATCGAAGATCTCGCGCCGCAGTCTATCTAGTTATATTCCTGAATACTGACAACCAAAAAACGCTCGCCGCTGTTTGTCTAGTTGCATTGACTTGCTTTATTCCTGAATCCTGACACCTGAAGAACGCTCGCTGCAGTCTGTCTAGGTGCAGTGTTTAGGTATATCCCTGAATCCTGACAACCAAAGAGCTCGCGCCTCAGTCTGTATAGTTGATTTGTCTAGGTATATTCCTGAATCTTGCCAACCTAAGAACGCTTGTCGCAGCCTGTCTACTTGCAGTGTCTAGGGATATTCCTGAATTCTGCCATCTAAAGAACGCTCGGCAACCAAAGAACGCATGCCGCAGTCTGTCTGGTTGCAGTATCTACGTATATTTCTGAATCCTGACTCACAAAGAGCCCTCGCCGCAGTCTATTCGGTTGTATTGTCTTGGTATATTCCTGAATCCTGACAACCAAAGAACGCTCGCTGCAGTCTGTCTAGTTGCAGTGTCTAGGTATATTCCTAAATCTTGACAATCGAAGGGCTCGCGCCGCAGTCTATCTAGTTGCATTGATCTGGTATATTCCTGAATCCTGACAATCAAAGAACCCTCGCCGCAGTCAGTTTAGGTGCAGGGTCTAGGTATATTCCGCAATTAAGACAACCAATAATCTTGCACCGCAGTCTGTTCAGTTGCATTGTCCAGGTATATTTCTAAATCTTGACAACCAACGAACAAGCCCCGCAGTCTGCTTAGTTGCAGTGTCTAGGTATATTCCTGAATCTTGTGAACCAAAGAGTTCACGTTGCAGTCAAACTAGTTGCATTGTCTAGGTGTATTCCTGAATCCTGACAACCAAAGAGCTCGTGCCGCAATCTTTCTAGTTGCATTGTCTTGCAACCAAAGAACGCATTCCGCAGGATGTCTAGGTATATTCCTGAATCCTGACAACCAAACAGCTCGCACCGTAGTAAATCTAGTTGCGTGAGTTCGATTCCGCTAGGTAGAAACCAACAACGTACTGCATAAACCGATTTGAGGATATTTCCTTTCCATTAAATTTGTTAATCTTTCAAACAAAATTGCATATTTGTTCTAAGCTGGTCGGCATTTCAAATTGCAAGTGAGTAGAGATAGCAACAATCATTCGAACTGCTGGAATAATCAATTATTCCATGCAGATTGAACAATTAATCATATGATATTTTGCATCGATTAATTAATAATTGAACGATTATTTATCCATTAATCGACAGCAACACCACATATTGAATGAAAAATATTCTTAAGTGTTCTGTCTGAACTGTAAACCTCTGTTCGATGTATATGTTAATGTGAAAGATCGAAACTGATGAATGTCAACATTCTCCGGTGAAATTCGAAACATATAGCATATTATTCATACAAGCTACGCTATTTTGTATTTCACATTATTTGATATCTAAATTATTATAGCAACTCACAGCGACAACTTATACTCACCGTATCTGTAAAATAAGTATTTTGTTGTTAGTACGAATTTGGTCTTTATCCAATTAGAATTATTCAAAAATCATTCTATGACGTTTCAATTTGATTCTCATTAGAAAGCATCCTCCTAAGGGTGAACTATGGATATTCAAGGAAAAAATTGACATAGTTTCACTATATTTAAATTGTGTCTAAAGCTTTCAAATCTCCTACTATAGGAGGGTGGGTGGTAGGTAAGAGAGAAAGAGTTGCTTGCATAACGTGATAATCATAATTCTCTATTATTCTAGCTATGCCATAATGAAAATTACTATTCGAACTACAAATTGGATGAAACTATAAGGGCCCTGTGGCGATTGACAATCTGGCCGAATGTATTGGTGACTTACAATAAAAAAATCAGAGACAGTTTCTGTCTTAGACACAGAGCAAAGCATCCTCTTGATTTTTCATTCGACAGCCAGGAATTACCAATGTTTGTGAATATATCGTTTTCTTGAATGTTCCTAGTTTTTATGAAATGATTGACTTATAACTTATCAGGGTAGTAAAAATCGAACCAGTATCTCTGTCGATACTCTGAATTGCCTTGGAATAACATTACATATATCCTTCAAAAGATTTCACTGTTGAGCTTTTGTCTGGGAGGAATATAAAGGGACAAAAGTATCCTATCAAATTTATTTGTGAATGTTCTAGCAGTTTACTAAACTGTAGGTACTTTTGAGATGAAATTATTTAATTGTTCATATTCTTGTTACATTACACTCCCCTACTTTCCCTATAGTCACTAATTACCAATACTCGTTTCAGAAGTTGCTCACGAAGAATAGCCATAGTTCTTTGGTGGCTTATTTTAAAGTTTGTTTTCTACTGAAGTTGTTCAAGTGTATCAGCTTTATAGTCAAGAAAATAAAGCACTAAAATAGGCCAAACTTTCCAAAGTCGGCGTTGGATGGACTGAGATGCGGTTTTCTGCATTCGATTTAGAAAGTGATTCAGAAATTTTGTGCCGGTTTTTGTTTCTCGCGGAAAAAATTCAAGGAATTTCTACAGCCAAAAAATGCATTTTCCTGAGTGGGGTTAATAAAAAAAACTTACTCGAACTGGTTTCTCGGGAATTTTTGTGTTCGCTGAACACGAATATGCTACAAAAAATTCCCTGAGGTCCCCTTGAACCATCCCCGGGGTATCCGGGCTCCTGAAGCCCGGATATCGATGAATTCCATCAGAAAATTATTTTTAATAATTGTTAACTGTTCGAGAGGTGATATAAAGGTTGCTAGTTATGATTACGACGTGTAAAAAATCTTCTGCAATGGCCTGGTGGTATCCTGAGACCGGATAACCACGTCATCTCCTAGGAATTTGTTGATTTTTCTTCATAAGATGTAACAAATTCTGGCTCTCGGGGGTTTTCAAAGACGCTGATCACGACTATGACACTCACAATATTCTGCAAATTTCCTGGGGGTGTTTCAGGTTATCTGTGTATCTACGTCATCCTCTAGGAATTTCTTGGTTTTTCTTCGTAAAATGTAACAAATTCTGGCTCTCGGGGGTTTTCAAAGTCGCTGATCAAGGCTAAGACACTCACAATTTTCTGCAAATTACCTGGAGGTGTTTCCGGGTCTCTGGAGCCCTGTGTATCTACGTCATCTTCTAGGCATGGACTTTCTGAGTATCATAATCGTGATCGGCGACTTTGGAAACCTCCGATAGCCAAAATTTGCTACCTTCTATGAAGAAAAATTAACATATTCCTAGATGACGTGAATACACACAGAGACCCGGAAACACCCCCAGGTAATTTGCAGAACATCGTGAGTGTCATAGTCGTGATCGGCTACATTTTATGGAGGAGAATTAACGAATTCCTAGAAGATGATGTGGTTACCCGGTCTCAGGGCACCATCAGGTATTGCAGAAGAATTTTTTTACGTCGTAATCATCACTAGCAACCTTTATATCACCTCTCGAACAGTTAACATTAAAAATAATTTTCTAATGAAATTCATCGATATTCAGGGTGCCAGGACCTCGAATACCTTGGGGATGGTCCAAGAGGAATTCAGAGAATTTTTTTGATAGCATACTCGTGTTCAGCGACCCCAAAAACCCCCGAAAAACCTATTCACCTCAAAAAGTGCACCCAGAAGAATCCATTTTTTTCCGCAAGAACAAACTAGGCACAAAATTTCTAAATCACTTTCTGAATCGAATGCAGAAGACCGCATCTCAATCCATCCAACTGCGCCGACTTTGGAATGTGGAATGCTTTATTTTCTCGACTATTATTTCGAATAAAAATATCGATCGTATATCGTTTATATGTTTCTAGCTATTTATTTGAAGTGATCTCTATACTATGTATAGTTTGAGAAGTAATAAGTGGTGTCAATCCGAAATGGACCGTATCTCCGAAAGCTCCTTATGTATTTGGGAACCCATGTACATTAAGACCTTTCTGCATATTCCTCCCAATTTGTTACATTATTTCACCCTATATATACTAATTTTAGTTTTCAGTACAAGAGATAGTGAGAATTCAAAACTAAATATATAGGTAATCACGTCCACTCAACAGAATATACTTCACATGTATTTTCTTTTTTGAGGAATATTCAGTTAGACTCTCCCCAACCTCTCTCAATTATTCTTTTGCTTATCAAATATGACACTTATTGCTACGCTTTTCTATGATTTTTCAGTATAAGCATGAATCTGGAACAATCCTGCTCATGCTTTTACGATATTGACTTTATATAAGATAAGATGAAAACCGAACACATTGGTGTACTATTGAAATATGAGGAAGAGTAAAAGGTTGTACTCGTACAACAATTCGACACAACTTATCCAATAGGAAGAGACTGAACAACTGGTCTAATTGGAATATGATAAAGTGAAACGTGATACTAACGTAGACTGAGCACTCAAAGAGTTTCTAATTTTATGCAAAGTGACAGTTAATTGCTAAACGATCCCCGAACTACTTCGAATACACTCAGTTCATTCCATAATTCACCTTCTGTGTGTAGCAGAACAACAAGAATCTATATTTATCAAAAGTTTTTAAATTCTCTTATTCCAATTTCATTATTACTTCTTCCTATAGTAAGGTTATTACAAAATATCGAAAATTATAAGCCTGTAGAATACAAGACAATACTGGAATAATTATAAAAAACACTGACTATGCTCTCCTAGTTGCATGTCTATGTTTTATGACACTACCAAACAATGGCCGATGTTGTGTAATATTATTTTTGTATTAATATGTTTTCTATAAATAAGTCGTTAAGGACAATCTGAACAAGTTTCATTCATCATATTAACAGTGACAAACTGTTTCATAGTCTGCTTATATCGTGTTTGGAAATATTCAGTTACTAAACTAAAATATATTATTAGACCAAAATTTGTTAATTAATTAATAAGTAATTGATATTAAATTGAATCCTTTGAGCTATTCATTTCATTCATTGAATGAATAATGCTAATAATTAATTATTCTACTGTATAATTATTATAATTAAATGAAATAACAATTACTTTCTTTTTCTACCACTTTTGATAATGATAAGATGAAAACATTACTGTATTTTCAACACCGAAATGCCGTTATCAAAGAGATACAAAATTCGTAGTTGCATAAAGTAATTGTTCTTTTATTTAATCATAATGATAAATTACCATAAATTAACGACTTCTACCGTCGATTTTTGTAAAGTTAATACTTATTATCATTATAAATACCTACTAATTTTTTATATATTATTATCTCTTCCTAGGACGTTACTATGTGTTGAGTGGTTAATTAAATAAGTGTATTGCTGATTGAATATAAATAAATATATTTTTATTTGGAAAAGGAAACACTGGGCACTTGTCCAATCCCAACTCGATGCCCACGGCTCGTGTATATTCTTGAGCCTCGTTGAGAGCTTGATGGAGGTTTTCTTCCTAGAGACATACAGTTTTCCATGTAAAATAAATGGGTTACTCAATTCCTCCGGTAGTTCTGTGGTCTAGAGTAACATCCAAGAGTCCGTTTTAACGCAATGTAGAGCGGCAGCAGTGAGATGTTGAACAAGTTGGAACTCAAGGAGTTTCCTTCGGAAACACCCGCCTTGAATTTAACCAATTCTGTTAAGACTCCTCAAATGAAACACTGCGCATTTGTCCAATCCCAACTCCATGCCTACGGCTCGTGTATATTCCTGAACCACATTGAGAGATTGATGGAGGTTCTTCTCCCCAGAGGCATACAGTTTCAAATCATCCCCGTAAAATAAATGGGTGATCTGATGCCTCCGGTCGTTCGGTGGTCCAGAGTAATATCCACGAGTCCGTCTTAAAGCAATGGAGAGCGGCAGCAGTGAGATATTGAACAAGAGGGGACTCAAGGAGTCTCCTTGGAAAACTCCCCTCTTGAATGTTACCAACTCTGTCAAGACTCGTCGTAAATATATATATATATATACAGGGTGTCCTCGAACTGCGTGGCAAAAATAAAACCGAAGATTCTTTGATTCGAAAAAAATGTGATGAGCCTTTCTACTTTTGCCTCAAGTGTCTTGTTTACCCGGTAGAGGGCTTCAAAATTGCAAAAATAATTTTGTTTTTTCGGTATAACTTGAGAACGTGATGAAGAACTTTTACAATATTTAGCAGGTGAGTTACTGTCAATAATGGCCATTTTTGAGAGCGGAGCACAGAGCCTTAGAGACCATTAGAGACCATAGAAATGGCTCAAACTTGAGGATGTAACGGGAAAAGTGTCCAGAACTTTTTTGTGGTCAAAATAATTCACTCGATATTTTTTACGTAGATAGCTTATCTAATTTGAAAACTTTTCTTACTCTTAGAAAATTTTGATAAAATCAACGGATTAGCTTGAAAAAATTAATTTTCGAGTCTGCAATTTTGGCTTACTAATTTTACTTGATTAAAATACCTTAGTTGCCTTTGCTTTTCTAATGTCATTTTGGCATTTGAAGAATTTATTCTCAAAACTGTCAGTTTTTACTTTGCTTCCCGTAGAAATTTTATAAAATTATGGCTCAAAATTTCACTAACACTGAAATGGTTGATATGTTATTGATTTATGGACTTTGTCGTTGCAATGGCCGGAGAAGAGAAAGATATCCGCATCGCAGAATTCCAAATCGGCAAACCTTAGCTGTGAGGTGACATTTGGATGCGGAATATCCAGATCGCTGGATAGGTAGAGGACACGATGCACCAGTGAACTGGCCGGCCCGCTCCCCTGATTTGACGCCCTGCGACTTCTTTCTATGGGGCGCTTTGAAGTCGAAAGTTTATGCAGCTCCAGTAAACACACGAGAGGAATTGTTGCAACGAATTAATCATGAAGCGGATTTATTGAAGAATGATCCTGAAGTACTAGCCAGAGTTCAATCCAATTTCTTGAAACGAATTAATTTGTGTATTCAGGAAAATGGGCAACATTTCGAACAATTGATGCCTTAGCGATTTCCCAAAAAGTTTTGTTGTTTCTTTTAATTTAGCATATAATCACATCGTTTCCCCATTTCTATTGTTTTTATTATTCGTGTTTTACCGAGATATTAACCATTTCAGTGTTAGTGAAATTTTGAGCCATAATTTTATAAAATTTTTACGGAAAGCAAAGTAAAAACTGACAGTTTTGAGAATAAATTATCCAAATGCCAAAATGACATTAGAAAAGCAAAGGCAACTAAGGTATTTTAATCAAGTAAAATTAGTAAGCCAAAATTGCAGAGACTCGAAAATTATTTTTTTCGAGCTAATCCGTTGATTTTATCAAAATTTTCTAGGAGTAAGAAAAGTTTTCAAATTAGATAAGCTATCTACATAAAAAATATAGAGTGAAAAACAATGACAACAAAAAAGTTCTGGACACTTTTCCCGTTACATCCTCAAGTTTAAGCCATTTCTATGGTCTCTAAGGCTCTATGCTCCGCTCTAAAAAACGGCTATTATTGACAGTAACTCACCTGCTAAATATTGTAAAAGTCCTTTATCACGTTCTCAAGTAATACCGAAAAAACAAAATTATTTTTGCAACTTTGAAGCCCTCTACCGGCTAAACAAGACACTTGAGGCAAAAGTAAAAAGGCTCATCAAATTTTTTTCGAATCAAAGAATCTTCGGTTTCATTTTTGCCACGCAGTTCGAGGACACCCTGTATATATATATATATATATATATATATATATATATATATATATATATATATATATTTGTATGTTTTCTTGGTATATTGGTTCGTATATATACTGATAATGAAATAAAAATTCTGTTTTTGACGTTTCGACAATGTTTATTGCCTTTATCAAAATTGTTAATTGAATTAGTGTTTCCATGTAATTTAGAAAAGAATAGATGATTTCGATTAATGAAATGCGTCTGCAGCCGACTTGTGTTTTAAGATCCAATTAAAACTGCAGAAAACATTGGATCGGTTGTGTGTGAAAGAGTAATGTATGGCTAATTACAATTTGAAATAGATTGAATTTGATTAAATACAAGACATTTTAAGATTGTACAATTATAAATATCTATGAATTATTGTATGAATTAGTTATTCTATGATAAGCATTTCAAATCTATCATAATCAACTATTCAAGTTTAAGATAATTCTTTGGAATTTAACCTCAAAATTGTTACTCCATAGTGTCATAGTTAAATAATACTTCATCTTTTTTAGGTTGAATTTTAAATAGACAAATGGAAAGTGGCACTTCAAATTAATAAAATTTTGTTAAGTTTGAATTAGATTATTGTAAAGTTTCGAAAGATTGGAATCTAGTTTGTCATTTACTCAATTGTTCTTTTCAAATTTGAATAGATTCTAATATCAAACGTTTGTTGTCGTTTGTTTCAATATTTAAAATTTTTGTATTGTTGTAGTCGAAAGTATGGTTAGTGTCTTTCACATGTTTATTGAGCGCAGTTGATGAATTTTTGGTATATTTGTGGCCATTTAATCTTTTTTCGAGGTATTGTGAAGATTGGCCAATATATACCTTTTCGCAATCTTTGCAAGGGATGGAATAAACAGTATGGGTTATTTTCTTGAAAGGTACGCTGCTTTTTAATTTTGTAAAGAGACTTTTCTGATTTAAATAACTCTTATGACATATATGTAGGTCATAAGGTTTCACTATATTACAAATTTTTTCTGAAAGTCCATTAATATATGGTAGTGATATGTAATGCCTATCATTAGTTTTCTCCTTATTGGTATTGATTTCACCAAATGAGTTATAAAATTTATGAATTTTGTCTTTAGTTATCGAATTTACTAAATCAATGGGATAACCATTTCTTATTAAAGTTTCTTTTGTTTCTGTAATAGATATAGTTCTCAGTTCAGGAGAACTTAGTCGAATAGCTCTATCTATAAGATTTATAATAACATTTTTCTTATATTTTTTAGGTATATTAGAATTGAAATTAGTATACCTTCCTGACCAAGTAGGTTTGGTATACCATTTTGTTAGAATTTTGTTATCATTTGATTTTCTTACTAAAGTTGAATCTAAAAAATTTATTTCATTATGATTTTCTAATTCAATCGTGAATTGTAACTTATGGTGAAAGGAATTGATATTCTTGAACCATTTGTAATATCTGTATGCTTTCTTGGTATATTGGTTCGTAGATATACTGAAAATAAAATAAAATATATATATATATTCGACTAAATACAAGACATTTAAAGATTGTACAATTATAAATATGTATGATTATTGTATGAATTAGTTATTCTATAATAAACACTCCACATCTATCATAATCAACTATTCAAGTTTAAGATAATTCTAAGGAATTTAACCTGGAATGAAAACATCGTCACAATGCTAAATAATCTATGTATGGAGCTGTTCATAGGTTTGTTCAATGTTATTATCCAGTATCATTCCATTTTTACTTCCTTGAATAACTATCGAAAGGGTGAAAATTCTTATTCAAAAAGTCTTCCCCCTTCCCCCTGAATCTCATTATGACATTTCATGTTCCATATGAGATTTCCAACACCATTGAAGCAAAATTTTCTCATAGCATTCCCAAAGAAAGGAAAGTTATCCTGTTCTTTACAAATTCAATCAGATACCGATTGCTCAGATATAAGCATTAACTCATTCTAAAGTTTCATGTTTTATTCACATTTGCTTGCCTATTTGGCAGTATTTCCTACAGCGGAAGATCAACTGTTCATCCTTCGGAAAGCCTATTATTTTGTTAACGATAACCGTAATAAACAGTACCCAGTATAAAATCAATGGAATGAGGAATACAAATTATTGAATACTCAGAATTAAGTAATACTAATAAGATCTAGAATTTCAGAACTGAACGATGTTCAACATGCCGCCGTCCGATGAATAAGATTCACATTGGGATATGTTGAAATATTCAACAGTTATTTTACACAATTATATTCATTCTAGTACTGTATTGTTACGAAATACAGAAGAAATGTTCTGTGGAACTAGATGACACTAAATATTTTTAATTCTATTACGATAATTAAATTTTATTTTACTAGTAACAAAACATACTTAAATATATTAAAGATTTGAAACTGAACATGAAAATGGTAAAATTGATGAAAAATTATATTTTTTATAATTGGCACATTTTATCATACGCAGTTGTGCAAAAGTTGGGAGTATGGGTAAAAGGTTGAGAATTTTTTATAAGAACTAGGAGTTAGTTACTTGTTCTGTATTCATTCTGCGAACTAACCCAATAAGCACTGTTCCGGCAAACACTAGTATCTTCAAAACTAACACGTCTGAAATATACCTTCCGCTATTAAAACCACTAACGAATGAACGGCGTACGATAATATTGTGCTATAAAGTTCTTGATTTCGCGTCTTTTTACCGATAAATCCATTCACGAATTGATCCCCCTAATAATGAAAACAAATTAGAACAGTTACTATGTAGTACCTTCACAATGTTGAATATAACGAAGAAAGGTATCCACGATCAATTATGATGTCTTGATATGAATGGCAATTCTGAATAAGAAATATGAAATTTGTAATAGGGAATATCAGGTTCCACTTTCTATCATGTCCTCAGATGGGAGTATAATAAAAATAAAATTTCCATAATTACAATACGTTGTATCGTCTCTAACTCCTGGAGTTAATAGTTATTTATGTATCAAGTCAATTATAATAAGTGCCTCAATTACCGACGACAAGGCCTCTGCCCGAGGGACAGCAATTGCCTGAGGTTATAAAGGCTCATTAATTCCCGTGGTACATAGATAATTTTATTTCTGACCTATTTCAATAAAATTTTGTTCATTTTTAAAACGGAATAAATGCATCAATTCATTACCTTCGCGCTATATTTGAATCAGGTACCGTTGATTATAGGAGTTTTGTTGTTCCTAGGTTGTTGCTATGTTACTTGTTTACAATCAAAGCTTTATTATCAAGCTGTGTTTGCGTTAAAAACGTGTTTCTACCTTAAATATAATGGAGGATATTTTGAAAATTGCTGAATAAGCAAGAGTCATTATTTCCATCGAAAAGTGAAGCCGTATACAAATAAGAATATAAAATATATCTGGAGTGGCTGACACGGAAAAATGTTATGCCAAAAGATGCCACTGAAACTGTATTTCTGGCATATTTTCAAGAACTGGTAAGGAATTTTCTATGTTTTTCGGTAGATTTGGTAGTAATTGTGTTTATTCGTTGCAGTCAGAAACGTTCAGTCCGAATTCTTCATGAACTAAATGGTCAATGCTGAAATCGATGGTGACTATACATGAGAAACGAGATATCACCAAGTTCAGTGAACTAGAGGCTTTTCTGAAACGGAAGAGTAAGAGTTAAAAACAAAAAAAGTCCGCTGTCTTATCTCCTAAAGATGTCATCAGATTTCTGAAGACGGCTACTAATGAAATTCATTTATTGCATAATTAAATTTTTTCTCATTTTCCTTTTTGTGTGTATTTATTCCCTTCTTTTTGTTATGGGTTGTTTTGAATATGGGTTATTTTGGAGGACGCAGAAGTCAGGAACTTTTGAATATGAAGATATCGGATAAAGAGGACTCCCGGTCCTGGTAGTGAACGTACCGGGAAGTAAAACTGGTGTATCAAAGAAATTGCTGTGGATGAAAAAGAGTTCTCCGCTTTGCCTTTACTAAGAATTTATATGTCTTTGCGTCCTGATGATATTGATCGATTCCTTCTGAGCTTCCGACGAAATAAATGTACATCTCAGCCAATTAGAAAGAACATGTTTGGGAAAATCCCCAGCAAAATCGCAATGTATTTAGGATTGCCAAACCCATCTTCCTATACGGGACATTGCCTTCGTCGCACTTCTGCTACTGCTCTAGCCAATGCAGGAGCATCTATGTCTAACTTAATAAGACACGGAGGTTGGAAAAGTGCCACGGAGGCGAAGGGGTATTTTGAGGATAGCATCGAATTAAGAAATGAAATGGCGCGTATGCTGTCTTCTTTGCCATTAGAAGAGGCAGGTACCTCGACTGTAGGGAACAGAAGCTCCAGCCATACAAAAGAAGAAATTGTTTCCATTGGCCGATGTAATTTTTCAAGATTGTACATTTATTATTTGTAATGACGTGAATAAATAAAATATGGTTCAGTTTTCATTTCATAAATATACACACACACACACACACACACACACACACATATATATATATATATATATATATATATATATATATATATATATATATATATATATATATATATATATATATATATATATATATATATATATATATATATAAATATATATATATATAAATATATATATATATATATATATATATATATATATATATATAAATATATATATATATATAAATATATATATATATATATATATATAACTTAAGAGATATAGAATTAAATTTTCTGAATTATGAAGATAACTTAGATAATTTAACATAGGATTATAAAGATGAATAAACGTAAAAGATTGAACCATAGGCGGGATTCGAACCCACATTTCCAGAAATGTGGGTTCGAATCCCGCCTATGGTTCAATCTTTTACGTTTATTCATCTTTATAATCCTATGTTAAATTATCTAAGTTATCTTCATAATTCAGAAAATTTAATTCTATATCTCTTAAGTTACATACACGATAGTGGCCAATTAGGCAAAGAAACTTTAAACTTGTTTATATATATATATATATATATATATATATATATATATATATATATATATATATATATATATATATATATATATATATATATATATATATATATATATATATATTTACATCCCGCTATCTCCAGGGCGTCCTTTCACTATTCCTACTCTGAGCGTCCACTGCGTATTTCTCATGCAATCCCCACTATAACGTATGAATATATTCCATCTTTGAACAGTAGAGGTCATAATAAGTTCATAGCTTCCATATTATGGGAAACAATTTTTAAAATTTGCATTCCACTGATTTCAGAGCGTCCGTTCATAAAGCCGCTCCTGAGCGTCCAAAATATACAGTAAAGCTTTCAAATTTCGGGTCTTCAGCGTCCCCGGAGTATAGTTTGCTTTCATACACCACATTTCTGAGCGTCCAGCGATGTTGCCAGTTCAGAAGGCTCATAATCGATATGAAGGATTTTACAAATCAAAAGATAATGGTAATCCTTTCGGACCGTTGTTGAATAAAACTGTTTTGTGGGTCCTCTATAACAGTCCCAAAATTTACATTGCATATCATATTCTTTCTTGAATAACTGATGAACATTTCAGTTATATTTAAAGTTCAAAATTGAAAATATTCAATATGTAATGTATTTTTTATAAGAAAATGTATAGATAAATTTATTACTTAACTTGAAATTGCGTTATTTTTCTAACCAAACTAAATTTTCTGTGGGAATTGATGTGATCATACATACATTTTTAATAAAATTTAAAGGCAATGAGAATGAAAAATTCCTTAACTAAAAACGCACTTTATTCAACATAATCATACTTAAAAAGAAACGAAACCTTTTCTTATTCTATATAGACAGAAAAATAGAAAACTATAAGAAATAGACAGAAAAATATATAACTAAATAATAATCGTTCTATAACCCAACGGCAGTAATTGTCCACATAAGTGAAAAATTGTCCACATAGGTAAAAGGTATTAACTTCTTAAAAACCTCTTTTGAGCTATAAAACCTTTTTTGAAATTGATTCGAAGAGCAGTTTTGAAAATCCGTATCCAAGATCATCATTCATAAAACGATTGCAAACATGTTTAAGCTTGAAAGAGGATACTGAATACATTTGTTCAATCTACAGGTAATGACAGATTCAAACAAATGAAATAACAATTTTTTCTTGTTATATACAGGAGTTGGGTCAAGGTATGTGTAAATAAATAAATCATTCAAAGCATCTCTCTACGATTCACTGAATAACTGTAACTGGTAGTATAACGTAAAATGTAAAAAATACCGAAGAATTTAAGAACCGGCGTTTTGGGACGCCCACAAATCGACGGCCTGAATGTACTATATACAAACACCTTTCCCATCTCCTACTCTGAGCGTTCACCACATGTTTCTACCGCTAAAGCTAAATAATATTCACAATCTACAGATTTCAAAGCATCCAAAACATATTTCTAAATGTCTATATCGGAAAGTACGCGTATAGTGGCTTTCATTCTGCACATTTCTGAGCGCCCATCAATCTTTTTTAAGGTAGCTGAATTCATAGGAAGGATTTTATGAGTCAAAAGTAATGAAAATTTAAAAAATACCACGATAATCTGTTCTTAATTCATGAAGACTTTCATTATCGGCGATTAAAAATCCGAAACAGAATTCTACAGTTGAGTTGATTAGAGAAGCACGTTTCACATAAGATATGTTGTGATTAACTGACCTCATGTTGTAGAATTGGAATATCTGGTTGGTTGAGAATTTTCTCAACCTTGTTGTTATGAACTATCGTCAATAAGCAATATGAATAAGAAATAATCACCTTTCAAAAATTCAATTGTGGATGCCGTTACTTTGTGATAGTTTATCATTTTAAGGAAAAAATAAATAAAACTACTTTGTTATACTATCACTGATATTTAATATAGTCGTTACTATAGTTTCAACACTAAACGTGTCATCTTCAGACGAAAACGAAGGTATGAATTTAACAAGTATTATATCTACTATATATAGGTTAAAGAAGGAATACAAACGAATTTTATGGCTATGGGAAATAGTTGTAGGTAAAACCAGAGAGGTGTAAAGTGATTAGGTAGTTCCGTGAGAACCTTAGTGGTGGGGGTATATTTACTAACGGACTTTAAATACGAAAATCAGGTCATTAATACATTGAAGAGATTACTGTAATATAAATCTAGTTGATCGTTTAGTATCTTATTATCATACATCTTCATTGCTTCGAAAATTCCTATTGACTCTAATATATTTAGTTTTGAAATTTTATCCTGACTGTAAAATTTAGACATTATTCAAAATAGGAAAGGTATGGCCTGCTTCTAAAATATGATTTGCAAATGAAGAATCGGTCTTATTATTTTTAGGGGAACGAAAATGTTCTTTATATCTAACTGCTATGTTACGGCAAGATCTACCTATGTAAAACTATCACACTCTGAACAAGTTAGTTTATAAACTCCGGGCCTTTCAAATTTGTCAGTTTTATCTTTCGCATTGAACAGAATATGAGATAATTCGTTTGGGGGCTTAAAGCTGATGGTCAGGTTATGATGGGATAACATGTCTGCAATTTTTTCGCTTATAGGACCACAATAAGTTAAAGAAACATATTTTAATGAGTTATCTTTGTCTTCCATAAAGGGATAAGTGCTATTGTAAATTAATTTTTGTCTTTTTCTATTTATTAATTTAGAAATTACTTGAGGAACGAAACCGTTATTTGTAGCAATAACTTTAATTGTATCTAATTCTTTACTAAGAGATTTTCTTGAGATAAGGGAAGGGCTCTATGTATCATTGAATGAAAAGCAGCTAGATTATGACTATAGGGGCTATGTAAATATGTACAAATTACTGTATCTGTGTAAGGTAGGTTTTCTGTAAATCTCGAATGAGATGCTATTATTATGATGTAATAATGTTAAGTCAACTCATCATAGAATCTTCTATGTGGGAAATAAAAATATCTGCGAGAAGTGGACTTAATGGAGAACCGATAGCTAATCCGTTATTTGGAGTATAATATTTGTTATTAAACTGACAGTACTTTTGACTGAGACATAAATCGGCCTGTTCTATTTCTGATTTTATCGAAGGAATAATATGTGACTTTTCTAAGATATTTGTGATTAAATTTCAACATTCAATGGGAGGGATATGTGGAAACATATTAGAAACATCAAAGCATACCAAAATACTGGTGTTAGGTATAATTTTTGGTTTTAATTTGTTTGTATTCCTTCTTCAACCTATATAATAGTAGATATAGTACTTGTAAATTCATATCTTCGTTTTCGTCTGAAGATGACATGTTTAATGTTGAAACTATAGTAACGACTATATTCAATATCAGTGATAGTATAACAAAGTAGTTATATTTATTATTTCGTTAAAATAATCACCATTATTCACTATAATTATTTCTTATCTATAGTGCTATCCACAGTAACTCTTTTATAGTTTATTAGTCAACAAGCAATATTAAGGTCTACAACAGAGGATTTTTTCGGAATGACTTGATTTTCAACTATGATTGAAAATATTCCTTTCTAACAAGCTGGGAACATGGAATGGTATCTCCGCTTAGTTGGTCTTAATTTCCAGTTCCACAAGATAGATGACTTTCACCCATAGATGACAACATAGTTTTCACAAAATCATTAAAGTCTGATGCAGACACAATAACATTTGAAAATATTCAATCTCCAGATTGAAGATCAGAAATAATTTAAATTTTTTATATCCAGAAATAGACGCTCGAGATGAGTCGATAACTTTATCTTCGAATTGGATAGAAATATCAATATTTCTTTTCAAAGATATTCTCTGACTAATCGGCTGTGTTTAATTCAGCAGAACTAATAATTTTCCTGGAAATGATTGAAAAAATTGTTCTCATTACCAGCTGTTGAATACGCTGATATTGTTTTTACAGACATCTACATATGTCGAAGATCACCTTTTGCGAGAACGGAAACATAATCAGTAATGATTCCATACTTGTAGGGTTCACTATTATTATCTGTATGATGGGAAGATGACGATAAGTGTCTCCTAATAAATGTGTTTGGGCCTCTAGAGGGCCCAATTTTTGGCCTATGAACAAAGTTTTAGAGCAAACAGAGAAATACATCGGCTATTCAGATTTGAAACAACGTACGGAAATTCATTCACAAGTTCAGGTTCTGATCGGTAATAAAAACATTGATCCAACGAAAGGGGGTTGAAGAAATAGTCCGAATGGACTCACAAACAGTAAAAATGCACGTCCCGATGAGTTGATCAAAGTAATCTCTTGTGGTTGTATAAAAAATTGTACTTAGGATAACTTCATTTCTACTCGACTCAAATCGATCTGCTTGGACTTAAAATAGTCGCTATGAAAATTTCTTAAAGAACGTAGAATTTAAATTTCGTGAAAAATTTCTAACCCCAAAAGACTTGAATTTTTAAGCTGTCCAAAATTTTCAAAATGGCGCCAAAGCTATGTCTTTGAACCAAAATGATTGAATTTTGAATATTGAGTGCAGAATAATAAAATCTTTCGAATCAATTTAGTTTTAGATCGAGAACTCAAGTATTTCGTCTGGAATTCGTGAAATACAGATTTTTCAAAATGGCCTTTTTTGGCGCCAAAAAATGAAGTAGGTCGAAATACCAGAAACCGAAAGAAAAGAAATAAAAATACTATGTTTCCACCGAAACAGAATATGAAAAAAACAAAAACTCTTTGACATATACTCCATTTTCAATGTGCTAAAAAACAGAGTGAATGGACCCTGGTCCACGACCTCGAATCGATTTCGGACCAGAGCCAAAAATCGCGTATTAATTTTTCCAAAAACTTTCGTTCAAACATTTTTCCATACAACTCAAACCTTTGTCTCAAAACGCAAAAAATTGAAAAAAGGCCATTTTTGCTTCCAAAATATGGCCATAGCTTTTTGAGCACAGGGTTAATGCAAATTCAGACTACCCGCTCGTTTACAGCGTGTCAAAATACATAGAATAGACCAAAATTAGACCTCGCGGAAATTCGGACAAAAATCGTCAATTTTCCTCCTTAAATGCCTGGACTACTGACCGAACGCGCTATCCCTTTATCGGGTGCCGCACCTGCTGGTGTGATCGGCAGTGAACGTGTTGTCATAATATTTCTCTCTACAATCGGCAATCGGCCAGATGATTAGCGCTCCAAATGACGCGCGAAACAGAGCGAAAAGTGTCGAGTATTTCGACCAGTCGTACTACTCAATAACTCAAAACCGGTCGTACCTCTTTGAACTTTTAAGCCAGTAAGTTTCGAGTTTCAGTTCTATTGAAATATATAAGAACCAGGGATGCTGTCATTTGAATAAGAACTGTCAAGTAACTGCCAACCATAGCAGTACTAACCTACAATCCTTACTTCAAAAAACGACTGAACTTTAGATGAATATGCGTGAATAGTTGATCTATGGTAGGGCATCGAATCGCATTGTGTTCATCAATGATCTACTATCCTTTCAGAGGTTTATATTTACAAAAATATGAAAATCTAATAGGACCGAAGTGGTGTAATTGGTAAACACCCTGGACTAGAAATCCAGAAATGTGGGTTCGAATCCCGCCTATGGTTCAATCTTTTACGTTTATTCATCTTTATAATCCTATGTTAAATTATCTAAGTTATCTTCATAATTCAGAAAATTTAATTCTATATCTCTTAAGTTATATATATATATATTATTAACTAAACTCTTACTGAGTTTATTTTTATTTATTGATTATTATTTATGCTTCCGGCTAGCTTTTAATTTATTGATTATGAATAATAATGAACTTTCTCTTTTTTATTATTATTATTTTATGGAATTAAACACAATATTCTTTGAATGTTGAAAAATTTCTATATTTAAATCTCTATGACTCTATTTATCTCGGGTTTCTAATTTACAATTTTATTTTATGTTCTAAGCATAGAACTAGCTTTAACCTCAAAACTATTCAATATTAATAGTTGTTTACAAAATTACAAACGACAATCTTTCTTTCAGATTTACAAATAATACTACAATGGAAATATAATAAACAAACTTACTTTTAGTTTATATCCAAAAGTGTGTTTAACTATGTTGGCAATTTTCAATTTAATTCTTTTATAATTTCGTTGATGATTCACTTTTACACAATACTATGCTTTTTCACAATAATCACAGGTAACTAATTTGGATTACTTCTTCTTGAGACTCAGGAACTGTTGATAATACTTTGTTTTATCCTTTTAGATAAAACATGAAACTTTTCGATGCTTTATTTAAATTATTGATGAATGGCAATCGTTGGAAATTTCTTCTTAATTGGAGGTTATTACAGCCTTTTTACTGGATTCAGATACTTGGATAATCGTTGACTTTATATAAAACTTATTAACTTTGGTTTCTTTGAACCTATCGAAGTTTGGAACACTTTCGTTCACTGGTTTTTTATAGGTTATGAAATTTTGGTGAGTTGCAGGAGTACTTTCAGTCTACAGATGTAATGGCAAACTGAACTTCTTTACTTTCAGATTCGTTTTTATAGGCCTCCAAAACCGACGCTACTTTATGTCATAAACAACCTATGAGATGATTGCTTTTCAAATCAAACATGCCAAGTTAATTGTTGTGAAACTGACACAAGTCTTCATTGTTACCAGATTGACATTGGAAATTCCTATTGACCAATCAGAATTTAGTATTCTTTACTTTTTTGAATTATTTGAGATTTTCAACTTATTTTAATTGTTAGTGATTCCTTCTTTTTAAATTAATATTGCCTACATTTTTCCCCACACTTTGGTATAATATAACCTATGATTGGGTTATTATTAATATGATTATTCCCATATTTATGGTTTTCTTGACAGTTACTTATTCTTAAATCTAATACATATCATATTATATCAATAACATTCTTTTAACATTACATAACTCAAATTTACTAATCCTAACTTACATCTATAACATTATTCAATGTTTTGTACTATCTCATGATAGTTTTGTAATCATTTTACTTATGATTTATGATTTCGTTACACTGAACGTTTCTTCACTTTCACTGAAGTTCTTGTTTATTACATCTTATACTATTACATCGTTGTTTATTATGTTTTACATTGTTAATATTAATATCCTAACTATTATTTAGCTTTTATTATTGTTTTTAATTCCATAAAATATTTTTTATTTGATCTTTTCTGATTTTCATAGTTCGGTAAGTTATTATTTTTAAATTTTTATTGTCTATGAAATGAAATCATAACAAATTCCCCTAAATCAATTTTAACATATTAATCACATTAATATTTAAAATTTATTTATCTTTTGATTTTATTTTCATGAACTAAATTTATTAATAATTATACTTGTATATTTGATCAATATTAAATATTCCCCTTATCTTTCCGTTTTCAGGATTCATTAATTCATAACTATTTTCAGCATTTTCATTCATAACTACATATGGACCTTCAAAAGCAAAACATAATTTTCCACATATATTCTTTTTATTATTAGTTACTCTCATTGCTCTCACTATTACTAATTCACCTATTTCAAATTTAATTAACCTTCCTCTTTTTCTCATTTGCCTATTCATATATTTTCTTGCATTTCTTTCTAACCTATTACTGATATCTTTCAAAATTTCATTTCGCTCTACTGAATTTTCATCTAACCATTTTCTATCTGGTTCTTCGCCTTTCATTATTAATACAGGTGTTTTCTCTGTTGTAGTATTTGGACAATGATTTAAACATTTTTCTACTCTGGATATTGATTCATCCCATTGACGATGTTTATCCTCACAAGATATTCTCAGATATTTTATTACTTCCTGTATATATCGCTCTGATGGATTGGATTGAGGATGTCTGATGCTTGTTAATTGATGAAAAATTAAATTCCTTTTGCAAAAATACTTGAAACGTATGTTTTTGAAATATGTTGCGTTATCTGTAATTAACTTTCTTGGCCTACCAATTTCTTCAAAATAGTTTTCTAACTTATGCATTACTTCTCTACTTTTTGTCGTTTTGCAAGCATATAATTTTATATATTTAGAAAATAAATCTACTACAACCAAAATATGTCTATTTCCTTTTTCTGTTACTATTAACTCACTTAAAAAATCTATTGCTACTATTTCTAAACATTCCTTTACTATAATACTCTTTGCTAAATTGTGGTTAATTATATTTTTAGGCTTTGCTCTTTGACATATGTCACATTTCTTTGTGATTTCTTTTGCAATTTGGTAATCTCCTTTACCTATATAATTTTCTCTGAATATGAGCCACATTTTCCTTGCTCCTATGTGATTGAATTCACTATGTAAATGATTTAAAATTTTTAAAGTTAGGTCTTGATTTATTCTGTATAATTCTTTCCTACCTATATCTTGTAAATAAACTCCCTCTTTGATTTTACATTTCTTTTTATCCTTCTCTGATAAAGTACTTTGATTGTTTTAATGCTCTCTAATGAAAAT
This sequence comes from Endomychus coccineus, assembly GCA_958510875.1. NCBI lineage: Eukaryota > Metazoa > Arthropoda > Insecta > Coleoptera > Endomychidae > Endomychus > Endomychus coccineus. Next base: position 153,386,350 of record OY294068.1, on the reverse strand, counting down.
AAACCCCTTACTTCTAATAAAATATTTGCTCCTACTTTATATTTCCTTTTATCAATTTTTAAATTCCCCTCTTCTCTTGTTAAAGTATCAGCTATTATATTTAATTTTCCTGGAATATGTTTTATTTCAAAATCATATTCCTGCAATAACAAAATCCATCTTTGAATCCTACTGTTTACAAACTTGTTTTTAAATATACTTGTTAATGCACTATGATCAGTTTCTACCCTTACTTTATTCCCTAACAAATAAAATCTTAATTTCTTTACACAAAAAACTATACTTGCTAATTCTAATTCAGTAACGCTGTAATTTTTTTCATGAACTTTTGTCATTCTTGACACAAAACTTATAGGCACTTCTTCATTATTTTGTTTTTGTAATAAAACACCACTGAATCTTTGTTTAGAAGCATCTGTTCTTAATATGAAAGGTTTATCATATTGTGCATGATAGACTTTTAATTTTTTAATGAAAATATCTTTTAAATTTTGGAAAGCTTCGTGTCTTTCATTATCCCATTTCCATTTTACCCCTTTCTTAAGTAATTCTACTAATGGAATCTCCTTCTGACTTAAATCAGGAATGAGCCTTTTGAAATAATTTATTAGACCTAAGAATCCCCTCAAAGTTTTAAGATTGGTGGGTCTTTTGAAATTTTTAATTACATCTAATCTATCTTCATCCATTTCTAAACCTTCCCTCGTTAATTTATAACCCAAAAATTTAATTTCTGTTTTATAGAATTCACATTTCTCAATATTTATTTTTAAACCTGCTATATCTAATTCGTTCAAAACTAATTTTATGTGATCTTTATGTTCTTCTACTGTTCTAGAAAATATTAATATGTCATCGATATAATGAACTACAAAAATTTCAAATTTATTTAATATTTGATTCATACTTCTAACTAACGCACTGCATGCACTTTGAATACCAAAAGGCGTAACTTTAAAACGATACACTTCTCCATCTATCATAAAACCAGTGTAATCTCTACAACTTTCATGTAAAGGAATCAACCAGAAACTATGTCTTAAATCAACTTTACTAAAAATTTGTGCCTTTATTATTCTACCAAAATTTGACTCTATATTTTTAGGAGCTTCATATTGTGGTACTGACAATCTATTCAATGTTCGAGCATCTAAACATAACCTAATATCACCATTTGACTTTTTTGCTATAACAATAGGGTTTATATATTTTGTTTTACTTCTTTCTATTATGTCTTGTTCTAGCATTTCACCGATTTTTTTCCTAACATCTTCTATGTACTTGTATGGGATTGGATAGTTCTTGGATTTAAAATTTTCAATTTCTTTGACTTGGAATTTATGAATATAATTACTAGCTATACGAGTTTCATCAATTATTAAACCTTTATGTTGTGAAATTATTTCTGATATTATTCCCCTATATTTCTCGGATATTTTCATCTGCGAGATTATTTCATTTAAATTTCTGCTTGAGTCTTTTCTTTCGACCGCATTTATTATATTGCAACCTTCATTTGGTCTGTCAATATTTTCATTTTCCCCTTTCCCTATCTTTATAATTTCATCTAACAACTTTATTTCCTTTTCCTCGTAATCTATAATAATTCCATGCTTTTCTAATTCATCAGTTCCCATAACAATATCCAATTTCATATTCGGCACTACAAATAATTGCATCTCTAGACTTGACTTCCCTATTATAACATGCTCAGTAATCATTTTTGATACTTCAGTAATTTTCTTTCCACTAATATTTACTAATTCTACTTTTGGTATTTTCAATTGATTTGTTAATTTTATTTCAGACAATAGTTCTTCCCTTATTAATGATAGTTCTGATCCTGTATCACACATAATTTCTACTTCTTTCCCTTTTAAAAAACCTTTTAATTTAATTAAACCTATACTTTCATTTTCTTCCCTTTGCTGTTCGTAGTCAATGTATTCCCTCTGATGTTCATATAATACATTAACGTGGTATTCGTGCTTTCTTAAAAATCCTGATTTTGTTGATTATTTTGACTTGAAGAGTCTTCCCTTTCCATATTACTTTCTATCCTACTACAGTTTACTTCCCTTTGATTATTTTCATTTCTACTATTATTTCTATTATTATTATTATTTTGTCTTCTATTATCCCTATATTTATTTCTATTTTGATTAGCATTATTTCCATTATATCTATTTTCCCTATTATAATAATTTTGGTTTCTATTATCCCTATATTTATTTCTATTTTGATTAGCATTATTTCCATTATATCTATTTTCCCTATTATAATAATTTTGGTTTCTATTATCTCTATTTCTAAAATTGTTTTGATAATTATTATTTTGGAATCTATTATTATAATTTTGATTTCCCCTGTAATTGTTCCTGTTATCATTATGTCCATTTTGTTGCCTAGTTCCTATGTTATTCTTATTATCAATTCTATTTAAGTATGATAGTAGTTGATTCATGTTTTTAATATTTGCAATGGCTATTGCCTCAGATATTTGACTTCGATACTGTCTTGAAATGTATAAAACTATCTCTTCCTCTCTCATTTTAGGTTCTAAATATTGCGCTTCATTATATAGGCTAAGTGCATAAGCATTCATGCTTTTTCTAGTCCCTTCTATATACTTCCTAAAATATAACCTTTCTCGACATTTCGACTGTTCATTTTCACCCCAAAAATTATTTAAAAACTCATCTATAAACTCATCTAAACTATTTAATTCCCTTTCTTTGCAATTGAACCACAACAAAGGTTCATCAACCAATCGTTCTCTTATTAATTTTTTCATTCTCTCTATATTCCTTTCATACTGTATTTCATTTTTCAAATCTTTAACAAAAATGCATGGATGTAATAATTTTATGTTTCCATTAAATTTTATTGTATTCTCATGACCTACATTTCTGTATTCTATATTCATTCTCTCTTCGGATCTATTCTCAATTCTTTTTATTCTTTCATCTTGTTCATTTATCATTTTTTCCTGATTTTCTTTCATACTTTGTACATTCACATTCACATTCTCTTCAATATTCCTCCCCATATCATTCATTCTATTTTCCATAATATCTATTTCTTTCTCTACATTATTAAACTTTCTATTTACAAAGCTATTATATTCTTCTAATTTATTATCTATACTTTCTTCAACATGTTGTCTTATTTCCTTTTTTTCAGTTTCAACTATTCTCATTATTTCCTCAGTTCTTTTATCAAATTTATCATTCACTCTCTTAAGTTCATCTCTTATTTCACTCATACCTTGTTCAAATTTAGCATTAGTTTCACTCATACGTTGTTCAATTTTAGCATTCGTTTCATTCGTTTCATTAGCTTTTAAATTTAAACTTTCAAGCAATCTCATTATTTGTGATTGACTATCTATTATTGGTGGTCTTTCTGCACTAATCATTTCACCCTCTTGATCAAATCCTATCAATTCTGGAGTCCTCTGTCTATCTCCTTCCATTTTTACTTTCTTTTTAATTAACCTAGTTCTTTAAATTATTTTGATACGCGGTTCTATTCCTTTTTTCAAATGGCCCCACGTTTGAGCGACAATTATTAACTAAACTCTTACTGAGTTTATTTTTATTTATTGATTATTATTTATGCTTCCGGCTAGCTTTTAATTTATTGATTATGAATAATAATGAACTTTCTCTTTTTTATTATTATTATTTTATGGAATTAAACACAATATTCTTTGAATGTTGAAAAATTTCTATATTTAAATCTCTATGACTCTATTTATCTCGGGTTTCTAATTTACAATTTTATTTTATGTTCTAAGCATAGAACTAGCTTTAACCTCAAAACTATTCAATATTAATAGTTGTTTACAAAATTACAAACGACAATCTTTCTTTCAGATTTACAAATAATACTACAATGGAAATATAATAAACAAACTTACTTTTAGTTTATATCCAAAAGTGTGTTTAACTATGTTGGCAATTTTCAATTTAATTCTTTTATAATTTCGTTGATGATTCACTTTTACACAATACTATGCTTTTTCACAATAATCACAGGTAACTAATTTGGATTACTTCTTCTTGAGACTCAGGAACTGTTGATAATACTTTGCGCCAATTATTAACTAAACTCTTACTGAGTTTATTTTTATTTATTGATTATTATTAATGCTTCCGGCTAGCTTTTAATTTATTGATTATGAATAATAATGAACTTTCTCTTTTTCATTATTATTATTTTATGGAATTAAACACAATATTCTTTGAATGTTGAAAAATTTCTAAATTTAAATCTCTATGACTCTATTTATCTCGGGTTTCTAATTTACAATTTTATTTTATGTTCTAAGCATAGAACTAGCTTTAACCTCAAAACTATTCAATATTAATAGTTGTTTACAACATTACAAACGACAATCTTTCTTTCACATTTACAAATAACACTACAATGGAAATATAATAAACAAACTTACTTTTAGTTTATATCCAAAAGTGTGTTTAACTATGTTGGCAATTTTCAATTTAATTCTTTTATAATTTCGTTGATGATTCACTTTTACACAATACTATGCTTTTTCACAATAATCACAGGTAACTAATTTGGATTACTTCTTCTTGAGACTCAGAAACTGTTGATAATACTTTGTTTATCCTTTTAGATAAAACATGAAACTTTTCGATGCTTTATTGAAATTATTGATGAATGGCAATCGTTGGAAATTTCTTCTTAATTGGAGGTTATTACAGCCTTTTTACTGGATTCAGATACTTGGATAATCGTTGACTTTATATAAAACTTATTAACTTTGGTTTCTTTGAACCTATCGAAGTTTGGAACACTTTCGTTCACTGGTTTTTTATAGGTTATGAAATTTTGGTGAGTTGCAGGAGTACTTTCAGTCTACAGATGTAATGGCAAACTCAACTTCTTTACTTTCAGATTCGTTTTTATAGGCCTCCAAAACCGACGCTACTTTATGTCATAAACAACCTATGAGATGATTGCTTTTCAAATCAAGCATGCCAAGTTAATTGTTGTGAAACTGACACAAGTCTTCATTGTTACCAGATTGACATTGGAAATTCCTATTGACCAATCAGAATTTAGTATTCTTTACTTTTTGAATTATTTGAGATTTTCAACTTATTTTAATTGTTAGTGATTCCTTCTTTTTAAATTAATATTGCCTACATTTTCATTTGTTATGATTTCATTTCATAGACAATAAAAATTTAAAAATAATAACTTACCGAACTATGAAAATCAGAAAAGATCAAATAAAAAATATTTTATGGAATTAAAAACAATAATAAAAGCTAAATAATAGTTAGGATATTAATATTAACAATGTAAAACATAATAAACAACGATGTAATAGAATAAGAAGTGATAAACAAGAACTTCAGTGAAAGTGAAGAAACGTTCAGTGTAACGAAATCATAAATCATAAGTAAAATGATTACAAAACTATCATGAGATAGTACAAAATATTGAATAATGTTATAGATGTAAGTTAGGATTAGTAAATTTGAGTTATGTAATGTTAAAAGAATGTTATTGATATAATATGGTATGTATTAGATTTAAGAATAAGTAACTGTCAAGAAAACCATAAATATGGGAATAATCATATTAATAATAACCCAATCATAGGTTATATTATACCAAAGTGTGGGGAAAAATGTAGGCAATATTAATTTAAAAAGAAGGAATCACTAACAATTAAAATAAGTTGAAAATCTCAAATAATTCAAAAAGTAAAGAATACTAAATTCTGATTGGTCAATAGGAATTTCCAATGTCAATCTGGTAACAATGAAGACTTGTGTCAGTTTCACAACAATTAACTTGGCATGCTTGATTTGAAAAGCAATCATCTCATAGGTTGTTTATGACATAAAGTAGCGTCGGTTTTGGAGGCCTATAAAAACGAATCTGAAAGTAAAGAAGTTCAGTTTGCCATTACATCTGTAGACTGAAAGTACTCCTGCAACTCACCAAAATTTCATAACCTATAAAAAACCAGTGAACGAAAGTGTTCCAAACTTCGATAGGTTCAAAGAAACCAAAGTTAATAAATTTTATATAAAGTCAACGATTATCCAAGTATCTGAATCCAGTAAAAAGGCTGTAATAACCTCCAATTAAGAAGAAGTTTCCAACGATTGCCATTCATCAATAATTTAAATAAAGCATCGAAAAGTTTCATGTTTTATCTAAAAGGATAAACAAAGTATTATCAACAGTTCCTGAGTCTCAAGAAGAAGTAATCCAAATTAGTTACCTGTGATTATTGTGAAAAAGCATAGTATTGTGTAAAAGTGAATCATCAACGAAATTATAAAAGAATTAAAGTGAAAATTGCCAACATAGTTAAACACACTTTTGGATATAAACTAAAAGTAAGTTTGTTTATTATATTTCCATTGTAGTATTATTTGTAAATCTGAAAGAAAGATTGTCGTTTGTAATTTTGTAAACAACTATTAATATTGAATAGTTTTGAGGTTAAAGCTAGTTCTATGCTTAGAACATAAAATAAAATTGTAAATTAGAAACCCGAGATAAATAGAGTCATAGAGATTTAAATATAGAAATTTTTCAACATTCAAAGAATATTGTGTTTAATTCCATAAAATAATAATAATAAAAAAGAGAAAGTTCATTATTATTCATAATCAATAAATTAAAAGCTAGCCGGAAGCAGCGTTGGGCGCCAATTATTAACTAAACTCTTACTGAGTTTATTTTTATTTATTGATTATTATTTATGCTTCCGGCTAGCTTTTAATTTATTGATTATGAATAATAATGAACTTTCTCTTTTTTATTATTATTATTTTATGGAATTAAACACAATATTCTTTGAATGTTGAAAAATTTCTATATTTAAATCTCTATGACTCTATTTATCTCGGGTTTCTAATTTACAATTTTATTTTATGTTCTAAGCATAGAACTAGCTTTAACCTCAAAACTATTCAATATTAATAGTTGTTTACAAAATTACAAACGACAATCTTTCTTTCAGATTTACAAATAATACTACAATGGAAATATAATAAACAAACTTACTTTTAGTTTATATCCAAAAGTGTGTTTAACTATGTTGGCAATTTTCAATTTAATTCTTTTATAATTTCGTTGATGATTCACTTTTACACAATACTATGCTTTTTCACAATAATCACAGGTAACTAATTTGGATTACTTCTTCTTGAGACTCAGGAACTGTTGATAATACTTTGTTTTATCCTTTTAGATAAAACATGAAACTTTTCGATGCTTTATTTAAATTATTGATGAATGGCAATCGTTGGAAATTTCTTCTTAATTGGAGGTTATTACAGCCTTTTTACTGGATTCAGATACTTGGATAATCGTTGACTTTATATAAAACTTATTAACTTTGGTTTCTTTGAACCTATCGAAGTTTGGAACACTTTCGTTCACTGGTTTTTTATAGGTTATGAAATTTTGGTGAGTTGCAGGAGTACTTTCAGTCTACAGATGTAATGGCAAACTGAACTTCTTTACTTTCAGATTCGTTTTTATAGGCCTCCAAAACCGACGCTACTTTATGTCATAAACAACCTATGAGATGATTGCTTTTCAAATCAAACATGCCAAGTTAATTGTTGTGAAACTGACACAAGTCTTCATTGTTACCAGATTGACATTGGAAATTCCTATTGACCAATCAGAATTTAGTATTCTTTACTTTTTTGAATTATTTGAGATTTTCAACTTATTTTAATTGTTAGTGATTCCTTCTTTTTAAATTAATATTGCCTACATTTTTCCCCACACTTTGGTATAATATAACCTATGATTGGGTTATTATTAATATGATTATTCCCATATTTATGGTTTTCTTGACAGTTACTTATTCTTAAATCTAATACATATCATATTATATCAATAACATTCTTTTAACATTACATAACTCAAATTTACTAATCCTAACTTACATCTATAACATTATTCAATGTTTTGTACTATCTCATGATAGTTTTGTAATCATTTTACTTATGATTTATGATTTCGTTACACTGAACGTTTCTTCACTTTCACTGAAGTTCTTGTTTATTACATCTTATACTATTACATCGTTGTTTATTATGTTTTACATTGTTAATATTAATATCCTAACTATTATTTAGCTTTTATTATTGTTTTTAATTCCATAAAATATTTTTTATTTGATCTTTTCTGATTTTCATAGTTCGGTAAGTTATTATTTTTAAATTTTTATTGTCTATGAAATGAAATCATAACAATATATATATATATATATATATATATATATATATATATATATATATATATATATATATATATATATATATACTTGTGAAAGATAGAGGGAATTATAGAATCTATAATGTCCCAAGGGAGTTATAACCCTCTGTATTGATAGCGTAACTATGACGATATAAGCTTATAATATCTCGGTCAGAAATAAATATTATTATATTCACAACAGTCCAGATTATCCTTACCTGTGCAATGACTGCCATAACAAATGCTACGTAAAGGATGAACTTCATTGTTGATTGATTCAAATAATCTTTGTGGCGATTTTCCTCCATCCCGTCCTTATTTATTATCCTACATTAACAGTGTGTTTAAGGTTCTGGAAACCTATTGATAACATACACGTAAGTGCTGTTTGTGGAATTATGTTTCTTTTACATAACTACATGCAGTTACTTTTTTTCTACAAACGTTTGGTAAACACTACTTTAATGGAATAATAGAGATTATTTCATTAGATTCCATGAACTTACTTAATTCTATAATTTGCTCTACTTTCTTGAAATCGGTACCGTGACCCAGGTACGCTACTGATATAGTTAATACAAATGTTATAATAATAAATACGCAACATAAACATTAGGTCAGCAAGCTGAGAAGTCATATCAACCTTCGTAAGAGGACAAGGCTCCACCTTGGTGCTTTGTATATAGTTAACGAAAGCAATTAGGATAAGTTAGTATTAGAAAGTACTATGTAGTGGACATTAATACCATACATCACATTTCGTACCCAGTGTTGTGATTCCAACCATCTGTCTCTACGTCAAAGTTCCAATTGAAACTTCTATCATAGCCTAGCACCGAATCTGTTAACTGATGAGACATGGCGTTCCTTGCAAGCCGGAGAAGGAACCCTTGTTCAGATATCATAGGGCGACCCTGCCAGCCCTTTCATCAGTTATTATATGGCTATCCTGCCAACATCGCCATGTGGTGTTCACAGCCTCAGGGTCCATAGTATGGGTAGTATAGAAATAACTTGTGATTGGTGATGGATTATTGTAACACTCATACATCTAGTTAACTTGCAATATTAACAATCGTGGCCTACGTGTATGTCACATTATAGTCCAAGCAATAGACAGAAGTGCGTGCAGAAATTAATATCGGGAACAAAAATATCAGCGTATAGGAAATTGAATTTGAAGGTGATTTTCTGTTTCATGCAACTCGATCCGAAATGGCGAACATAACCTAGAAAATTGGCAAAGTTATTAAAAGCGGTTTTTCTCAAATAAGTAGAAAATTATAGCTCGTATCGGAAAACGTTGGATGAGGAAGTTGTATCAAATAGATCTATCGATTTTCACTCATGATAATCATCGATATCTTTTATACTTTTCGAGTTATATTGAAAAAATCGTTAAAAATCGGGGTATCGAGAAGTTGTTAACTATCACGTTTCCAGACTTGTTATTCCCTGTACGTATAGCCCATGGCAAGCTTGAGAGGTAATTTTTTTTAAATTCAATTTATTGATAATTTTTCGAAATATATCGATTTTTCGAAAAAAAAGTGCTCTCATAAATTGACTAGATCTTATCAGCGGGTAGTCCTAGAGTAACGATTTTGAGCCTACTCCCTTTTTGGAGAGTTGTGCTATAACGTTAATGAAGAAATATAGCGATTTTCCGGATTTCAAGGATAAAAAAAAAACATTGAAAAAAATTGCATCTTTTTTGAAGATGTTTCTTCCAGATAGGTATTATAATTTTCATTTTAGAGAAATGTCTTCATTGGAAATCGATTTCAGACATTTTTCTTCGAATTATCAAAAGAAAAATTCTCCTCTACGACCTTCTGGAAGAGAGATAATTTTTTTATTTCAAAAAAATCTGTGAGACGCAATAAACATTTTACTGAAGTGTACGTTACGGATGTTAATGTTGAATACATTTTCAACACAAAAAGATAGATATGTTTTATACATTAATAGTATTAGAAATCGAGTAACAAAGTGAAGAGTACGCAGCTGCCGAAGCGTGCGACGGAGTGGAGGGAACTGATTTCGTTTGTGCTTGTAAAATCTTCAATATCTCGGCTTTTGAATCACTTAAAAAATCCTTCTGTACTTAACCTGGGGAATATCGTTTTTTGCTTAGTGAATCATACTGACGTTACGCTTGTTATGCAACACTTGTGAAAACTAATATAAGACTGTTGTATACCGCTACTTTGAATGTAAGGATTTTATAAATATTTTATAATAATTTTGTAAATAAATGAAATTTCAAACTTATCTCAATATGTTGTATTTATTTAATTTTGTATCGTAAAAAATTATTTACTGAAATGATTGAATAATTGTTAAAGAGATCCGCAAGCATAACGTCAGTATGATTCACTAACCAAAAAGGTTGAGGTGTTACAAGGAAAATACTGTTTTGATGATAAATAATAATTTAAATGACGTAAAACTAAAAAATATTAGAAATGTAAAAAAAATATTTCCGAGTCTATTTTGCTTCTAAGGCTAAAATATATACGATATTCGTGTTTATCTTGATTTTTGTACGTTATCCAAAAGCCGAGATATTGAAGATTTTGCAAGCACAAGCCACTTTGAACGCATGAAATCAGTTTTCCCCACTCCGCCGCACAGTCCGGCAGACGCGTACGCTTTGTTACTCAATTTCTGATACTATTAATCAATAAAACATATCCTAGTATTTTTTCATCGGAAAACATTAGGATCCATAAAGCACACTTCTGTAAAATGTTTATTGCGTCTTACAGATCGTTTTCAAATAAAAAAATTATCTGGTCCAGAAGGTCGTAGATGAAAAATCTTGGATGTTTTTGATAATTCGTGAAAAAATGTCAGGAATCGATTTCCGTCAAAGACATTTCCTTAAAATGAAAATTGCAAGACTTATCTGAAAAAAAACTTGTTCAAAAAAGTGCAGTTTTCCAAAGCTTATTTTCTTACCCTCAAAATCAAAAAAATTGCTATATTTCTCCAATAACATTATAGCGCAACTCGAGAAGAAAATAAGCTCAGAATCGTTAATCTAGGACCATTCGCTGAGAAGATCTAGCCAATTTATGATGGCGTATTTTTTTAGAAAAATCGATATATTTCGAAAAATTATCAATATTTTGAATTCAAAAAAATATCTCTCCTTCAACTTGCCATGTAGTACACGTACAGCAAATAACGTAATAAAGTATGGAAAATAGTTAACGATTTCTCGATACCCCGATTTTTAACGTTTTTTTCAATGTAACTTGGAAAGTATGGAAGATATCGATAATTATTATGGGTAGATACAACTTGATATATCTATTCGATACCTACAACTTTCTCATTCAAGTTTTTTCGATTCGAGCTATAGCTTTTTACTTATTTAAGAAAAACAGCTTTTTGCAACTTTGCCAATTTTTTAGGTTCAGTTCGCCATTTTGGATCAAGTTGCATGGAACAGTAATCACCTTTAAATTTAATTTTCTATACGCTCATTTTTTTTCCGGGTATTAATTCCTGCAAATTCAACATTAGGCAGTCGTCTATTGCTTGGACTATTACATTGGCATGATCTTCAGTCATACTCTTAATACTTCATTATACTCTATGATACTCTATCATACTAACTTATGCTGATTGCTTTCGTTCAATATATACAAAGCATCAAGGTGGAGCCTTGTTTTTTTACGAAAGTTGACATTGACTTGTCATTTTGCTGACTTCATGTTTATGTTGCGTATTTAATATCATAACATGTGTATTAACTATATCGGTAGCGTGTCTGGGTCACGGTACCGATTTTGAGAAAGTAGAGTTAGAATTAGGTGAGCTTATGGAATGTAATGAAATAATCTCTATTATTCTATTACTCTACTGTATGTGAATTACATTTGAGATTAAGTACAAATAATTTGTATTATCTCACTATAACAAGGAAAGAACCCAATTTTTTTCGTATCACAGTTCATTATAAAACGATGTCTCAAAGTTGCAATAGCATATGACATCATGGTATCCTTTTGTAAGCAGAGGATCGTTAAACTCCAATAAAATCAGCAGCGACAATTTGTATATTTCCACTACCTAGCATGATATTTGAAAGTTAAAATCAGTTGAAGAAAAAGGTGGAATGCAACCTCTTATTTGATGTATCTCAAGTAGTCAGACAAATGATTATACCATACCTTTTAATTGGTAATTTCCAAAAAAATGCTACAACATACATTTTAATACTCTCCCATTTCTTTACGTTTTAGTTCGTTTCACATAAACATCATTATAATCTTCAGAATCCGAAGAACTTATATGAATAACACATTCTCAGATAATCAAACATGAATTAGAAATTTAAAAAATGGTAAATTCATTATGAAATTGTTGAGTAATTATAAATTCGCGATGATGATGAATTTATATCATTATTGTCATAATTTATCGAAAAAAGTAGTTATCATAAGTAATATCACAAGAGAGTGAGAATAAATTGAAAATAACATCTTGAAACATGTTTCATACATCTCCCAACCTCATGCTGTATTAAGGGGATTGATTTATCTCTATCAATAACTTCTTCATGTTTCAGACTGCAATCTATTTATATAAATTAGGGCTGTTATTCTATACGTTCAACTTCATTTTCCGGCAAATGATGAGTACTTATGATAGTAAAGAGCTTCACCGACAGTAACAAAGTGGAATCGAGCTTTACGTAAGTGCTTTCTATAATTTGATCTATTGTCAATCTGCCCGCTATAACCTACTAATTTGAAATGTGGTATCATCTTTCCAAAAACCTTTCAATGTAGCGGTAACTATATCGTAATGGACCAATTTGTTGATGTTATAAAGCAAGTTTCCAGATATCGCTTTGTGAGAATTCGCCAAATCCTGGATCATACAGTTCTTGACTGTGTTATCGTTCGAGGTCGATTTATAATGATATAAATGAATAACTAGGATGGATGGAGTTTATTAAATAATAGGGGGATTATTAAAATATTCGAAAAAGGTTTATAGAATTCAATTAAAATTTATCATTCTTCTAATTCAAACAATTGAATATTAATATTTATTTGAGTAAGACCATCTACAGGGCTACAGTAGCTTGAAGAAATCTTTTACTAAGAGCACGTTCAATAATAAGCTGAGAAGTAATTATTTCCAAACAATTGAATCATATTACCTACTACTTGAAAAACCGATCGTTGTATGAAATGAATTCCCCTTTTTTTAATCAAAATGCAGATAAATTCTTAAACTGATAATATACAATCAACAAACAATTTCAACTGCTTAAGCAATAATAATGCTAAATTAAATTGAACATTTCAACTTCAATTACTAAATCCGCATTTAAATACAATTATGAAGCTCACTATTAAATGTTCAATTGTAAAATCAACTGTACAGTTCGATTATAATTTCTCAATTATACTTTTAATCCATGATGAATAGTCAAGTCCAAAATGTAACAATTATCGCAACTGTTAGTAATGCTATCCTAGCATCCACAAATACCTATAATGTATTATTGATTGACTCCGTATGCTTCTACCCACAATCACAATCTCCCGTAATTGCAAATGATTCCCACTTAACTTCACTCACTATTATCTCTACGTGTATGGTTATGGTCCTATTAAATACTACTAAATGTCACAATCAATTACAAAATCTACAAAGTCATAAGTGGATTCGTAATATCTTAATTTATCGGTTTACTAATAATCACTTATTTCATTAATTATCAAATTGTTGACATATATTGGAATTGCACTAACTTAATTTGATGTGAATGTTGATCAGGAAATATATGTGAAGGTAGACCCATTGATTTGTATATAGACCATTATCCAATCCAATTACAACTCGATAATGGATTTCAAAATGTTCATGAATGCTCAACTTGAATGTACTATTGGAGGAGCGAGTGCGTTTCAAGGCCCCCGCCTATCCGGGTCCGCTCGACTGGACCTTAGATGGTGCAAGACTCCCTTGGGGGAGTCTGAGAACTCTTTTCCCGTGAGCGGTTTAGGGATGGGCTGTCATCGGCGATGAAGCCACAGAGACCATAGTCGCTGCTTTTGACGTGCTCTATTGCGCCGCTTTATTGCCGACCAACATTTGTTGGGCCGATTGACGTTCACCTCATTCATTAGGGTGGTCACTTCCTCGGTCTGGAGATAAGACTCAAATAGCCTCTGTGTGGAGCTATCCGAGGTGGGTGTGGGGCTGAGGAGGACCACTGTAAGGAGCACTTCTTCAAGGATGGGAGAGCTGAGGACTCCTGTGAGGAGCCCTCAGGTAGGGGTAAGGGATGTGAGGACTCCTGTAAGGAGCCTTCTGGTAGAGGGAAGTATGTACAGGACCCCTACGAGCGGCCCTCTTGGGTTGTTTTTGGTTTTCTAGTGTTGTTTTCCATAGGATTCCCACGGGTATTAGGGATAGTCAGTCGCCATCCACAGAGCCTCATGCGGATGGAAGGTTTGAAACACCGAAAAACGGTTTGCGGCCTATAGCTCAGACCATTCAGCCAAAGGCACGGTATCTTAACACCTGAGCTTGGGGGATTTTTTATCGATCTTTTGGTCTAGATCCGCTGTGCTCAGTAAAAGCAGGACCATATTTGGCAGGGTTCTTCATCGCGCACAGGCAGTTTTTGTTCAGCTGAAGCTATCGCACTGAGACTCCGTTAACCCTCATTGTCTCTTGACCCCTCCGACAGTGGTTACTAGGCGTAATTAGATTTTTACATCTCTGATTACTCTGCGAAATCCCCTCTGCTAGGTTAACGTATGCGAAATCAAATAATAGGCAAGGTCTTACAATAATTACTGAATGAATTATATTCAAATGCGATCGTCCTGAAAGATATGAGAAGTTCCCCGAAATTTGAAAATGAACTTTTATAATACGTGGCTAACCATATATAGAAGTTATACAACGTATTTTTAAAGATCTGGTGTACAAAGTATAAATAAATTTAAAGACTTATATACTACGTTCAGATGAAATAACAATTACCTCCGTCCATTACACCTTTATCTTAACCGATATATTCCAACCCATATACTTAGGACTCGTATTTCTACTTGTTCATTGTTTTACCCAATCTCATTTGTTTCATTGATCCTTTGTTTTTGTGATTGTATGATTTAATCTTAGATAGAGGACAAATTTGTCCTGAAGTTCATCTGTTTGTTTCCCCGTATGCCTTGTTGAATTTCAATTGAATTTTGTTATAAACACAACCCCGTTATTTCCTAATTACATCTGTCACAGACAACTACCTGGTTCTTCATTAATCCAGAATGGATTTCAACGAAACTTACCCCAGAGTATCTAATACTCAATTTACAAGTTTTGTTGATATTTATGAATCGTTATACAATTTATTCGAAACAATAAGATCAAGATTTCTGTCTTGATTCTATAGATGCGTCTAGCTTAATATAATTGATTCTATAATTGATGTCGCGCTCAGTATCTAATTATGTAAACTACGCTCTTTTCAAGTGAAATGCGTATTTGAAATTCTACACCTTATCACTCCCCACTCACTTTGGTCGTGCTGGTTCCTCCGCAATACCCTCACTACGCCCGCGCAATACCCGTAATTTTTTTGGTACTTTTCAATTATGGTGAGTACTGAGATTTGTTTCGCCAGTACTTTTTCAGGCTAAGTGTTCTATATATAGAGTAGACAAGTAGTGTGTTAAGCATAGGAATGCGCTGGTAACTAGTCGGACATTCTGTCCTTCTCGCACATGTTAGTGCGCTCTCTCTCGCAAGGTCTCCCCTTCTATCACAAAGAGTATAAGAATACAAGAATAAGTATAACGCGCGCACATCGTGCGAGTGAGAGCGCAGTACATGTGCGAGAAGGACAGAATTTCCGTTAACATACCAGTGAAAGGCTTAGTTGTCTACACTATATATAGAACTCTTTGCTTTCAGGTTGGTACGCGAAGAGTCTTGACAACGGCATGAGCGGAAATTGGGCGACAGTGTCAGGCGCTCATACTACCCTTATATACATTTGGCAATTATAACTCTTACTTTCGGGTAGTTGCAGTATGAACTATGTACGACACACCCTCATTTCCGGGTAGACACAGTGTATATTGGTGCGACGTGATTCACTTTCACTCTATTTTACTTTCAGAGTCTATTTCCTGGTAGTCACAGCGTATATACCCTGCCTGTGGAGTATCTTACTCTACACCCTCATTTCCGGGTAGACACTGTGTATATTGGTGAGTCGTGATTCCCTCTTACTCTAATCATGCACACCCTCTGCACAGTACAATTACTTATGAACGTGGAGGAACACTAACTTTCCGATTTTATATCGCGTATTCCCTTTCTTGGAAGATTCAGAGTCAGGCTGACAAACTAACTCTCTCTGATTCAGACTGTCTAACTAACTCTAACTGACTTAGGCTGTGTAACTAACCCATCACCGCTTGTGAGTCGTTCTATTATACCAATCGGATTGCTGGTTATGTCACCTCCACCAGTTCCATTCCCTTTTCACTTATTCCGCAGGAATGATGCTCCACCAATTCCGAAATTCTGTGCCGTGGTTTTTATGCTTACGACATCTGTTTCGTTATCTTATGTTGACATGGCAAGTGCACGGTTTTGAATGAAATCAAACATACGTGGCTTATGAATTGAAGGGTTATTACGATAATCGAACACAATCACCCCAGCTTATCGTTCCGGGATTGACACAGCGTGCACAAGTAGTTGGTGGTTTGGTTGTCTAGGATATAATTATATTTCCGGGATTGACACAGCGTACACAAATATATCGAAGACGCCCCCATCGTTCAAACATACACATACTGTACATACCGTACAATTACTTGAATCATCCAATTCACGTTTGGATACAAAACGTGAACTTTATTGGTGCGCGGTTAGACCTATGACAGGATGAATTCAAATGCACAATCTAAAAATTCATTGACTACAATAGGATATCGGATATCATGCAAACGTTACCAGTTACAAACCATGGAATTCAATATATCGTAATGCCGGAAAATAAATATTAAGCTATCATTTGCCTTATGTAATTTCACTGAAGTACGGAACGGTGTTAGGAATTTCGCACTATTAACTATTCAACTAGCTATCTATTATCTAACTATCAATTTTTTGACGGTAAAATTATCAATTTTCCAACTATTAATTATCTGGCTATCAAATCTTCAACGGTACAATTATCAAATCTCCAATATCTGTTTGCTACTGTCTTTTATATGCTTTTTGAGGTTCTGATCAAATTCGTTCCACCAAATCCTCATTTTGTGCCGTGGCATTTTTCTTTATGTCTCGAACAACGCTTGACAGTGACGTTAATTTTTATAACTAGAATTCGCGCGAATGATGCTCCGCTTATTCCTCCGCGGCTGAGAAAGGAATATTATCGGAGTTTTTTGGTTGTACGCAGCTTTTACACATAAGGTTGTTTAAACTTTGATGCGTTAATTTACTAGATCCCCGTTTTTACAATATAAGTTAATCGGAATGAACGCAAATTTTTCAAGCAGGATTGAATGCGCTAAGTGCGATCCATTCATGAAAATAATTACACTTATTCGGATGTGACTACACATTAATTATTGTATAATACCACGGAACGCACATTCGAAGTCTACGCATTCCTTTTGGATTAATGAACTATTCAACCGGAGTTTACTTGTAATACCAGTATTTTCTGCCTGATCCAAAATAAAAGATATATCAAATTTCAAGCTTCGTTACAGATTATGTTTGTAGCTATGAAGTTTTATTAGAATTTGTACATAGCCTGAAGATGCCATAATTCCCTGTAACTCGAGTAACGAAAGTAACAAATAAATGTGATATTTATGTTTGCTTTTCCGATATGGATAATCACATCACTACTATCACATAGTAAAGGGTGAATTTTACAAATTCTACAAAGTATGAGATGTTCTTAACGTGAAGAAGGAATGAGTTGCAGTAGATGAAAATAGTCAATATAGTTCGGTGGATTATTATAGAGGTAATGGTTTATACCATTTAGGTAACGCTGAAATTGTAAAAGTAAAATTTCTGATCCGACTGTAGTGGAATGCTTGTTGCTCTTCAATTCATGCTCTCCTGGGGAGCTTCAGTTTGTAGTTCAGGAACTGACCTCCGGGTTGTGTTTCGATAGGGTAAGCGAATAACACCGTTAATTAGTAATCTTGTATTAGTTAATATAGGAAAGTTTTTAGGGTGGAATGGGTAATTGAACAGGGATTACAGAACCCTAAATTTCTATCACGGTGTAGTAGTTAGATATAAACTCACCGTTTAGTTGTATCACCAATTTTCTAGTGAGGATTAAACTGATATCAGTCTATAATAATAAAATCTTGTAACGAGCTAAACAGCTTTATTATAAATTTGATGTAATACGGAATTCATTTGAAATATAATATACATACACCTACACAAACTTATTAACTGATAGAGTATACAAGCTTACAACAATTTAAAATGTCTTGCTACTGCAACAAATAATGAACGCTCAAATTTCTCACAACATTGAATTATGTAATTTCTTTTAATTGATTTACTCAGAAGTTATCTGCTCTCATTGCATTCTAATAATACATTTCAATTGTTTATCATTTTGAATATTGATTATCCATATATCATATCCACAAATATGAATATATTTGGGTGAGTACCTACATGAAAGCTTAGCACATAGTGAAATGATTCACAAGCGTTGGTGGACCGATATATAGAGAGAAGTGGGGAAACCCAGTCAGGTGGGCAATTGCGGTCACTCAATGGTGTAAAAGTATTCTGTTTAGCATTGTGCTGCCATCTAATGATGCAAATTCCAAAGATAAATGCACTAGGTTTCACTGTGACCTTTTCATTGTTAATTGAACCGAAAAGTTTTGGCTCTCTTTTTTGCATTCCATTATATGGTGTTTTCCTAGCCGTAATTCGGCTGAAGATTCCTATGTTTGTAGATTCAATTACGGAGATCAATTTTGGTTCACGTTTTTCGATGCAAGTATCTTTCGGGTAATACAGGTCTGAACATTAGGGGCAATACCAGTCATGACCGTTGTAATATTCATAATTAATAATCATCTTCAGAAAATTAAAATTTCACTTAGAATCAAAATATAAATACAAGCAAGGATACAAGAACGTTTACAAATTGCCAGAAGTTTTCTGTTCAGTATCAGTAACTAATTTAACGTGAAAGAAATGAAAGAATCTTCTAAATAGATATATGCACAACGCCGGATTTAGGGGAGGGCAACCGGAGCTACAGTCCCGGGGCCTCCACAAAAGAGGGGCCCCCACAATAGACTTTGGAAGAAAAAATCTTTTAAATTCCGACTAGTAAACACTAGTAAACAACTTTTCCTTTGATATTTTTTTTCCGCTGTCACTCATACAGGACTTCGGAAAAGACAAATCTCCAGAACTATTTTACTACCAAATTCTCGAAGATAAAAATTTTAGAGCTACATTCCCAAACCTTGAAATTGCATTGAGAATGTATTTGGTTTTGATGGTATCAAATTGCACTGGAGAGAAAATTATAAAAAATAGGCTTCGAACGACGATGGGACAAAACCGTCTATCAAAGCTTTCTCTCCTGAGCATTGAAAGTGACTTACTTCGGGAACTGGATTTCGGCGGAATCATCAACGATTTTTCGGCGAAAAAAGCTCGGAAGGTTCCTTTCGTTAACGCTAAAATTTAATTTCAGATAATTCTTGTTGCCGATTATATTTATATATGTCTGTTAAATACTAAAAGAATTTAGTTAGTTTTACAATAAATTATTTATTGAAAAACTCGACTGAAAAAATTGTTCATTTTATTTGGAAAATAATTTCGGGCCAAGGGGCCTCTACTCCGTTGTTGCCTCGAGACCTCCAGACCTCTAAATCCGGCCCTGTATATGAAACTGTTCATACTCGTTTCAAGGACGATGAAGAGGACTTCACTACTCTCTATCGTGGTTCATGTTGATAAGTGAAAATTAAATGTAAAGGAACTCATAAAGCTGTCACAATCAATAACCAATATAGGACGGCAAACTAATCGATTAGCTTTGCTAATTTTGGGTAAAATTTTGATGATCTGGAGATGAATAGATAACAGAAGATCCAGAGCTGCTGTGATTTTACATGGAAATATCAAACGTCTTTCTCATATACCTAACCTAATTAATCAAAGTGTATTACACGTCAAACGGAACGTAACATTGTATCTAATCATCAAAATTGTAATAAAATGTATTTTTGATTGTAGTTATCATAATTAATGAAGAAGGAAATATCATAGTACTATTTAGAAAAGATAGGCTTACAAATACCACCGAAAACATTATGAATTTGAGGCCTCAAGAGATGGAAATAATTAACTATCTTACTGCTTATTGGTATAATTAGTCCAGTCTATAAGCTGGGGATTTTGGCCGACTTTGAAAAAAAGCAAGAGGTCGTATCAGGAAAATTCTTTTGGCATAATGTTCTGTGGCCGATTAGAATCATTCGTAAGTATTGAGCTAAGTGGACACGGCCTCCCATTCACCCCACGCTAAATTAACCCTATTTTAACCCTCTTCTTCAAGATAACTTTGAATTTATAACAAAATGGGTTTTTTGGGTCGCTGAACATGAATCCGAGGTCATTTTCCTGGACAACTCGTTCAATGGGCTGAAAATCAGGAAATTTCGTCATTTTCATACCGAATTGCTCATTGTTCACGCGATTATCTTTTTATACAGAAAAGATGTTGGCAGTCGCGTTATTCGATTCAAAGTAGACCAAAACTAGGAAAACTTGCTGAGAACTTGGAAAGGAAATCTTTCCACGTCATTAAAATTATTGTATGATGACTCGCTATAGGGATTTTTGTGGTCGATAATTACAAATTTGACATCAAAAACGTTTGAAAATAATATCAGGATTATATGGAAAATAAACGGACATTAAAAAAATACAAGCATCTTTGTTTCAATTTATACAAGTTTGTTACTGTTTATTTAAAACTACAATATTGAAATTTGTAATTTTCTTCGCTTTTCCGGAATTTTCAAACAATTTTTTTTTGACAATACATTTAATTCTTGTCATTTAACATGCACATCGAAAACTCAAATATTAATCAACACGTCGCTCAAAAATTACATTAAAAAAGGATTTCATAAAAAAATTTTTCCGGAAAATGAAATTTTTCAATTTTCAATTATCAAATTATTAATCAGTGTCTTATTATTATTACAGTTATTTTTTCGAATAACGAAACAAATAACGTGACTGCTAAGATCTTTTATCTATAAAACGATAATCGCGTGAACAAAGAGCAATTTTGTATGAAATTTCCCTGATTTTCAACCCATTGAATGACTTCGGATTCATGTCCAGCGAGACAAAACACCTATTTTTCTTATAAATTCAAAGTTATCTTAAAAAAAAGAGGGTGAAAATAGGATTAATTCAGCGTTTAGGGTAGAATGAGAGGCCGTGTCCACTCAGCTCAACCCTTATGAATGATTCAAATCGGCCACAGAACATCATGCAAGAAGAATTTTTTTGATACGAATTCTTGCTTTTTTTTTCAGAAAGTTCTCCAGCTTATCGACTGGATTAAATATCTCTCCCAAATTTACTAGCAATATTATTGATGCAAAACTAAAAGCAGGATCACTAAAAGTCATATTATTGGTTAAATATTTCGGGAATCCTTCATCCTAATTGTGGACCATTTTTGAGAAAAAGGACGAACCATAAATAATAGCAGAAACATCAAAAACCTTCAGTTATATTTTCTAACTTGAATCAGTCTTTCGAGAAATGACGTGGCACTTTGTTATTTTCAATTGATTTAACTTGATCGTTTATTCAGAGTGATTGTGGTAAATCATAATTGTTTCAGATTTTCAATCAAAGGTTGTTCCTTTCAGTTTCTTCATTCAAGTTTTATAATCGATTCAAATCAGTTCGTTTGGTTTCGATCGCCTATGTTCATCCAGGTTGAGGAATCATTTCAATAATCTTGTTTTAATTAATTTAGTTTCTCTAGATGATACCATTGGTATTTTGGTTTTGTATTAGCCTTAATAGTAACAAAGTTGATTGGAACATGCTTTCAATAACTTCAATTGTTATAATCATTCTTTTATTATTGAAAATTTGATTGTAATTTTTATCAAATTTCATTATTGTTGTTGAGTAGGAGTTTATCAGATTATTATCAGCGTTCACCCTTTCACTTACCTTCCAGTATGTCAAATCTATAAGTGTCTAGTGAAATAAATCGGTAAATGTCCAAGTGAATCAAACTCCAATGTAACATGGTCTTCTAAACTAAATGGCCACACTGGAAATAAATAAATAGATTTAGGAATAGGAATAATGAAAACTCCTTAATTAGAGTTTCATAGAGTAAATATATAGAGCAGGCTCATGTTACACCGTACAGTGGTGTAATGTTGTACGGTGTGTGGCCATTGGGTTCATGAATTATAGAGTGGGTACGACAATCCGTGCTCAATTCTCATATTTTGTTTGAGATTGAATAATATATTACTTTATAATCAATTTATATGCTTCATATCTGATCTATTTTCAAAAAAAATAATTTTTAGCGTTTAAAATGGACTCATGTTGGAAAGAATTGATAACTGCCTCATCTTTGTATAAATGAAATCTATCATATGATCAAATTTCTGATATGAATATGAATTTTCGAGCAATATAGAAATTACATCAGTGGAATACTGTCAAGTGAATTTCAAATGGTTGGATGTGATGATCCAAATTGAATTAGAAAAGAATAATATAATGAACAATTCTTATCAGGTACGGTAAAATTGTGAGTCCTTTAGACATCTTCCTAGTCAGAAGATACGTATTCTGTAATCAAATGAGGTTGATACGCACTTCCAATATATTGAATTCATGTAAATGAATTCGTGAATATTCAATATTGATTCATTCGATAAGAAAATTCCAAGAATTCCTTCGTTAGTTGGGTTATGTTGTATGGAATGCTTTTGATATGATAAGATGGTTCTAAGATCTAATAAACTACCAGATTTATTGAAGGAGAATCCACAGCTCATTCCATGTTCATCCCTCATTGTTGAAGAATGTTTGAAAGAAGAGCAGATATTCAGACTGACAAAAATACGAAGGGATTGTGTTACTTTCCAAGAAATTAAGTTTCATACAATAATCTTACTATAATCAAGTGCTTAAAATAAATTACTTAAGAGCTGAAAATTGGTTGTAAGCAAAGGAATGGTTCAGTGATTATTGGGAGATCTCCATTTCAATGGTACAGGGCGATTCAGCCACCACATTGACAATCATTTCAGTTTCGAGAAATGAATAATAGAGTTCATCACAGCATTATGGACAATGTTTTAGTTCTCGCCGTTGAACAGTGACCACCCTATATTAATTCCAGACAGCTGCTTGACTCTGCTCATGAGCTCATCAATTGAATCAGCCAGACTATGAAGTCACTGATCAATCATCTCCTTCAGAATAACAACCACATTGGAAAATGTTTGGAGAACCTAGATGTTCCAACATCATTTGCCGGAAAGAAGATGTTCCAACGAGAATATTATTCACAATGTCACGATTGATGAGCAGAATCGACGGAGAAATAGTTAGAAATACAACCGCCAGGTGATGGTGACGATCCTTTGGAACGTGAGATCACCTGATTATAGTGAGCTTATTGTATGAAAGCTAATTTATTGCAAGCAACATAATACCTCAATATTTTTTTCTGTTTGAATCAATCATTCGATCATTCTAATATAATGATAATAATAACAGTTTTCATATCCAAAACGAAATTATATTACAAAGGAACAATCGATTCTTTCAGAATAAATAACATATTGAGATTAGAGTGAGTGTTTCATCACTTAACCCTTGATTATTGAAGAATATCAATAAGAAGGAAATTAAAATAGTACTGAAATTCACGTTTTTACCTTTTATGCAAAATATATAAGGTTTCCTGCTTATGATATGTTCAGAATAATATTAATACACGAACTGCAGTACTAGATAATCACGCAGTGTGTTCAGTACAGCTCTACGTGTATATATCAATTTTAGTGATGTATATGCTTGTTGAATACATTTTGTAATGTGTTCCTTAAGACTGAGATATCTGTCCAATATAATGCCTAGATTTTTGGCTTTATCTGAAAAGATGTGGTTTAAGCATATTTGATTCGGCTTCGATCCAAAAGAACAAAACTGCAGATTTTGAAGGATTAAGTAGAAGTGGATACTATGAAGAAATATGATAGTGATGATTTGTAATGATTGAGTTTATGGGTTGCTTGCTGGAATCAATTCACTTTGAATGTACGACAATTTTGCGAATCATCAGCATACAAATGAATATTGCTGAAACCAATTCCTGCTAGTATATATTGTGAAAAGAAGAGGTCCAGTGATGGTGGCTTGAGGACATCCTGTAATTGTTCTTCTAGATTGGGATACCTCATCTAATAATCTTACTCTTTGTGAACGATTGACCAAATATGATTTGATAAGTCGTATGCTCCGAAAATCTAGACCAAGATATTCCAATATTACCAAGAAAGTTTCATGGTCTATGGCATGAAAAGCCCTACTGTAATCAAATAGAACCATTGCTGTGATGTTACCTCTATCAACAACATTTATGACATCATATGTTACCAATAAACTATAAAAGAGTTCACACTGGATATATTATAACACTACTGATAAGATATAATCACATTTATCCACTAAAATACTACTAAAATACTGAGGACCTTTCGGCTACCAAGTAGCCATCATCAGAGTAAACTTCGTCGTCATTACTTAGTATTTTTAGTGGATAAGGGTGATTATTCCTTATCAATCATCTGTTACATTTAATGGAGTCGTAGTACAGTTATAACTCTTACGAAAGCCTGATTGTAAAGATGGCAGGAGATATTCCTTTGTTAGATATACATTAAGTTGTTAATACATAATTTTTTCTACCACTTTTTATAAAGCAGGCAGGATACTTATTGGACGTAGACCATTATACGTGGTGATATCCTTAGTTTTGACAAAATAGCATCTTCCCACAAAATGTGATATTTACTCTCAAGTAGTATAGTATTCATAATATGAACCAAGATAAGGTAAAAATGTGGGCAGCGTTGGTTGATAAAATGGATATGCAAAAGATCTGATTATGCAGATTGTCCTCTAACCTGAACTACTGCTTCTCTGACTTCCTCGAGAGATAAAAGACCCTTTACAATTGCAGTATTTCAATTCCATGTTGACTTGGCTTCTGGATTCTAATGTGCGTGCAATGAATAGATTGTATCGAGTACAGGAGGAAAATTATGTTTAGCTGATCAATCCAATTGTGCTCTATCTATAGTTAGCTCTGCTTTTGTGGGAAATTTCAACAAAGTATTGGATTTTTCAATAATTTTGGTCGGCATAACATTAATTGTCTTGCACACAGTTGTTCTATGAACCACTCCTTCTTTTGCATTACCTATTTTGATCCGAGATCACTTACTAAACGTAGGAATATTTGCATTTTTTGTTACTGGTTGTTATCCACTATTTTAAGCAATGGCTGTGAAAAGTAGGGAAGACTTGAAACGAATGTTGTAGATATTTAACAAAAGCTAAAGCTGATGTTTGCTAGTTTAAGCCAATGCCAGTTTTTATTCACACGGTCCCGCAAGCTGGTTCTCAAGTGAACACACCTTATTTTTGTGATTTTCACTTCAAACAAATAGTACTAACTTAATAAATATAAGAAGTTCAATATCCTACTGAACGATCAACGTGTTCCCTTGTTAACTTTGTATGATTAGATTTATCATTTGCTACCAGCTTATAGTTTAATCCCCACAATGGGGAAAACCCAATTAGATGAAACTCGTAATAATACAAGTTTTTTGAGAAATCCCGTTTTATACATTGATATGTCTTCTGATGATGGTCGAGAAACCGAAACGTACGTTAAGACGAAAATAAGAAGCGTATGTGTTAGTTTGGCCTATTTTCCGAGAATTTATATAAATTCATGCCTGGGTCAATAATCATTATTAACTACTATTACAATTAGGATTTCATCCTTCTCACTTTCCAACCTATTCCTCAGTACACGATCATGCATGTCGGATAAAGAACGAGAATGATGTTGTACTTTGAATATAGAACACAAACTAGCACCAAATTCACGTCTATTTACAGTGACTACACATCTGTGTATTGACTCAACTAACTAACTATGTGCCCTGCTACCAATAATCTTATAACTATAAGGAATGAAAAGTAAATATACTGTAGATCGTCTCTTAGCAGATCTGGTAGTTTATTAGATCTTGAAATCACTTTTTATATTAAAAGCATTCCATACAAAATAACTCAACGAACGGAGGCATTCTTGAAATTTTCTTATCGAATAAATCAAGATTGAATTCTCACGAATTCATTCACATGAATTCAATATAATGGAAGTGCTTATTAAACTCGTTTGATTGTACGTATTCTGACTAGCAAGATGTTTGAAGGAAAATAAAATAATTATCAAAAGTTCCATTTTCACTAGTTTCATATATACATGTGACTATCGTTTCGCTTACACTTACAAAGTACTTACTTACTGCAAAAGAGCTACCTGATATATAACTTCATTGCTAATCCTAGGATAGATGATTATTGGAATTTTACCTATTTGGTTTAACCTATCGAGGGATTACACGATAAACTAGTAGCAAACTGAAAATCTGATTATAACGGGATATCAAAAATTATCTTGGTCAAGGGTGGTTGTGAAATCTAAAACGTGTGTCTTATTTTACGTTTGAAATAATTATGTCACTGTCACACTGACATCATCAATAACCTACAAATTTCATAACTATTCATTTCAGTTGTAAAACAATAATGAACCACAAATTATGAAATAACGGTTTTAGTAACAAGAAATGTTCTAAATGTGAACTTTGAACATTTTTAAAGGTCGTGATAGCCCCAAACCGGGTCCAAAACCGTTTTAAAATAGTTAATTTTCGATAAATCGAATGACGTTCACGTGAGTTAGAAAAGTACAAACTAGTTGTACCTAATACGGCTTTACGACAACTTTTCGCGTGCCGTTTTCGATCCATGTAGTTAGATTTAGTGTCGGACCGTGCCCGACGGCCCTCCTTTTTGCGATAAATGTCCATTAAATAGGAAAATTCAATTAAAACAGTTTGAGCTATTCTCAGAACTCTGTTATGCGCGTCTAACGTGCGACGTTACGAAAGGAACTTTTTAGTTACCAAAATATACCCAAAGGTGGTAAAAGCTAGCGGCCTATAGCCGAAAACACTTTATTACAACTAGCGCCGGCCGCACGGGGCACGAAACGGCCCTAACAAGATCGAGGTAAAAAGTATAAACTCTAACTGACGCGCAGCGAGCTCCTCGAAGCATATGTCAAAATGATTTCGTTCCTAGCTTATTACATAGGACGTCTGGCGTTCATGCAATTATGTTTTTGTACAATTCGAACCTTCTTATTTCGATAGGTCACGTGAAAATCCCGGAGCTCGAAGCGCTAGAAACTTCTGAGCTTAATAATATTCGTATAAAATTGCGAAATTTCGCGCTTTTAAGAAACTTCAGATTAATTAATTTGACACAAGTTTTGGGGATATTTTTATTTCAAGTAAAGTAAAGTAAAGACACACGTTTTAGATTCCACAACCACCCTTGACCAAGATAATTTTTGATATCCCGGTACAAATTTGACATTGAGTATTTGTTGATCGTTCAATAGGATATGGAAAATTAATGAATTTCAGATTATTAATTTCTGGGGATTCTAGCAAATTTAATTTATTACTCTTATTCCGAATGTGTAAGATATTGACATTATCATCAATGTTATGGTCTTCAAGAATTAAATGTTCCGCAAATATTGAATTCAATTTATTATTAATGAAACTATTTCTATTTATTTTTTGAAGGTCCTTATGTTCGACCAATGAATATCATGAATCAAGATCCACATTTCAGCTTGTAAACCCCACATTTGTCCCCATCGGATAATTTATATCTATTATTTTTGATAAACTTATCTAAAAATTATTCTGCATTTTAAACACTACGTGATCATCTAAATTAACTAAGAAAATTGGAAATTTTAGTAGTGAGTGGCCCCATATATTTGGTACTGACATAAGAATAGTTTTGTTTCATTGTAGGAAATACAAAGTTAATAGCTAACTTGTTTAGTTTTTTAGATAGGATCTGATCTATTAGTCCGGAAGAGTAACCTATATTTACCGCGATTTAATTAATAATATTAAACTCTTCATCAAAATTATCTTTTGACATCGGTACGTTGAGAAGTCTGTGTATGAAACCATTGTGGTCTGTTATTTTATGTTGAAAAGGATGATTTGAAGTATTGTGAATTGTCAGGTCAGTTATACGTGAGCTTACGAAATATATTAAAAATTTAATTTGTCATTAATTTTCTTAATGTTTAAATCTAAAAAATTGATGGAGTTTTCATCCTCCATTTCAATTGTGAACTTAATACGTGGATGGAACCATCAATTCTAGGATTATCATTAAAGTTATATATCAGCTAGCTCTTTTGTAGTAAGTTAGTACTTTGTAATATTTGTTTGAAGATAGAAGCTACTGTGTCAGCGAAACTATGGTCACATTTATTTATTTATGAACCTAGTTAAAATCGAACTTTCAATAATTATTTTATCTAAGTTCAGGATGGATTTTCATTATGTGATGGTCATTCTATTCAATTCGTTTGAAGAACCCACAATTAATTGGAGTCTCTGGTTTAAAACCCAACAAATCCATTTTTGCTGATGAACGAGTTTTATATACGGCGAGTTTATCTTCTAGTCCTTCACAATCTGCTCCGTGCAAAAACACCACTAATTCAACCTATACTTACATCATAAATATGAAGTTTATTTTCAAAATCCTGTAAATCCAGATGCCGTCGAAACCAAACGCCGACAAATCCTAATCAGCCAAGCCTAGCGACTTTCGAAGATCACGTGACAGTAATACAAATTCGTTTCCTTACTAACACCTTCATTTCCAATTTTTAATTTATTCTTGTAGTATAGGGTAGTATACATTAGTAGTTTAGATTCTAATATGAATGAGGAAACAATAATTCAAATGATGGCAGAGTGTGGTGGAGAGTTACGACTGGAATAAGGATTCTCAAACTGCAATTAACCCTCCTTCACAACGGTATTTTCAGTTCAATATGAGCAAAAGGTTTTCACTGGAATGAGGGAAGAATGAGACAATTTTCAAAAAAGGGAATGCAGTGGGAAATATCAAACAGCCTTTGGTCTTGGGAGGTATACGCTCGTCCAAATGAGGAAAAAATGAAAGCCGTGAAAGCCTCACTGGACATCATTGAGGTTGAAATTGTTCAGGAATTGAGAATGCTATGATGATTCAGATAATGCAAATCTACAGGATTCCGAATGCAACAAAAATTACTATCTGTGCGAAGCCATTGTCGAGAACCCGAACAGAGTAGTCTAGTTTTTCATAAAATATTTTATTTTGTTTTAAACATTCTGATTGTGATAAAATATTTGGTACTATTGAATAAAAGTCAAACGTCGACAATACCACGTGTATGGATTTTGAAACTCGACAAATCCAAAACTACGTATCAAACTTCTACCAATTTATTTCCTATAGATGTGGTTTTGGAAAAATGAAATGAGTATTTTATCAAAACAACTTGTCTTTCAAATTCCTAAAAAATATTTATACATATTGGTATTACCCAAGTGTGACTTCATTGTGAACATTTATAAATTCTCACAATCTTCATTTTTAGATATTTACTATAGCTTTCGGGGTCCACCAATTACATTCAATCAAGTATTAAAAGTAGGCAATATTTGAAACTTTATGTTTCAAATATCGGTATATTTTATAAATTTTAGCTTCATATAATAGAATTTCTTATCAAATTTGTATGAGGCTTTTTCGATAAATTGGTAGGTTAAAATTGTAATTTAATTTATTTAATATTTGTAGTACTCACCTACATTACTATAATAATGATTGTAATTACTACAGATTTCAAAACAGCAATTTAACTTACCAATATTTATGATTGAATGAAAGAACAAATACTTTGTTTTTATACTACTTTTAATAACATCATGAAAACGAAGTGCCATTATCGAAGAGATACAAAATTATGGAGTAAATAGTGAGCAGCTCAAGTATAAATAGGAACTAAATTACAACAGGGTTAATGAAATTACAATTAGGAGCATTAGGAAAAGTATTATTTAATATTCTAAGAATTATTCTAAAATGGCTTTGAAGACAAAGGAAAATATCACTTTGGTATAGATCTAACTCTTTATTTAGGATATTATTGTGAGAGTTTTCAACACCTTGATAAGTTTCTATTGATTCTTATGTTTGTAAATAACGGTTAGCAAGGGTTGAGTCTGTTTCGCTAAGTTTAAAGAATGAACATGTTCTTGGTATATAAGTTTAAAATTACGACAAGTTCTACCTACATAAAAGTTAACACAGTCTCGACTAATTAGCTTATGAACACCAGGTCTACTATATTTATTGGTTTTGTCTTTGCATTGAATATAAGATGATAGAGTTCAGTATGTGATTTGAAACTGATTTTGAGGTTATGGCGTGGTAAAATCTTGGCTATATTTTCTCTTACGGAACCAAATACGTCAGAAGAATAAATTTTGTTGATACATCTATATATTAATCGTTCTTCGTTGAGAATAATTACTTTATTTATTTGATGTACCAAAAAACCATTATTGATAGCTATCCGTTCAATTATGTCCAATCAATAGTAATGTGTTTTTTTGACAACGATATTGAGAATGCTGAGAGATGAATTATAAATAGTGGTGTCTGTAAGCGTTTATACTGTTTATTGTTCACTTCGTAATTCTGTATCTGTTTAATAATGGCACTACTTCGGTGTTGAAACCATAGTAACGTTTTCATGTTATTAATAAAAGTGGTTTAAAAAAATTAATTGGACTTTCATTTAATCATAATCATAAATTACCATAAAGTAACGACTTCTACCATCGATTTTCTCTAGCAATATTTGTTTGTCCAATTTTAGCCTACCATTTAAAATAGAGTGTAATGGGTAGACCCCGAAACATGTAGTGAATATCTAAAAATAAAGATTGTGAGAATGAAACTACAAATTTATAATTGTTTAATTTGTATACCAATAAATGGTGACACCTTGAAACAGCTCCATTGATATTATTTCTACAGTTCTCAAAAATTCCTGTTAATATCAGAAATCTTACGAAATAATAGATTTCATTTATACAAAGATGAGGCATTCTCAGATCACTTCTTCATGATCTGCAGCCATAGTAATACGTTCTGATCCACGACAACATGACCATCTAACCAAACATCTTGGAACAGTTACGGTCTACGCTGTTGTCAATTTACCTCTTAAACCAGGCCCGTAGCCAGAAATTTGGTTTGGGGGGGCCCAAAATGTAGTAATAATTTTTTGGGGGGCAGGGGGGCGGAAAAGGTTGATGGGTGTCTTGCAAGGATATTTGTTATTAAAGTTGGACTCATTAGTGAAAAACTGCTTTATTGTTATTAATATCATCACTGTATTTTAATTGTCAGTCAAGCACATACACATCAATTGTCAAACTGAAACGTCAATTTCAGTAGACAAAATTTAAAATTTTAACTTTCGCAATTTCTTTGCTACCATAATCTCAAGAACCTCATTCGGATCGATACCTAAGTTTCCATGAATTGACAGTACGGCGAGTGCACTAAGTCTTTCGTTACCCGTTGAGTGGCGTTGAGTTACGTAAGTAAGTATTGATATCACACTTGCCGTTGTGACCGGAAGAGTTGCCAAAACTGTTAATAGATATTTGATTGTTGGAAATCTGCTCTTGTCACAAAAATCCAATACTTGTAAAGCCTGGGCATCTTTCTCGAGTCCCGATAATTTCCCACAACACAACTTATACTAGCTTTTACAGCGAATTCTGAGACTCGATCATCAAAGTATGGCGAAAGATGATGCAAGTCATCTACTTTTTCAATCACAGCAAATACAGGGAGAAGTATCTGTAAGCTTGATAAGATTCTCGCGTTCTCATTAAAAAAATTGTCAGACAAATTCTGAATCAGCGTATCGAGGCAAGGAATAAAAACAGCAGACCGAAAGTACGATTCAACAGAGTCTGTTTGATAATTGGAACGAGTTGTTTGCTTCGACGTGAGTCTCGGAACTTTCAGCTCCATACCGAATGCAAGCTTTTCAGCTGCTATAAAAATTTTGCTGAACGATACTTCTGCAGTTTTTCGTTCTTCTTGAAGCATATTCACGATTTCGTGAATATGCTCTACTGCTGATGCCAAATCACGTGACTTTTCTTGCAGTTGAACTGACAAAGGAAGCGTGAAGCTGAATTGTCTGTTACCAGTAAACTGTGTGAAAACCAACACTTGTCTAGTAAAAGCGTATTTTATGTTTCACAAGCAATTTTTGATGATCGGATTCGAGATAATCGACCCAGAATTCCAGATCAAAAAGTAATCTTCTGTTCAAATGTTCTAATAGAGATATTATATATGTCTCAAAGGCGTGAAGTTGTCAAAAAAAAATATGGCTTATTATCGATAGACATATTTTTAAAACATGATTCACATATTCAGGAAAATTTTAGGGTTCACGGAATTTCGGGGGGGGGGGGGGCTCGGGCCCGTCGGGCCCTACGGCTGGCTACGGGCCTGTCTTAAACCAACAATCCGGCCACGTTCTAAATCACTTGAGCTGACGACAATTTCGACTTTGCCGGATGCTAAAGGTAGCAGATAATGTTTACTATAGAAACGTAAAAGCAGAACTCTCACAAAATTATTCATTTTTAGCAATAACTGATTCAATTCATACACTGTGTTGCATGAAAATGACAAAAATACTGAGGTAACTTTGAAAATTTTTGCTGAAACAAAACGATACCGGATTAGATCCAACTAAGGTACTCAAAAGAGATTATCCTTCTTTCTACCTATAATTTTAGAGATACGAAAAAAATAGTAATGATTAATGTTGTGTTTGTTAGAGATCTTCTGGTAACTAGAAATTGAGTGAATGGGCATTGGAATTGAGAACAAAATAGAATTATTCTGTTCATTTGAATGGAATATTCTGTATATTATAACATATTTTGAAAGATCTCATTTTGTTGATTTCAAAAATATATAATATGTTAACATTTGCTCCAACGTATCAAGAAGGAATAAATTATCAGATCATGGGTTGCCATGGAAGACAAACGACAAATTGTCTCTATTAATTACTAACAGCTTGGAAGTAGATTGATATTGTTGGAACAATATACATTTAAATGGTCTACTCTGAGACGGGAAAACGTGATATCACACGTTTATATTATTTGAATAATTTAAATATTCGTTTAATTCAAGTGATGTCCTATGAAATTCACGCGAAGGAAAAATTTAAGAATACACGTTCGGTTGAAAATAAATCAAGAAAATGTGCACAGAATGAAACCGAAGATTTAAATATACCTATTATTGTTTTTACAAAGTAAGTAAGCCTGAATATATTCTATTACCTAAATGTAATACTATATATCATCAGGATAGGACAGTATTATTCGTAATACCTACATTATTCCCGTTATAGGAACTCCGCATGCATCTATACGACAGGCAAAAAAATTCTTAATAATAAGCATAATTGATACACGTTTAAAAATTTTATAATATATACAGGGTGTCCTCGAACTGCGTGGCCAAAATGAAGCCGTAGATTCTTTGATTCAAAAAAAGTTGATGAGCCTTTTCACTTTTGCCTCAAGTGTCTTGTTTACCCGGTAGAGGGCTTCAAAATTGCAAAAATAATTTTGTTTTTTCGGTATAACTTGAGAACGTGATGAAGAACTTTTACAATATTAAGCAGGTGAGTTACTGTCAATAATGGCCATTTTTGAGAGTGGAGCACAGAGCCTTAGAGACCTTAGAAATGATTGAGGATGTAACGGGAAAAGTGTCCAGAACTTTTTTGTGGTCAATGTAATTCACTCGATATTTTTTATGTAGATATCTTATCTAATTTGAAAACTTTTCCTACTCTTAGAAAATTTTGATAAAATAAACGGGTTACCTTGAAAAAATTAATTTTCGAGTCTCTGCAATTTTGGCTTTTGGCTTACCAATTTTACTTGATTAAAATACCTTAGTTGCCTTTGCTTTCCTAATGTCATTTTGGCATTTGAAGAATTTATTCTCAAAACTGTCAGTTTTTACTTTGCTTTCCGTAAAAATTTTATAAAATTATGGCCCAAAATTTCACTAACACTGAAATGGTTGATACGTTATTGATTTATGGACTTTGTCGTTGCAATGGCCGGAGAAGGGGAAGATATCCGCCTCGCAGAATTCCAAATCGGCAAACCTTCGCAAAACTGGCAAATTTGAAGCAAATCGCAGAGAAACTGGACGCAGACGGACAAGAAGGACGTTAGAGCTCGAAGAAGCGATACTGGAAGCGGTTGAAACTGAACCTGGGATAAGCACACTACGTTTGAGACTTCGTATTGGAGCCTCAAAATCATTAGTTCATAATGTACTGAAAGAAGAACTGTTGTATCCCTATCATATTAAAACAGTTCAAGACTTATTACCCATGGATCCAGGTCATCGGCTATCTTTCTATGGGGCGCTTTGAAGTCGAAAGTTCATGCAGCTCCAGTAAACACACGAGAGGAATTGTTGCAACGAATCAATCATGAAGCGGATTTATTGAAGAATGATCCTGAAGTACTAGCCAGAGTTCAATCCAATTTCTTGAAACGAATTAATTTGTGTATTCAGGAAAATGGGCAACATTTCGAACAATTGATGCCTTAGCGATTTCCCAAAAAGTTTTGTTGTTTCTTTTAATTTAGCATTTGTTTTTCCTAAATAATCACATCGTTTCCCCATTTCTATTGTTTTTATTATTCGTGTTTTACCGAGATATTAACCATTTCAGTGTTAGTGAAATTTTGAGCCATAATTTTATAAAATTTTTACGGAAAGCAAAGTAAAAACTGACAGCTTTGAGAATAAATTCTCCAAATGCCAAAATGACATTAGAAAAGCAAAGGCAACGAAGGTATTTTAATCAAGTAAAATTAGTAAGCCAAAATTGCAGAGACTCGAAAATTATTTTTTTCAAGCTAATCCGTTGATTTTATCAAAATTTTCTAGGAGTAAGAAAAGTTTTCAAATTAGATAAGCTATCTACATAAAAAATATATAGTGAATTACATTGACCACAAAAAAGTTCTGGACACTTTTCCCGTTACATCCTCAAGTTTGAGCCATTTCTATGGTCTCTAAGGCTCTATGCTCTGCTCTCAAAAACGGCTATTATTGACAGTAACTCACCTGCCAAATATTGTAAAAGTCCTTCATCACGTTTTCAAGTTATACCGAAAAAACAAAATTATTTTTGCAACTTTGAAGCCCTCTACCGGCTAAACAAGACACTTGAGGCAAAAGTAAAAAGGCTCATCAAATTTTTTTCGAATCAAAGAATTTTCGGTTTCATTTTAACCACGCAGTTCGAGGACATCCTGTACATTCAAAATTTTGCCCTTGCAATATCTCACAGATAGTCATGAAGACCAAATACTAAAGTTATGCCTGGAAGAAATTCTACGACTCGACGAATTTTTAAAAAATAGTATAATATTACGGATGAAGCTACCTTTAATATGGCAGGAATCTGAAACTGAGAAATGAACACTGTTGAAAAACAGATAATCCGGGACAGATACAACAAATAAAAAGACAAGGGTGTGTGTTTGAAATAAAATAATTGGACCTATTGTTTTTCGAATGGAAAAGGATATATAAATTTATTACGAAATGGAATTGAGGAGTAGTTGGAGATTTTCAATATAATAATCTAATTTGGCAATGGATGGATCGCCACCATATAATAGACATTTAATCATACAACATTTAAATAGAAAATATGATGGATTGGAAGGTATGACACCTTTGGGTGGCCACCCAATAGCCCAAATATCACACCTCCTGACATATATTTGTGGGGCTATTTGAATGAGAAAATTAATCATGACATACCAAAAAATGTGGAACATTGATACGGAGAATTCACGAGGAAATTTATATATTAAATACTGGAAGGCAATAGCAAGTTACAGACAAATATCAATGAACTCCATTTATATGTCAAAAATGAATTTAAATGTTACCTAACTAGTACTCAAATTCCATGGCAACCCATAATTAATCATTCATCAAAATGGTCACTTCTGCATGAACCGATGGGGCTAATTCAATGTCAACATAAGATATAATTTTGAAATGAGCAAAACGAGATCTTTCGAAATATGTAATAATATACAGGATATTTCATTTGAGAAAACACAAGTTATATTTTTTTCTAATGTCCGATGCCCATTTGTTCTATTTATTGTCACCAGAAGATATTTAGCTAACATAAAAAGATGCGATAAATTGATTACGTGACTTCCCTCACTATTGTTGGCTAAATAGCTTTTCGGACAATTTGTTTATAAACCATTAATTTGTTAATAATAATTTATTGAAGAAAGAGAATGAGTGAGTCGGTATTGATCTGAAACCACGTGCTCTGTTAATATTCATCACCACACCAAATTCCACACAATTATCACACAGTTTTTGATTTATACGCATTTTTCGATAATCTTACAGATAAAACGCAGATATAAACAATACCACGAACTTTAGACTATTTTCATCTTCATCTTCGTTTTCAGTGCCACTTTTGAATAAGAATCGACCATAAGATCGCTTTAGCCTCAAAAAACTATTTTGAAACCTGTATTGACTGACCTAAAAAGCCTCTTGTACATATTAAAATTATCATTTCTTTGCCTGAATACTGAAGTCTTCATTCAATCTAGAAAGTGGATGAATATTTTCATTGATAGTTCAGATACGTTCTATTCATTCGAAGGACAGCACGGCTCCAATTTTGATCTATGCACCCTTCAGTAAGTGGATTCCTATTACCATGAATCTTCAACATATGCTTCAAACGCCCTTGTTGAGCATTCTTTCGATTATAAAGATATCAATTCGATTACTAAAATGTTAATATTTCAACTAAAGAAACCAATTGTTATGAAAGATCTATTCTGGAGATGATTCACATAAAACGTGACTCCAAGTCTGTAAATCATAGAGCAGACGTTCAATCATTAGGTCAGATTTATACGAATTCAATTAATTAAGACCCTTGAAAATTCTCACATGCGTCTTTATTATGTTAAAAGTATATTTCAGATGGAATGCTCAAATAGCAATATTTCGTATAAGGTTTGACAACCCTTTTCTATTACCTCATAAATCTTCAACATATGGTTCGAAAGTGGATACTTGAGCGTTAATTTTTGGGTTTCGGTCGTATTCAAACATTACTTGAAATGACTTGGAATCTTAAAGGAAAATTGCTGAACAGTGGATTCTTGATACATATTCATATACTTGAAACATTAATGTGTTACATTTTTGATTACTCGTGTTTTTGTTCGTTTCGGCGATGTGGGCATTTTTAATTGAAATTGATGCGATAAGGACGCTTTGTGGTAGGACATTTCGTTTCAGACATTGATATGTCTTCTGATGATGGTGGTGAGAACAAAACATACGAGTAGACGGAAATAATAAGCATATGTGTTAGTGTGAACTATATCCCGGGAATTTATATATATATATATATATATATATATAAATAAGTACGTGGATTAAAAATAAAGATGATTTCGTTCATTTCATATTAAAGGAAGATTTGTTGATGAAATGTGTGAGCTAAAATCATTATGTGGTACTTTAGAAGATGAAATAAACATCCTGCCAGCTTAAACCATTTCGATTAAATAATTTTTCTAAGGTTCATATGGTTTCCTATCACTACGGAGGACAATAGGTCTTACTCTTGATATTAAATCATTTGTTCAGTCTTAAGATCTTCAGTTCATTTCAACAACCGAAACAATATGGGATCTTATCTCGATTTCCTTTTTACTCTCCTCAACGTAGTTGGCTATAGACTTTATTGCTGGACTTTGATTTCTGTTCGGATTACTCCAATTTCAGGAAATTCTTCAACCATATTGAAATGTTTATCCAAACATAGCATGTTCAGAAATTATATAATATACGTTATGTATGTTCAGCATTGAAAATAGATAGCTATTCCTTAATTTCTTATGTAATATAACATTATTAATTTCAAGAAATTTCTTCTTTGAAATCTCTTTAATGTTGACACAATTATTTTTCCAGTGAAGACTGTTCTTGGGGGGAGTACAGGAAATTGGTCTTAAATGACATATTTGTGTAAAACGGCATAGAGCTTGTTTTGAAATATCCGCTCAAACTGGAAACCGTATTTGCATGTTGGAAGGTTGGTAACAATGCTGCCGTTTTCTTTGTAGCAGAGACTCGTCCAGATTAGTGTTAGTTAAACATCGATAGTTTCCACCATCGAGAGTTTTGATGGTGAAAAAAACTATCGATAACTATCGATTGTTTCAAAACGAAACAGCAATTGACAATAGTTTTGAATTTATGTTATTTCGGTTGTTTTGCAAATCTCGAATAAGCTGACCAAATGAACTGAAAAGAATAAAGAAAACAAGAATCAACATTGATCTCTTAATACCATAAAATATCACAAATATACATTCTTTACTTTCTCCTCCAGTTTATATTTGACTTGCCACAGAAAATATTCTCTTCGAGGGTAGTACTGAGCTTCCTGGTATCCCTAAATACATTAGGCGATTTCTTTCAAATCGATTCTACTTGTTTGCCAATGTTCTAATGGAGAAAATTGGTAATAATAGTGACAAGTTAACTTGTCTCTTTTTTTTACTACTTTTACACTTTTTTCACCCATAAATTCTACTGTTCAACGTTCAACATGAGTAAGATGTCTATAAAACAGGATTAATGGAATACGGAATTTGAACTTGAATGTTTGGGACTTCGGGGATAGTTGTTTTGTGCTTTGGGGAACTACAAAAAACAAAAACGAAAAGCTCCAAACTAAGACGTGTCAATAGTAGCAACGATCACAAAGCAGCTATAAAGCAAATATACTCGGTTCGGGAAAATTGGTACTTGTCGATTCACTCCAAACATATATCTTAAATCAAGTTCAGGTTGGTGCTTTGGTGAATACCATGTGATTATTTCAAAAATTCGGTACCATCGGTGAAAACTATCGATAATATCAATAATACATTACTATCGATACTATCGATGGAAAATGTTTAGCTATCACTAGCATAGATGGCATCATATAAGAGAAGTGGTATGTTTCTGGTATTGAAAGTATTTTTCAAGATACAGTGAAAGTGTTTGTAATTTCATTACAAACAAGTTATTAGAAATCTGAGAGGAACGTGTTCATGATAATATATCTGTACATGAATTATTATCATCATCCAATTTGAATCAAAGCGCGCTATTTGAGGTTAGGTTATCCGCAAAATAGCGCGAAAGGATAAAATGGCATATGAATATGTATGGTAAAATGGCATACGACCTAAAAGGTGTGTCGTATTAGACTCATTACATATCATTGAAGAGGAAGTATGATATAGTGTTTTTGTCAATATCAAATAGGCATTATACAGTAATGAAGCTCAAAAATGTTGAATAATCATTTAATGGGAAACACGTATATTGCTCAAAAATTTTAGATTTAGCTTATATTAAGAAATAGAATTCATTATTCTGAATGATTATATGGTTGTTTAGGAATTCGAATAGTACCGGGTATAGACATCTCCGTAATATAAGGTTCCGATTTGCATCCATTTCAATTCATGAACCGCGTATATTTGATTTCATCTGGAACAATGCATATATACTTAATGTCAACATAAGACAAAAACCGCGGCACATAATTGAGGAACTGGTGGAGCAGCATTCGCACGAAATGTGCAAAAAAGACTCGGCTGGAGTTGGTGTAGGTGACTTGACCAGCACCTCGATTGGTATAAAAGAACGCCTCGCAAGTTAAATGTTCAAGAAATCAGTTGGACAGCCTGAGACAGTGAGTCAGTCAGTCAGTCAAAGTTAAGTGAGCCTCCTGAAGTGGGTGCGAACGATCATTTGTACCGCCAAAAGTAAGTGTTCCGCCTTCCCCCATTGAAGTATTAGGTAATTTTGCTAATTGTGTTGGTACATTAAGTTTCATTGTTTTGCTCGCGGTACGGCGGTACGTAATATCAAATATCGTTTAATTTGTAGTTGTAATTATTGTTGGGATCGTACACGAAGGCACTGTAAGGCTGCAAATTACTCTTACTTGCGGATAAACTACAAATTCTATTTTATCGCTTGGTTGCCAACAGCTACAGTGAAGACGGTCGTGAGTTATATTTTTTTGATGTTAAAATTTGGCCATCAGAGTATTTTAACCAACCAATAAAATTATGTTCCCTAGCTAGGGGATTCAAACACTCAAAAGTCCTCAGGTTAAATTACCCTGAAAGTATCAAAAAAAAAAATAAAAGACCCGTACCAAGAATAATTGAAATTTACTTATTATAAAAATACTATTGTTGTTACAATTCATAACAGAACCTAATATTGAATGAGTTATGAAGTGAATGAATTGAAATATGAATAAAATAAAAATTTTCAAATCAAGGTTAACCACAGTTAAAATTTACACATATACAAGTACTCAAATGATTATTTCAAACATTTCATAAAACAAAGTTGGGTAGCCTGACCTGGTCACATGGGTAAGATGTTATACCTGCTTGATTATGAATTGGTACTTCCTACTTGATGTATGGTTTCCTGCCACAAGTCTAGTACAGATTCCAGATCCAACCTCAGAACTTCGTACACTTGTTGAATTTACCACAACATAAAAAAAACCTGAAATCACGGAATGTTCAAACCTCTATTGCTCTATTGTTCTCAGAAGATAGACATGAACAGAATACATAACGATTGTTGATCAAAATTGGGACTAACATATGTCCTGTCAGATATCATCTGGGAAGACAAATTAAATCTTGAAGTTAGTGAATAAATCAATTGGAATTACAAAGATATTCACCTCTATCACGATAGGGTTTTCCCTTTTAATGAAACAAACTTTAATTCTGTCCAAAACCAGTCATGTCGAAACTAAGTTTCAATCCCCTAAGGTGCATCTATTACACAAATCCTTCCAATCATTCCAATCCAAATTAGTAATTGATGCCTTTGCTTTCAACGAAAGAATATTCTCAGGATTTTGGTTCCAAACATAAGTTTGGTATCACTTCCCTGTTGATATAATTTAGAAAACTCCACGACCTTTTCACTTGAACGATTCAACAAAAGTGAGCCATTTTACCGGCATTTTTCGTTGATTCGATGTCTCACAGAACGACCTCGAAATAGAAGCGGTAACTACAGAATTCGACACTGAATAACCATGACTCGGAGAATATCCGGTCTAGCATAGCTGACGTCATAGGAGTAAACCGATTGTAGTACAACGGCCATTTCTAAGCCGTTAAGTGAAATTTACACGTTACAGCACTATTCTAATAACTGAAAGTTGTTGAATATTTTTGAATGGATTTAAATCTTACACTTAACAATATAATAATCACGAATCAGACTATAACGCTTGGGTATATATTTAGATGCCATAGCCGTTGAATAATAATCTTTGCCCCGATGATGACGGTATTAATAAGACCTAGGGGATCGAACAATTGAGCAATTTCTGATAGGAGTTTTCGTTTTTTTATTTTTTTACAATCTACCTGTCGTAGTTGACTGTAGCTGAATTGATTCAATTTAGGATCCCAATGAATACCTAGGGTTTTTATGCTTGTATCCTTGTCTATTAAGTTACATAACTGGATTCTGAAGCTAACAATGGACATAGATGGATACTAAATCATTTTCCGTATATGTCAGTACAACTGGCTGATTTGACCACGAAAATAAGAGAAAAACTTATAGACTTTGCTGCTGACGGCATGCTTAGAATTAAATTTAATTTCCAAAATATTGGAGTCTTTTGGATGAAGAGGAAAAGAGAATTCTGAGAGCTGACAAGGGAAGCTTTGAAATTGTTTCTGCCATCCGCCACTTCCTACCTATGTGAACTGACGTTCTATTTGATGGTGGATATGAAATCTAAGGAGCGGAATAGGCTCCAATTAGAAAATGGTTTGGTTATTTGCGTATGGAAATAGAAAAACCACGATTTGACAAATTATGAAGGAATGAAGAGGCACAACCACCTTCTCACTGAAATTGTTTTATACGTATTGTAATGTACGACCTAGAACTCTCGCTTTTTACTTATATTTTATGCGCCCGTGCTAGACTTGACCGACCCCCTTGGGGGTCGCGGCTCACACGTTGGAAAACACTGATATAAAACATAGAGCTTGAAACATATTTATGTACATCTGATTTTCGATTATCTCTCTCAATGCGAATGAACTTCCAATGTCATGACATAAAGTTTGATTATATTTCTTTCCAGCTCAGTTGTTTCAAATATATTTCAATATATTAGTCCAATTAGCGGCGAATCCGACGCCGCCTACTGTCATTGAGGGTATTAGCTGTTTTCGCGATCGAAGTCTGCGAGCAACAGTTAGTCTATATACATGAGAAAATACCACTGACAGGCTGACTTCCCCATCACGCAATCTCCGGAACTATAAAGCCAAGAAATTTTAAATTTGGCAGGATTTTGCGAATTTCAACTCCAAAGGGGACAAAAGTAGTTGTGACTCAATGATTTTGTCAGTTCAACCGATAGCATGATTTTATACCTAATAATTCGAAAGTATAAAACATAGAGATGTAAAACATGAAGTGTAAATCTCCTTATTGATTATACCTGTCAATTCCAATAAATGTCATGACCACGTCGTTTCTTGGGTTCCTATGGATTCAGCTTTACCTGCGAACGTGGCAGGATGACCTGCACTTGCTGCAAATTTGCAAAATTGCTAAAATGAGATCAATGAGATTTATATTGTTCTGGAATAGCGATATAAGTAATGTGATATACTGTTTATTATGAATAGTAAAATATGCATAAAACAGGAATTCATTATTCAATAACTAAACAGGAGTCTCACCACGAACTGCATAGATCG
Source organism: Endomychus coccineus (assembly GCA_958510875.1). Classification (NCBI taxonomy): domain Eukaryota; kingdom Metazoa; phylum Arthropoda; class Insecta; order Coleoptera; family Endomychidae; genus Endomychus; species Endomychus coccineus. The sequence continues at coordinate 153,342,776 of OY294068.1, read as the reverse complement.
ATATCACAAAAAGTAAATATAGAATTTTTTTGAAAATTTTCAATTTTTGAAAAAATCATAGATGCAGTACTTAATTAACAGTTTCTTCATAACGGCTGCATATTCCGAAACGCACTCGGAATTTTGTTATCAAAGTCTTAGCGCAGAGAAATACCATAAAGAAAATTTCCGATCGTGTACAGGGTGCTCTCAAAAAATTATTGAAATGATAAATCAGAAAATACCAATAATTCTAAATTTTCAAATGGAAACCCCAATGAAGGAATGTCATTTAGTTCAAAATTGTTGTAAACAATACAGACACGGTAAAATTACACAAGTGAGACTATTTAAATTCATTCATTATTTATGTAGAATGCAACAGTTATAACAATAACGTTTAATACATTTACTGGTTGTTAAGTGAATAATACACAACTTTCGGTTCCGTCAAGGCGATCATACAAAAGAATAAACCAATTGTAAACAATGCCGAAATTGAAATTGCCGTTTTGGGATTCTTCGCGCATATCCAAATAAATCTATAAGCCACTGTTCTGTAGAGTCAGGAATATCAAGATGTTCAATAAAGTAATAATTGAAAAGATATAAGTTCAGCCATATTCATTTTCAACGATTCAACAGTTGAAATCCATTGACTTCCCTAAGTCAGTGAATTTTAGTAAATGTATTCTGACGTTTCAAGAGTATGAATCATATTTGAATAATGTCATTTGGACGGATGAAGCAAAATTCACCAAAAATGGATTATTAAACACAATCCCCACCATTGGAGCGATTCGAATCACGATGTTTTTAGATGTGGAAATGTCCAAGACAGCTGCCTATTTAATGTGCTATCAACGACAAAGGATCATCATCATGGTGAAATGTACCAAAACAACTCACTAACTTGGTTTGAATATTAACTTCTAGTAAATTCAGAAGAACCACCACCATCGTTGTGGATATTGAATAAACTGCCAACAAGCACTCCCAGGAAAAGTGATATACAATGAAAGTTGAGTGGGGAAAATATACCTAGAATATGATAACACCTTTAAACCACTGTTATTGATCTTGGTAAAAATTAATAACCCACAATCATTATACCTAGCAAATAATTATATTACCTGTAAAATATGGCTAACGAAGTGCTTTGTCAACCCTTTTCCATTACATTTAGTTAATTACATTCAAGATTATAAATAATTTGTCTTATTTGATGTAATAAGTAAAAAATCCTAATTTTGTTTGTAAACAGTTTATTGAATCAAATCGTTAGTATTCAAACACATATACGCCCTGCTTAACCTGACATCAATGGCTGATCTTGATAAGTAAGCATTATTATTTATGGAAACAAATACTCAAAATACCCAATTATTAAAATATTCCAATCAATGCAATTTTGATTATCTCAGCAACACAATTTAGTAGGATGAATATAATATCTCAACAAATATTTGAGTTAGAATCCATTTTTAGAGCAATACAAGTTGAAAGATTATCTGTGATATTACTTATCTTGGCTCATTTGGAAGTATATTTCATTTTTGTTGCATACTTAGGTATCATTGATAATGATTCCGTTACATACCATGAAATAAAGACCTATTTTCTTTGGTAGAACCACATTCATAGCTCGTTAGTTCAACGAAAACTGAGTGGAAGTTAATAGACCAGGGCTGAAGCCTTCAAGAATGGTAGAAAGTGAAAAAAAAAGTAGTAGGAAGAAACTCATTGGAAAAGGAAGAGAATATAACGATACAAAAGAAGAAAGGGGCGAGTTTTTAAGGGTAAAAAACGGTTTATCTCGATTTCCGGCAAAACTACAAGTCCTATGGAAAATAGTAAATAGCACAGTTGTAGGTAATCAAAAGATCTACAACGTTTGTGATCACACTTTTCTCACATAACTTCAAAATATATGTGAAAAATTCAAAGAACCAAGTTTTTGTTTTTCTATTTTTATCTTTCACAAGCTCACCTTCTTATGTCCTTAACACACTGTAATTTTTTTGATTCAAAACATCTATTTTTTTCACCTTAGTTTGACTTAATATCATCGAAGAAGCACCCTAATTTTCAAAATTCTCACGTCAAAATATCTGCTTTTTTAAAAAAGTTGGTAAGCTTTCTGTTGGTGTGAAAAAATATACATTACTATGGTAAATGTTCTCAAAAAATGCAAAGAAACGGAACAAACTCTAATCCGAAAATGTTCATGTACAATTTTGAGCTATTTATCAAAATTTATATTCTGTTTACTCGAAAAGCTCAAATTTGGCTGGGTAACTAACTGACAGCAACAGATTGGGGCTGGAAGCAACATCAACTTGGCATTATGCCCAAATTTACAGAAAAGGAATTAATTCCGGAAATATTGCTTGGAAGTATTTGCTGCAGCTGTGAAACTGGATGTAACAGTATAAAATCTGGCTGCCGAAAATATTGTTTAAAATGCACAAATTTATGGTCAAAATGTCATGGTTCTGAAAAATGATCCAATGTGGAAGAAAAACGCTAAGAGGAAGTTAATGATCCAGATGAAATTGTGGATGAAGAAATGCAGACTGGAAATAATGTATTTGTGTGAAGTTATCCACGCTTTTCCAGCCAAACTTTTGTCGACTCGGCTAATAGTCTTTATTGAAACATTGTACGTGCAGTCCAACCACCGCGCTACAAACCTCTCACTCATCTAGCTCACTTCGTTCATATTTAGATGGCATACATATACGTACGTCCGGATATTCATTTTATACCAATTCTAATAATATGTACTGGTTTATTTAGTTATTTCTTCTTTCTAATCGAACATATAATGATATTATTGGAATATAATGCATTGCCTATTGTCGTACTGTGTTGTTCGTTTGAAATTTAAACCATATACAGGATAATCGAACGTATAGGTTCAAAAGAGTACAAAATTTCCTAACAGAAATTTCATACACTTAACTATTTAAATGAAGTATGGATGGTTCGTCACTGCTGGGCAATCAATTCTCCTACACCAATGTCTTCCCTATAAAAAGGTACATTAGCCCACAAACTATAATGAGCAAAAATTACAGTGGGAAAAAGTTGCAGCGATACAAACAAAACATTTCATAACAGAAGTTTCATACATTCAACTATTCAAATGAAGTGTGGACGGTATGCTACGGCCAGGCAATCAACCTCTCTCACACCAGTTTCTTCCCCATATAAAGTTGCATTAGCTGACAAATTCTTATGAGCAAGAATCATAGTGGAAAAAAGTTGCAGCGATACAAACAAAAAATTTCATAATAGAAATTTCATACATTCAACTATTCAAATGGAGTGTGGACGGTATGCTACGGCCAGGCAATCAACCTCTCTCACACCAATGACTTCCCCATATAAGGTTGCATTGGCTGACAAATTCTTATGAGCAAGAATTATAGTGGAAAAAAGTTGCAGCGATACAAACAAAAAATGTCATAATAGAAATGTCATACATTCAACTATTCAAATGGAGTGTGGCCGGTATGCTACGGCCAGGCAATCAACCTCTCTCACACCAATGACTTCCCCATATAAGTTTGCATTAGCAGACAAATTCTTATGAGCAAGATTTATAGTGGGAAAAAGTTGCAGCGATACAAAGAAAAAATTTCATAATAGAAACTTCATACATTCACTATTCAAATGGAGTGAGGACGGTATGCTACGGCCAGGCAATCAACCTCTCTCACACCAATGTTTTCCTCATATAAGAGTGCATTAGCAGACAAATTCTTATTAGCAAGAATTATAGTGGGAAAAAGTTGCAGCGATACAAACAAAAAATTTCATAACAGAAATTTCATACATTCAACTATTCAAATGGAGTGTGGACGGTATGCTACGGCCAGGCAATCAACCTTTCTCACACCAATGTCTTTCCCATATAAGGGTGCATTAGCAGACAAATTCTTATGAGCAAGAATTATAGTGGGAAAAAGTTGCAGCGATACAAACAAAAAATTTCATAACAGAAATTTTATACATTCAACTATTCAAATGGAGTGTGGATGGTATGCTACGGCCAGGCAATCAACCTCTCTCACACCAATGTCTTCCCCATATAAGGGTGCATTAGCAGACAAATTCTTATGAGCAAGAATTATAGTGGGAAAAATTTTCAGTGATACAAACAAAAAATTTCATAATTGAAATTTCATACATTCAACTATTCAAATGGAGTGTGGACGGTATGCTACGGCCAGGCAATCAACCTCTCTCACACCAATGTTTTCCTCATATAAGGGTGCATTAGCAGACAAATTCTTATTAGCAAGAATCATAGTGGGAAAAAGTTGCAGCGATACAAACAAAAAATTTCATAACAGAAATTTCATACATTCAACTATTCAAATGGAGTGTGGACGGTATGCTACGGCCAGGCAATCAACCTCTCTCACACCAATGTTTTCCTCATATAAGGGTGCATTAGCAGACAAATTCTTATTAGCAAGAATCATAGTGGGAAAAAGTTGCAGCGATACAAACAAAAAATTTCATAACAGAAATTTCATACATTCAACTATTCAAATGGAGTGTGGATGGTATGCTACTGCCAGGCAATCAACCTCTTTCACACCAATGTCTTCCCCATATGAGGGTGCATTAGCAGACAAATTCTTATGAGCAAGAATTATAGTGGGAAAAAGTTGCAGCGATACAAACAAAAAATTTCATAATAGAAATTTCATACATTCAACTATTCAAATGGAGTGTGGACGGTATGCTACGGCCAGGCTATCAACCTCTCTCAGACCATTGTTTCCCTCATGTAAGGGTGCATTAGCAGACAAATTCTTATGAGCACGAATTATAGTGGGAAAAAGTTGCAGCGATACAAACAAAAAATTTCATAATAGAAATTTCATACATTCAACTATTCAAATGGAGTGTGGACGGTATGCTACGGCCAGGCAATCAACCTCTCTCACACCAATGTCTTCCTCATATAAAGGTGCATTAGCAGACAAATTCTTATGAGCAAGAATTATAGTGGAAGAAAGTTTCAGTGATACAAACAAAAAATTTCATAATAGAAATTTCATACATTCAACTATTCACATGGAGTGTGGACGGTATGCTACGGCCAGACAATCAACCTCTCTCACACCAATGTCTTCCCCATATAAGGGTGCATTAGCAGACAAATTCTTATGAGCAAGAATTATAGTGGGAGAAAGTTTCAGTGATACAAACAAAAAATTTCATAATAGAAATTTCATAATAGAAATTTCATACATTCAACTATTCAAATGAAGTGTGGACGGTATGCTACGGCCAGGCAATCAACCTCTCTCACACCAATGTCTTCCCCATATAAGGGTGCATTAGCAGACAAATTCTTATGAGCAAGAATTATAGTGGGAAAAAGTTTCAGTGATACAAACAAAAAATTTCATAATTGAAATTTCATACATTCAACTATTCAAATGGAGTGTGGACGGTATGCTACGGCCAGGCAATCAACCTCTCTCACACCAATGTCTTCCCCATATAAGGGTGCATTAGCAGACAAATTCTTATGAGCAAGAATTATAGTGGGAAAAAGTTTCAGTGATACAAACAAAAAATTTCATAACAGAAATTTCATACATTCAACTATTCAAATGAAGTGTGGAAGGTATGCTACGGCCAGGCAATCAACCTATCTCACACCAATGTCTTCCCCATATAAGGGTGCATTAGCAGACAAATTCTTATGAGCGAAAATTATAGTGGGAAAAAGTTGCAGCGATACAAACAAAAAATTTCATAATAGAAATTTCATACATTCAACTATTCAAATGGAGTGTGGACGGTATGCTACGGCCAGGCAATAAATTCTCTCACACCAATGTCTTCCCCATTTGAGGGTGCATTAGCAGACAAATTCTTATGAGCAAGAATTATAGTGGGAAAAAGTTGCAGCGATACAAAGAAAAAATTTCATAATAGAAACTTCATACATTCACTATTCAAATGGAGTGAGGACGGTATGCTACGGCCAGGCAATCAACCTCTCTCACACCAATGTTTTCCTCAGATGAGGGTGCATTAGCAGACAAATTCTTATTAGCAAGAATTATAGTGGGAAAAAGTTGCAGCGATACAAACAAAAAATTTCATAACAGAAATTTCATACATTCAACTATTCAAATGGAGTGTGGACGGTATGCTACGGCCAGGCAATCAATCTCTCTCACAACAATGTCTTTCCCATATAAGGGTGCATTAGCAGACAAATTCTTATGAGCAAGAATTATAGTGGGAAAAAGTTGCAGCGATACAAACAAAAAATTTCATAACAGAAATTTCATACATTCAACTATTCAAATGGAGTGTGGATGGTATGCTACGGCCAGGCAATCAACCTCTCTCACACCAATGTCTTCCCCATATGAGGGTGCATTAGCAGACAAATTCTTATGAGCAAGAATTATAGTGGGAAAAAGTTGCAGCGATACAAACAAAAAATTTCATAATAGAAATTTCATACATTCAACTATTCAAATGGAGTGTGGACGGTATGCTACGGCCAGACTATCAACCTCTCTCAGACCATTGTTTCTCTCATGTAAGGGTGCATTAGCAGACAAATTCTTATGAGCAAGAATTATAGTGGGAAAAAGTTGCAGCGATACAAACAAAAAAGTTCATAATAGAAATTTCATACATTCAACTATTCAAATGGAGTGTGGACGGTATGCTACGGCCAGGCAATCAACCTCTCTCACACCAATTTCTTCCCCATATAAGGGTGCATTAGCAGACAAATTCTTATGAGCAAGGATTATAGTGGAAAAAAGTTTCAGTGATACAAACAAAAAATTTCATAATAGAAATTTCATACATTCAACTATTCAAATGGAGTGTGGACGGTATGCTCCGGCAGAAAATCAACCTCTCTCACACCAATGTCTTCCCCATATAAGGGTGCATTGGCAGACAAATTCTTATGAGCAAGAATTATAGTGGGAGAAAGTTTCAGTGATACAAACAGAAAATTTCATAATAGAAATTTCATAATAGAAATTTCATACATTCAACTATTCGAATGAAGTGTGGACGGTATGCTACGGCCAGGCAATCAACCTCTCTCACACCAATGTCTTCCCCATATAAGGGTGCATTAGCAGACAAATTGTTATGAGCAAGAATTGTAGTGGGAAAAAGTTTCAGTGATACAAACAAAAAATTTCATAATTGAAATTTCATACATTCAACTATTCAAATTGAGTGTGGACGGTATGCTACGGCCAGACAATCAATCTCTCTCACAATGATGTCTTCCCCATATAAGGGTGCATTAGCAGACAAATTCTTATGAGCAAGAATTATAGTGGGAAAAAGTATCAGTGATACAAACAAAAAATTTCATAACAGAAATTTCATACATTCAACTATTCAAATGGAGTGTGGATGGTATGCTACGGCCAGGCAATCAACCTCTCTCACACCAATGTCTTATCCATATAAGGGTGCATTAGCAGACAAATTCTTATTGGCAAGTATTATAGTGGGAAAAAGTTGCAGCGATACAAACAAAAAATTTCATAATAGAAATTTCATACATTCAACTATTCAAATGGAGTGGGGACGGTATGCTACGGCCAGGCAATCAACCTCTCTCACACCAATGTTGCCCCCATGTAAGGGTGCATTAGCAGACAAATTCTTATGAGCAAGAATTATAGTGGGAAAAAGTAGCAGCGATACAAACAAAAAATTTCATAACAGAAATTTCATACATTCAACTATTCAAATGGAGTGTGGACGGTATGCTACGGCCAGGCAATCAACCTCTCTCACACCAATGTCTTCCCTATATAAGGGTGCATTAGCAGACAAATTCTTATGACCAAGAATTATAGTGGGAAAAAGTTTCAGTGATACAAACAAAAAATTTCATAATAGAAATTTCATACATTCAACTATTCAAATGGAGTGAGGACGGTATGCTACGGCCAGGCAATCAACCTCTATCACACCAATGTCTTTCCCATATAAGGGTGCATTAGCAGACAAATTCTTATGAGCAAGAATCATAGTGGGAAAAAGTTTCAATGATACAAACAAAAAATTTCATAATAGAAATTTCATACATTCAACTATTCAAATGGAGTGTGGACGGTATGTTACGGCCAGGCAATCAACCTCTCTCACACCAATGTCTTCCCCATATAAGGGTGCATTAGCAGACAAATTCTTATGAGCAAGAATTATAGTGGGAAAAAGTTGCAGTGATACAAACAACAAATTTCATAATAGAAACTTCATACATTCAACTATTCAAATGGAGTGAGCACGGTATGCAACGGCCAGGCAATCAACCTCTCTCACACCAATGTTTTCCCCATATAAAGGTGCATTAGCAGACAAATTCTTGTGAGCAAGAATTATAGTGGGAAAAAGTTGCAGCGATACAAACAAAAAATTTCATAACAGAAATTTCATACATTCAACTATTCAAATTGAGTGTGCACGGTATGCTACGGCCAGGCAATCAACCTCTCTCACACCAGTGTTTCCCCCATGTAAGGGTGCATTGGCAGACAAATTCTTATGAACAAGAATTATAGTGGGAAAAAGTTGCAGCGATACAAACAAAAAATTTCATAATAGGAATTTCATACATTCAACTATTCAAATGAAGTGTGGACGGTATGCTACGGCCAGGCAATCAACCTCTCTCACACCAATGTCTTCCCCATATGAGGGTGCATTAGCAGACAAATTCTTATGGGCAAGAATTATAGTGGGAAAAAGTTGCAGCGATACAAACAAAAAATTTCATAATAGAAATTTCATACATTCAACTATTCAAATGGAGTGTGGACGGTATGCTACGGCCAGGCTATCAACCTCTCTCAGACCATTGTTTCCCTCATGTAAGGGTGCATTAGCAGACAGATTCTTATGAGCAAGAATTATAGTGGGAAAAAGTTGCAGCGATACAAACAAAAAATTTCATAATAGAAATTTCATACATTCAACTATTCAAATGGAGTGTGGACGGTATGCTACGGCCAGGCAATCAACCTCTCTCACACCAATGTCTTCCCCATATAAGGGTGCATTAGCAGACAAATTCTTATGAGCAAGAATTATAGTGGAAAAAAGTTTCAGTGATACAAACAAAAAATTTCATAATAGAAATTTCATACATTCAACTATTCAAATGGAGTGTGGACGGTATGCTACGGCCAGGCAATCAACCTCTCTCACACCAATGTCTTCCCCATATAAGGGTGCATTAGCAGACAAATTCCTATGAGCAAGAATTATAGTGGGAGAAAGTTTCAGTTATACAAACAAAAAATATCATAATAGAAATTTCATAATAGAAATTTCATACATTCAACTATTCAAATGGAGTGAGGACGGTATGCTACGGCCAGGCAATCAACCTCTATCACACCAATGTCTTTCCCATATAAGGGTGCATTAGCAGACAAATTCTTATGAGCAAGAATCATAGTGGGAAAAAGTTTCAATGATACAAACAAAAAATTTCATAATAGAAATTTCATACATTCAACTATTCAAATGGAGTGTGGACGGTATGTTACGGCCAGGCAATCAACCTCTCTCACACCAATGTCTTCCCCATATAAGGGTGCATTAGCAGACAAATTCTTATGAGCAAGAATTATAGTGGGAAAAAGTTGCAGTGATACAAACAACAAATTTCATAATAGAAACTTCATACATTCAACTATTCAAATGGAGTGAGGACGGTATGCAACGGCCAGGCAATCAACCTCTCTCACACCAATGTTTTCCCCATGTAAAGGTGCATTAGCAGACAAATTCTTGTGAGCAAGAATTATAGTGGGAAAAAGTTGCAGCGATACAAACAAAAAATTTCATAACAGAAATTTCATACATTCAACTATTCAAATTGAGTGTGCATGGTATGCTACGGCCAGGCAATCAACCTCTCTCACACCAATGTTTTCCCCATATAAGGGTGCATTGGCAGACAAATTCTTATGAGCAAGAATTATAGTGGGAAAACGTTGCAGCGATACAAAGAAAAAATTTCATAATAGAAATTTCATACATTCAACTATTCAAATGGAGTGTGGACGGTATGCTACGGCCAGGCAATCAACCTCTCTCACACCAGTGTTTCCCCCATGTAAGGGTGCATTGGCAGACAAATTCTTATGAACAAGAATTATAGTGAGAAAAAGTTGCAGCGATACAAACAAAAAATTTCATAATAGAAATTTCATACATTCAACTATTCAAATGAAGTGTGGACGGTATGCTACGGCCAGGCAATCAACCTCTCTCACACCAACGTCTTCCCCATATGAGGGTGCATTAGCAGACAAATTCTTATGAGCAAGAATTATAGTGGGAAAAAGTTGCAGCGATACAAACAAAAAATTTCATAATAGAAATTTCATACATTCAACTATTCAAATGGAGTGTGGACGGTATGCTACGGCCAGGCTATCAACCTCTCTCAGACCATTGTTTCCCTCATGTAAGGGTGCATCAGCAGACAGATTCTTATGAGCAAGAATTATAGTGGGAAAAAGTTGCAGCGATACAAACAAAAAATTTCATAATAGAAATTTCATACATTCAACTATTCAAATGGAGTGTGGACGGTATGCTACGGCCAGGCAATCAACCTCTCTCACACCAATGTCTTCCCCATATAAGGGTGCATTAGCAGACAAATTCTTATGAGCAAGAATTATAGTGGAAAAAAGTTTCAGTGATACAAACAAAAAATTTCATAATAGAAATTTCATACATTCAACTATTCAAATGGAGTGTGGACGGTATGCTACGGCCAGGCAATCAACCTCTCTCACACCAATGTCTTCCCCATATAAGGGTGCATTAGCAGACAAATTCCTATGTGCAAGAATTATAGTGGGAGAAAGTTTCAGTTATACAAACAAAAAATATCATAATAGAAATTTCATAATAGAAATTTCATACATTCAACTATTCAAATGAAGTGTGGACGGTATGCTACGGCCAGGCAATCAACCTCTCTCACACCAATGTCTTCCCCATATAAGGGTGCATTAGCAGACAAATTCTTATGAGCAAGAATTATAGTGGGAAAAAGTTTCAGTGATACAAACAAAAAATTTCATAACAGAAATTTCATACATTCAACTATTCAAATGGAGTGTGGATGGTATGCTACGGCCAGGCAATCAACCTCTCTCACACCAATGTCTTCCCCATATAAGGGTGCATTAGCAGACAAATTCTTATGAGCAAGAATTATAGTGGGAAAAAGTTGCAGCGATACAAACAAAAAATTTCATAATAGAAATTTCATACATTCAACTATTCAAATGGAGTGTGGACGGTATGCTACGGCCAGGCAATCAACCTCTCTCACACCAGTGTCTTCCCCATATAAGGGTGCATTAGCAGACAAACTCTTATGAGCAAGAATTATAGTGGGAAAAAGTTGCAGCGATACAAACAAAAAATTTCATAATAGAAATTTCATACATTCAACTATTCAAATGGAGTGTGGACGGTATGCTACGACCAGGCATACAACCTCTCTCACACCAATGTCTTCCCCATATAAGGGTGCATTAGCAGACAAATTCTTATGACCAAGAATTATAGTGGGAAAAAGTTTCAGTGATACAAACAAAAAATTTCATAATAGAAATTTCATACATTCAACTATTCAAATGGAGTGAGGACGGTATGCTACGGCCAGGCAATCAACCTCTCTCACACCAATGTTTTCCTCATATAAGGGTGCATTAGCAGACAAATTCTTATTAGCAAGAATTATAGTGGGAAAAAGTTGCAGCGATACAAACAAAAAATTTCATAACAGAAATTTCATACATTCAACTATTCAAATGGAGTGTGAACGGTATGCTACGGCCAGGCAATCAACCTCTCTCACACCAATGTCTTTCCCATATAAGGGTGCATTAGCAGACAAATTCTTATGAGCAAGAATTATAGTGGGAAAAAGTTTCAGTGATACAAACAAAAAATTTCATAACAGAAATTTCATACATTCAACTATTCAAATGAAGTGTGGATGGTATGCTACGGCCAGGCAATCAACCTCTCTCACACCAATGTCTTCCCCATATAAGGGTGCATTAGCAGACAAATTCTTATGAGCAAGAATCATAGTGGGAAAAATTTGCAGCGATACAAACAAAAAATTTCATAATAGAAATTTCATACATTCAACTATTCAAATTGAGTGTGCATGGTATGCTACGGCCAGGCAATCAACCTCTCTCACACCAATGTTTTCCCCATATAAGGGTGCATTGGCAGACAAATTCTTATGAGCAAGAATTATAGTGGGAAAAAGTTGCAGCGATACAAAGAAAAAATTTCATAATAGAAATTTCATACATTCAACTATTCAAATGGAGTGTGGACGGTATGCTACGGCCAGGCAATCAACCTCTCTCACACCAGTGTTTCCCCCATATAAGGGTGCATTGGCAGACAAATTCTTATGAACAAGAATTATAGTGAGAAAAAGTTGCAGCGATACAAACAAAAAATTTCATAATAGAAATTTCATACATTCAACTATTCAAATGAAGTGTGGACGGTATGCTACGGCCAGGCAATCAACCTCTCTCACACCAACGTCTTCCCCATATGAGGGTGCATTAGCAGACAAATTCTTATGAGCAAGAATTATAGTGGGAAAAAGTTGCAGCGATACAAACAAAAAATTTCATAATAGAAATTTCATACATTCAACTATTCAAATGGAGTGTGGACGGTATGCTACGGCCAGGCTATCAACCTCTCTCAGACCATTGTTTCCCTCATGTAAGGGTGCATCAGCAGACAGATTCTTATGAGCAAGAATTATAGTGGGAAAAAGTTGCAGCGATACAAACAAAAAATTTCATAATAGAAATTTCATACATTCAACTATTCAAATGGAGTGTGGACGGTATGCTACGGCCAGGCAATCAACCTCTCTCACACCAATGTCTTCCCCATATAAGGGTGCATTAGCAGACAAATTCTTATGAGCAAGAATTATAGTGGAAAAAAGTTTCAGTGATACAAACAAAAAATTTCATAATAGAAATTTCATACATTCAACTATTCAAATGGAGTGTGGACGGTATGCTACGGCCAGGCAATCAACCTCTCTCACACCAATGTCTTCCCCATATAAGGGTGCATTAGCAGACAAATTCCTATGAGCAAGAATTATAGTGGGAGAAAGTTTCAGTTATACAAACAAAAAATATCATAATAGAAATTTCATAATAGAAATTTCATACATTCAACTATTCAAATGAAGTGTGGACGGTATGCTACGGCCAGGCAATCAACCTCTCTCACACCAATGTCTTCCCCATATAAGGGTGCATTAGCAGACAAATTCTTATGAGCAAGAATTATAGTGGGAAAAAGTTTCAGTGATACAAACAAAAAATTTCATAACAGAAATTTCATACATTCAACTATTCAAATGGAGTGTGGATGGTATGCTACGGCCAGGCAATCAACCTCTCTCACACCAATGTCTTCCCCATATAAGGGTGCATTAGCAGACAAATTCTTATGAGCAAGAATTATAGTGGGAAAAAGTTGCAGCGATACAAACAAAAAATTTCATAATAGAAATTTCATACATTCAACTATTCAAATGGAGTGTGGACGGTATGCTACGGCCAGGCAATCAACCTCTCTCACACCAGTGTCTTCCCCATATAAGGGTGCATTAGCAGACAAACTCTTATGAGCAAGAATTATAGTGGGAAAAAGTTGCAGCGATACAAACAAAAAATTTCATAATAGAAATTTCATACATTCAACTATTCAAATGGAGTGTGGACGGTATGCTACGACCAGGCATACAACCTCTCTCACACCAATGTCTTCCCCATATAAGGGTGCATTAGCAGACAAATTCTTATGACCAAGAATTATAGTGGGAAAAAGTTTCAGTGATACAAACAAAAAATTTCATAATAGAAATTTCATACATTCAACTATTCAAATGGAGTGAGGACGGTATGCTACGGCCAGGCAATCAACCTCTCTCACACCAATGTTTTCCTCATATAAGGGTGCATTAGCAGACAAATTCTTATTAGCAAGAATTATAGTGGGAAAAAGTTGCAGCGATACAAACAAAAAATTTCATAACAGAAATTTCATACATTCAACTATTCAAATGGAGTGTGAACGGTATGCTACGGCCAGGCAATCAACCTCTCTCACACCAATGTCTTTCCCATATAAGGGTGCATTAGCAGACAAATTCTTATGAGCAAGAATTATAGTGGGAAAAAGTTTCAGTGATACAAACAAAAAATTTCATAACAGAAATTTCATACATTCAACTATTCAAATGAAGTGTGGATGGTATGCTACGGCCAGGCAATCAACCTCTCTCACACCAATGTCTTCCCCATATAAGGGTGCATTAGCAGACAAATTCTTATGAGCAAGAATCATAGTGGGAAAAATTTGCAGCGATACAAACAAAAAATTTCATAATAGAAATTTCATACATTCAACTATTCAAATGAAGTGTGGACGGTATGCTACGGCCAGGCAATCAACCTCTCTCACACCAATGTCTTCCCCATTAGAGGGTGCATTAGCAGACAAATTTTTATGAGCAAGAATTATAGTGGGAAAAAGTTGCAGCGATACAAAGAAAAAATTTCATAATAGAAACTTCATACATTCACTATTCAAATGGAGTGAGGACGGTATGCTACGGCCAGGCAATCAACCTCTCTCACACCAATGTTTTCCTCATATAAGGGTGCATTAGCAGACAAATTCTTATTAGCAAGAATTATAGTGGGAAATAGTTGCAGCGATACAAACAAAAAATTTCATAACAGAAATTTCATACATTCAACTATTCAAATGGAGTGTGGACGGTATGCTACGGCCAGGCAATCAACCTCTCTCACACCAATGTCTTTCCCATATAAGGGTGCATTAGCAGACAAATTCTTATGAGCAAGAATTATAGTGGGAAAAAGTTGCAGCGATACAAACAAAAAATTTCATAACAGAAATTTCATACATTCAACTATTCAAATGGAGTGTGGATGGTATGCTACGGCCAGGCAATCAACCTCTTTCACACCAATGTCTTCCCCATATGAAGGTGCATTAGCAGACAAATTCTTATGAGCAAGAATTATAGTGGGAAAAAGTTGCAGCGATACAAACAAAAAATTTCATAATAGAAATTCCATACATTCAACTATTCAAATGGAGTGTGGACGGTATGCTACGGCCAGGCTATCAACCTCTCTCAGACCATTGTTTCCCTCATGTAAGGGTGCATTAGCAGACAAATTCTTATGAGCAAGAATTATAGTGGGAAAAAGTTGCAGCGATACAAACAAAAAATTTCATAATAGAAATTTCATACATTCAACTATTCAAATGGAGTGTGGACGGTATGCTACGGCCAGGCAATCAACCTCTCTCACACCAATGTCTTCCCCATATAAGAGTGCATTAGCAGACAAATTCTTATGAGCAAGAATTATAGTGGAAAAAAGTTTCAGTGATACAAACAAAAAATTTCATAATAGAAATTTCATACATTCAACTATTCAAATGGAGTGTGGACGGTATGCTACGGCCAGGCAATCAACCTCTCTCACACCAATGTCTTCCCCATATAAGGGTGCATTAGCAGACAAATTCCTATGAGCAAGAATTATAGTGGGAGGAAGTTTCAGTTATACAAACAAAAAATATCATAATAGAAATTTCATAATAGAAATTTCATACATTCAACTATTCAAATGGAGTGAGGACGGTATGCTACGGCCAGGCAATCAACCTCTATCACACCAATGTCTTTCCCATATAAGGGTGCATTAGCAGACAAATTCTTATGAGCAAGAATCATAGTGGGAAAAAGTTTCAATGATACAAACAAAAAATTTCATAATAGAAATTTCATACATTCAACTATTCAAATGGAGTGTGGACGGTATGTTACGGCCAGGCAATCAACCTCTCTCACACCAATGTCTTCCCCATATAAGGGTGCATTAGCAGAAAAATTCTTATGAGCAAGAATTATAGTGGGAAAAAGTTGCAGTGATACAAACAACAAATTTCATAATAGAAACTTCATACATTCAACTATTCAAATGGAGTGAGCACGGTATGCAACGGCCAGGCAATCAACCTCTCTCACACCAATGTTTTCCCCATATAAAGGTGCATTAGCAGACAAATTCTTGTGAGCAAGAATTATAGTGGGAAAAAGTTGCAGCGATACAAACAAAAAATTTCATAACAGAAATTTCATACATTCAACTATTCAAATTGAGTGTGCATGGTATGCTACGGCCAGGCAATCAACCTCTCTCACACCAATGTTTTCCCCATATAAGGGTGCATTGGCAGACAAATTCTTATGAGCAAGAATTATAGTGGGAAAAAGTTGCAGCGATACAAAGAAAAAATTTCATAATAGAAATTTCATACATTCAACTATTCAAATGGAGTGTGGACGGTATGCTACGGCCAGGCAATCAACCTCTCTCACACCAGTGTTTCCCCCATGTAAGGGTGCATTGGCAGACAAATTCTTATGAACAAGAATTATAGTGGGAAAAAGTTGCAGCGATACAAACAAAAAATTTCATAATAGAAATTTCATACATTCAACTATTCAAATGAAGTGTGGACGGTATGCTACGGCCAGGCAATCAACCTCTCTCACACCAACGTCTTCCCCATATGAGGGTGCATTAGCAGACAAATTCTTATGAGCAAGAATTATAGTGGGAAAAAGTTGCAGCGATACAAACAAAAAATTTCATAATAGAAATTTCATACATTCAACTATTCAAATGGAGTGTGGACGGTATGCTACGGCCAGGCTATCAACCTCTCTCAGACCATTGTTTCCCTCATGTAAGGGTGCATCAGCAGACAGATTCTTATGAGCAAGAATTATAGTGGGAAAAAGTTGCAGCGATACAAACAAAAAATTTCATAATAGAAATTTCATACATTCAACTATTCAAATGGAGTGTGGACGGTATGCTACGGCCAGGCAATCAACCTCTCTCACACCAATGTCTTCCCCATATAAGGGTGCATTAGCAGACAAATTCTTATGAGCAAGAATTATAGTGGAAAAAAGTTTCAGTGATACAAACAAAAAATTTCATAATAGAAATTTCATACATTCAACTATTCAAATGGAGTGTGGACGGTATGCTACGGCCAGGCAATCAACCTCTCTCACACCAATGTCTTCCCCATATAAGGGTGCATTAGCAGACAAATTCCTATGAGCAAGAATTATAGTGGGAGAAATTTGCAGCGATACAAACAAAAAATTTCATAATAGAAATTTCATACATTCAACTATTCAAATGAAGTGTGGACGGTATGCTACGGCCAGGCAATCAACCTCTCTCACACCAATGTCTTCCCCATTAGAGGGTGCATTAGCAGACAAATTCTTATGAGCAAGAATTATAGTGGGAAAAAGTTGCAGCGATACAAAGAAAAAATTTCATAATAGAAACTTCATACATTCACTATTCAAATGGAGTGAGGACGGTATGCTACGGCCAGGCAATCAACCTCTCTCACACCAATGTTTTCCTCATATAAGGGTGCATTAGCAGACAAATTCTTATTAGCAAGAATTATAGTGGGAAATAGTTGCAGCGATACAAACAAAAAATTTCATAACAGAAATTTCATACATTCAACTATTCAAATGGAGTGTGGACGGTATGCTACGGCCAGGCAATCAACCTCTCTCACACCAATGTCTTCCCCATATGAAGGTGCATTAGCAGACAAATTCTTATGAGCAAGAATTATAGTGGGAAAAAGTTGCAGCGATACAAACAAAAAATTTCATAATAGAAATTGCATACATTCAACTATTCAAATGGAGTGTGGACGGTATGCTACGGCCAGGCTATCAACCTCTCTCAGACCATTGTTTCCCTCATGTAAGGGTGCATTAGCAGACAAATTCTTATGAGCAAGAATTATAGTGGGAAAAAGTTGCAGCGATACAAACAAAAAATTTCATAATAGAATTTTCATACATTCAACTATTCAAATGGAGTGTGGACGGTATGCTACGGCCAGGCAATCAACCTCTCTCACACCAATGTCTTCCCCATATAAGAGTGCATTAGCAGACAAATTCTTATGAGCAAGAATTATAGTGGAAAAAAGTTTCAGTGATACAAACAAAAAATTTCATAATAGAAATTTCATACATTCAACTATTCAAATGGAGTGTGGACGGTATGCTACGGCCAGGCAATCAACCTCTCTCACATCAATGTCTTCCCCATATAAGGGTGCATTAGCAGACAAATTCTTATGAGCAAGAATTATAGTGGGAGAAAGTTTCAGTGATACAAACAAAAAATTTCATAATAGAAATTTCATAATAGAAATTTCATACATTCAACTATTCAAATGAAGTGTGGACGGTATGCTACGGCCAGGCAATCAACCTCTCTCACACCAATGTCTTCCCCATATAAGGGTGCATTAGCAGGCAAATTCTCATGAGCAAGAATTATAGTGGGAAAAAGTTTCAGTGATACAAACAAAAAATTTCATAATTGAAATTTCATACATTCAACTATTCAAATGGAGTGTGGACGGTATGCTACGGCCAGGCAATCAACCTCTCTCACACCGATGTCTCCCCCATATAAGGGTGCATTAGCAGACAAATTCTTATGAGCAAGAATTATAGTGGGAAAAAGTTTCAGTGATACAAACAAAAAATTTCATAACAGAAATTTCATACATTCAACTATTCAAATGGAGTGTGGATGGTATGCTACGGCCAGGCAATCAACTTCTCTCACACCAATGTCTTCCCCATATAAGGGTGCTTTAGCAGACAAATTCTTATGGGCAAGAATTATAGTGGGAAAAAGTTGCAGCGATACAAACAAAAAATTTCATAATAGAAATTTCATACATTCAACTATTCAAATGGAGTGTGGACGGTATGCTACGGCCAGGCAATCGACCTCTCTCAAACCAATGTTGCCCCCATGTAAGGGTGCATCAGCAGACAAATTCTTATGAGCAAGAATTATAGTGGGAAAAAGTTGCAGCGATACAAACAAAAAATTTCATAACAGAAATTTCATACATTCAACTATTCAAATGGAGTGTGGACGGTATGCTACGGCCAGGCAATCAACCTCTCTCACACCAATGTCTTCCCCATATAAGGGTGCATTAGCAGACAAATTCTTATGACCAAGAATTATAGTGGGAAAAAGTTTCAGTGATACAAACAAAAAATTTCATAATAGAAATTTCATACATTCAACTATTCAAATGGAGTGAGGACGGTATGCTACGGCCAGGCAATCAACCTCTATCACACCAATGTCTTTCCCATATAAGGGTGCATTAGCAGACAATTTCTTATGAGCAAGAATCATAGTGGGAAAAAGTTTCAATGATACAAACAAAAAATTTCATAATAGAAATTTCATACATTCAACTATTCAAATGGAGTGTGGACGGTATGTTACGGCCAGGCAATCAACCTCTCTCACACCAATGTCTTCCCCATATAAGGGTGCATTAGCAGACAAATTCTTATGAGCAAGAATTATAGTGGGAAAAAGTTGCAGTGATACAAACAACAAATTTCATAATAGAAACTTCATACATTCAACTATTCAAATGGAGTGAGCACGGTATGCTACGGCCAGGCAATCAACCTCTCTCACACCAATGTTTTCCCCATATAAAGGTGCATTAGCAGACAAATTCTTGTGAGCAAGAATTATAGTGGGAAAAAGTTGCAGCGATACAAACAAAAAATTTCATAACAGAAATTTCATACATTCAACTATTCAAATTGAGTGTGCACGGTATGCTACGGCCAGGCAATCAACCTCTCTCACACCAATGTTTTCCCCATATAAGGGTGCATTGACAGACAAATTCTTATGAGCAAGAATCATAGTGGGAAAAAGTTGCAGCGATACAAAGAAAAAATTTCATAATAGAAATTTCATACATTCAACTATTCAAATGGAGTGTGGACGGTATGCTACGGCCAGGCAATCAACCTCTCTTACACCAGTGTTTCCCCCATGTAAGGGTGCATTGGCAGACAAATTCTTATGAGCAAGAATCATAGTGGGAAAAAGTTGCAGCGATACAAACAAAAAATTTCATAATAGAAATTTCATACATTCAACTATTCAAATGAAGTGTGGACGGTATGCTACGGCCAGGCAATCAACCTCTCTCACACCAATGTCTTCCCCATATGAGGGTGCATTAGCAGACAAGTTCTTATGAGCAAGAATTATAGTGGGAAAAAGTTGCAGCGATACAAACAAAAAATTTCATAATAGAAATTTCATACATTCAACTATTCAAATGGAGTGTGGACGGTATGCTACGGCCAGGCTATCAACCTCTCTCAGACCATTGTTTCCCTCATGTAAGGGTGCATTAGCAGACAGATTCTTATGAGCAAAAATTATAGTGGGAAAAAGTTGCAGCGATACAAACAAGAAATTTCATAATAGAAATTTCATACATTCAACTATTCAAATGGAGTGTGGACGGTATGCTACGGCCAGGCAATCAACCTCTCTCACACCAATGTCTTCCCCATATAAGGGTGCATTAGCAGACAAATTCTTATGAGCAATAATTATAGTGGAAAAAAGTTTCAGTGATACAAACATAAAATTTCATAATAGAAATTTCATACATTCAACTATTCAAATGGAGTGTGGACGGTATGCTACGGCCAGGCAATCAACCTCTCTCACACCAATGTCTTCCCCATATAAGGGTGCATTAGCAGACAAATTCTTATGAGCAAGAATTATAGTGGGAGAAAGTTTCAGTGATACAAACAAAAAATTTCATAATAGAAATTTCATAATAGAAATTTCATACATTCAACTATTCAAATGAAGTGTGGGCGGTATGCTATGGCCAGGCAATCAACCTCTCTCACACCAATGTCTTCCCCATATAAGGGTGCATTAGCAGACAAATTCTTATGAGCAAGAATTATAGTGGGAAAAAGTTTCAGTGATACAAACAAAAAATTTCATAACAGAAATTTCATACATTCAACTATTCAAATGGAGTGTGGATGGTATGCTACGGCCAGGCAATCAACCTCTCTCACACCAATGTCTTCCCCATATAAGGGTGCATTAGCAGACAAATTCTTATGAGCAAGAATTATAGTGGGAAAAAGTTGCAGCGATACAAACAAAAAATTTCATAATAGAAATTTCATACATTCAACTATTCAAATGGAGTGTGGACGGTATGCTACGGCCAGGCAATCAACCTCTCTCACACCAATGTTGCCCCCATGTAAGGGTGCATTAGCAGACATATTCTTATGAGCAAGAATTATAGTGGGAAAAAGTTGCAGCGATACAAACAAAAAATTTCATAACAGAAATTTCATACATTCAACTATTCAAATGGAGTGTGGACGGTATGCTACGGCCAGGCAATCAACCTCTCTCACACCAATGTTTTCCCCATATAAAGGTGCATTAGTAGACAAATTCTTGTGAGCAAGAATTATAGTGGGAAAAAGTTGCAGCGATACAAACAAAAAATTTCATAACAGAAATTTCATACATTCAACTATTCAAATTGAGTGTGCACGGTATGCTACGGCCAGGCAATCAACCTCTCTCACACCAATGTTTCCCCCATATGAGGGTGCATTGGCAGACAAATTCTCATGAGCAAGAATTATAGTGGGAAAAAGTTGCAGCGATACAAAGAAAAAATTTCATAATAGAAATTTCATACATTCAACTATTCAAATGGAGTGTGGACGGTATGCTACGGCCAGGCAATCAACCTCTCTCATACCAATGTCTTCCCAATATAAGGATGCATTAGCAGACAAATTCTTATGAGCAAGAATTATAGTGGGAAAAAGTTGCAGTGATACAAACAAAAAATTTCATAATAGAAATTTCATACATTCAACTATTCAAATGAAGTGTGGACGGTATGCTACGGCCAGGCAATCAACCTCTCTCACACCAATGTTTCCCCCACGTAAGGATGCATTAGCAGACAAATTCTTATGAGCAAGAATTATAGTGGGAAAAATTTGCAGCGATACAAACAA
Source organism: Endomychus coccineus (assembly GCA_958510875.1). Classification (NCBI taxonomy): domain Eukaryota; kingdom Metazoa; phylum Arthropoda; class Insecta; order Coleoptera; family Endomychidae; genus Endomychus; species Endomychus coccineus. The sequence goes on along the minus strand of OY294068.1, from coordinate 153,320,644 downwards.
AAAATTTCATAACAGAAATTTCATACATTCAACTATTCAAATGGAGTGTGGACGGTATGCTACGGCCAGGCAATCAACCTCTCTCACACCAATGTCTTCCCCATATAAGGGTGCATTAGCAGACAAATTCTTATGACCAAGAATTATAGTGGGAAAAAGTTTCAGTGATACAAACGAAAATTTCATAATAGAAATTTCGTACATTCAATTATTCAAATGGAGCGTGGACGGTATGCTACGGCCAGGCAATCAACCTCTCTCACACCAATGTCTTCCCCATATAAAGGTGCATTAGCAGACAAATTCTTATGAGCAAGAATTATAGTGGGAGACAGATTCAGTGATACAAACAAAAAATTTCATAACAGAAATTTCATACATTCAACTATTCAAATGGAGTGTGGATGGTATGCTACGGCCAGGCAATCAACCTCTCTCACACCAATGTCTTCCCCATATAAGGGTGCATTAGCAGACAAATTCTTATGATCAAGAATTATAGTGGGAAAAAGTTGCAGCGATAAAAACAAAAAATTTCATAACAGAAATTTCATACATTCAACTATTCAAATGGAGTGTGGACGTTATTATGGCCCGGCAATCAACCTCTCTCACACCAATGTCTTCCCCATAAAAGGGTGCATTAGCAGACAAATTCTTATGAGCGAGAATTATAGTGGGAAAAAGTTGCAGTGATACAAACAACAAATTTCATAATAGAAATTTCATACATTCAACTATTCAAATGGAGTGTGGACGGTATGCTACGGCCAGGCAATCAACCTCTCTCATACCAATGTCTTCCCCATATAAGGGTGCATTAGCAGACAAATTCTTATGAGCAAGAATTATAGTGAGAAAAAGTTGCAGTGATACAGACAAAAAATTTCATAATAGAAATTTCATACATTCAACTATTCAAATGGAGTGTGGACGGTATGCTACGGCCAGGCAATCAACCTCTCTCACACCAATGTCTTCCCCATATAAGGGTGCATTAGCTGACAAATTCTAATGAGCAAGAATCATAGTGGAGAAAAGTTGCAGCGATACAAACAAAAAATTTCATAACAGAAATTCCATACATTCAACTATTCGAATGGAGTGTGGCTGGTTCGCTACGGTCAGGCAATCAACTTCTCCTACACGAATGTCACCCCAAGAAAATGGTGCATTAGTGGCACATTCTCATGGGCACGAATTAGCGTAGAAGAAAAATTCAATGCATTCAATTGTTCAAAGGACGCTACGGCCAGGCAGTTTTTAAAACCGAAAAATACTCAAGAGTGACGACATTATAATAAGTAGTTCAGTAAACGGGGGACTTGATCTGTGAGCGCTCATCAGATTCGTCTTGACATCTAGATCAAAGCTTACCACTTTTGGTCTTTGAGAAATTGTTTATTTCCTTAATAAGCAATAAGTATCTGCAAAAAAATTTTTAACTACGCTATTTTCCATTGATTTTAACCAGGTAAAGTGTATTTCTCATTTATTTGACCGATAAACAGTGCTTATTCAATGTTTATAATAATATTTCCATTGACTGTTTATTGATAAACACTTTCTTAGTTATTTAATTGACAAACAATATAAACATTTTCCAAATATTCGTCATTAGAGTCATTTAAATGCTAAATATGAATATGATGTCCATCATTCAATTAGTTAATGAACAGTTTCTCAGTTAACCAATGAACAAAAAAATAAAATTTCCTAAATATTCGACCTTAGGAGTTATTCTCGGATAATTAGGAACTGAATAAATGTTCTTTAATACCGAAGAAAGGTTTGAATCTGGAATAAATAAAAAAAAACATTTGAAATTATATTTAAATTAGTTTCATTTAAGTAAGACAAATTTTAGATGATTATATACACATTATTCAATATTATCATAATTATTATAATTTTCAGCATTGTCATCTCCATTATTATCATCATTATTACAACATGGTGTACAAATATCTGCATCGCTGTCATCTTCATTTTCAATCATATTATCATCACATTCGTCATCATTCCCTTCTTGAAGATTATTTTTTCTACAATTATTCGAAAAGTTCCCCATACCATGCATATCAGCATAATTAAAAATAGACATCAAAATCATGTTTGGCAGGTCCTAATTATCCGAATATGACTCTAATGTCGAACATTTAGAAAACTTTATTTTTTCGTTCATTGATTAAATAAGAAATTGTTTATTAACGAATTATATAAGCAATTTATTGAATAATGGACTGTTATGAAATTTTTTGTTTGTATCGCTGCAACTTTCTTCCACTACGATTCTTGCTCATAAGAATTTGTCTGCTAATGCACCCTTATATGGGGAAGACATTGGTGTGAGAGAGGTTGATTGCCTGGCCGTAGCATACCGTCCACACTCCATTTGAATAGTTGAATGTATGAAATTTCTATTATGAAATTTTTTGTTCGTATCGCTGCACCTTTTTTCCACTATAATTCTTGCTCATAAGAATTCGTCAGCTAATGCACCCTTATATGGGGAAGACATTGGTGTGAGAGAGGTTGATTGCCTGGCCGTAGCATACCGTCCACACTCCATTTAAATAGTTGAATGTATGAACTTTCTATTATGCAATTTTTTGTTTGTATCGCTGCAACTTTTTTCCACTATAATTCTTGCTCATAAGAATTTGTCAGCTAATGCAACCTTATATGGAGAAGACATTGGTGTAAGAGAGGTTGATTGCCTGGCCGTAGCATACCGTCCACACTCCATTTGAATAGTTGACTGTATGAAATTTCTATTATGAAATTTTTTGTTTGTATCGCTGCACCTTTTTTCCACTATAATTCTTGCTCATAAGAATTCGTCAGCTAATGCACCCTTATATGGGGAAGACATTGGTGTGAGAGAGGTTGATTGCTTGGCCGTAGCATACCGTCCACACTCCATTTGAATAGTTGAATGTATGAAGTTTCTATTATGTAATTTCTTGTTTTTATCGCTATCACACTCCATTTGAATAGTTGAATGTATGAACTTTCTATTATGAAATTTTTTGTTCGTATCGCTGCACCTTTTTTCCACTATAATTCTGGCTCATAAGAATTTGTCAGCTAATGCACTCTTACATGGGAAAGACTTTGGTGTGAAAGGGGTTGATTGCCTGGCCGTAGCATACCGTCCACACTACATATGAATAGTTGAATGTATGAAATTTCTATTATGACATTTTTTGTTTGTATCGCTGCAACTTTTTTCCACTTTAATTCTTGCTCATAAGAATTTGTCAGCTAATGCAACTTTATATGGGGAAAAAATTGGTGTGAGAGAGGTTGATTGCCTGGCCGTAGCATACCGTCCACACTCCATTTGAATAGTTGAATGTATGAAATTTCTGTTATGAAATTTTTTGTTTGTATCGCTGCAACTTTTTTCCACTACAATTCTTGCTCATAAGAATTCATCTGCTAATGCACCCTTATATGGGGAAGACAATGATGTGAGAGAAGTTGATTGCCTGGCCGTAGAATACTATCCACACTCCATTTGAATAGTTAAATGTAAGAAATTGCTGTTATGAAATTTTTGATTTGTTTCGCTGCAACTTTTTCCCACTATAATTCTTGCTCGTAAGAATTTGTCAGCTAATGCAACCTTATATGGGGAAGACATTGGTGTGAGAGAGGTTGATTGCCTGGCCGCAGCATACCGTCCACACTCCATTTGAATAGTTAAATGTATGAAATTTCTATTATGAAATTTTTTGTTCGTATCGCTGCACCTTTTTCCCACTATAATTCTTGCTCATAAGAATTTGTCTGCCAATGCACCCTTATATGGGGAAGACATTGGTGTGAGAGAGGTTGATTGCCTGGCCGTAGCATACCATCCACACTCCATTTGAATAGTTGAATGTATGAAATTTCTATTATGAAATTTGTTGTTTGTATCACTGCAACTTTTTCCCACTATAATTCTTGCTCATAAGAATTTGTCTGCTAATGCATCCTTATATGGGGAAGACATTGGTATGAGAGAGGTTGATTGCCCGGCCGTAGCATACCGTCCACACTCCATTTGAATAGTTTAATGTATGAACTTTCTATTATGTAATTTTTTGTTTGTATCGCTGCAACTTCTTTCCACTATAATTCTTGCTCATAAGAATTTGTCAGCTAATGCATTGTCACATAGGGAAGACAATGATGTGAGAGAAGTTGATTGCCTGGCCGTAGGATACCGTCCACACTCCATTTGAATAGTTGAATGTATGAAATTTCCATTATGACATTTTTTGTTTGTATCGCTGCAACTTTCTTCCACTATAAATCTTGCTCATAAGAATTTGTCAGCTAATGCAACTTCATATGGGGGAAAAATTGGTGTGAGAGAGGTTGATTGCCTGGCCGTAGCATACCATCCACACTCCATTTGAATAGTTGAATGTATGAAATTTCTGTTATGAAATTTTTTGTTTGTATCGCTGCAACTTTTTTCCACTACAATTCTTGCTCATAAGAATTTATCTGCTAATGCACCCTTATATGGGGAAGACAATGATGTGGGAGAAGTTGATTGCCTGGCCGTAGAATACTATCCACAGTCCATTTGAATAGTTAAATGTAAGACATTGCTGGTATGAAATTTTTGATTTGTTTCGCTGCAACTTTTTCCCACTATAATTCTTGCTCGTAAGAATTTGTCAGGTAATGCACTCTTATATCAGAAAGTCATTGTTGTGAAAGAGGTTGATTGCCTGGACGTAGCATACCGTCCACTTTCCATTTTAATAGTTAAATGTAAGAAATTGCTGTTATGAAATTTTTGATTTGTTCCGCTGCAACTTTTTCCCACTATAATTCTTGATTATAAGAATTTTTCGGCTGATGCACCTTTCCATAAGGAAGACATTGGTATAGGAAAAGTTGATTGCCTGGCCGTAGCGAATCATCCACACTCCTTCTGAATAGTTGAAAGTATGAAATTTCTGTTATGAAATTTTTTGTTTGTATCGCTGCAACTTTTTTCCACTATAATTCTTGCTCATAAGAATTTGTCAGCTAATGGAACTTTATATGGGGAAAAATTTGTTGTGAGAGAAGTTGATTGCCAGGCCGTAGCATACCGTCCACACTCCATTTGAATAGTTGAATGTATGAAATTTCTGTTATGAAATTTTTTGTTTGTATCGTTGTAACTTTTTCTCACTATAATTCTTGCTCATAAGAATTTGTCTGCTAATGCACCCTCATATGGGGAAGACAATGATGTGGGAGAAGTTGATTGCCTGGCCATAGAATACTATCCACACTCCATTTGAATAGTTAAATGTAAGAAATTGCTGGTATGAAATTTTTGATTTGTTTCGCTGCGACTTTTTCCCACTATAATTCTTGCTCGTAAGAATTCGTCAGGTAATGCACCCTTATATGGGAAAGTCATTGGTGTGAAAGAGGTTGATTGCCTGGACGTAGCATACCGTCCACTTTCCATTTTAATAGTCAAATGTAAGAAATTGCTGTTATGAAATTTTTGATTTGTTCCGCTGCAACTTCTTCCCACTATAATTCTTGTTCATAAGAATTTTTCGGCTGATGCAACTTTCCATAAGGAAGACATTGGTGTAGGAAAAGTTGATTGCCTGGCCGTAGCGAATCATCCACACTCCATCTGAATAGTTGAATGTATGAAATTTCTGTTATGAAATTTTTTGTTTGTATCGCTGCACCTTTTTCCCACTATAATTCTTGCTCATAAGAATTTGTCAGCTAATGCAACCTTGTATGGGTAAGACATTGCTGTGAGAGAGGTTGATTGCCTTGCCATAGCATACCGTCCACACTTCATTTGAATAGTTGAATGTATGAAATTGCTGGTATGAAATTTTTGATTTGTTTCGCTGCAACTTTTTCCCACTATAATTCTTGCTCGTAAGAATTTGTCAGGTAATGCACTCTTATATCAGAAAGTCATTGGTGTGAAAGAGGTTGATTGCCTGGACGTAGCATACCGTCCACTTTCCATTTTAATAGTTAAATGTAAGAAATTGCTGTTATGAAATTTTTGATTTGTTCCGCTGCAACTTTTTCCCACTAGAATTCTTGATTACAAGAATTTTTCGGCTGATGCACCTTCACATAAGGAAGACATTGGTGTAGGAAAAGTTGATTGCCTGGCCGTAGCGAATCATCCACACTCCTTCTGAATAGTTGAATGTATGAAATTTCTGTTATGAAATTTTTTGTTTGTATCGCTGCAACTTTTTTCCACTATAATTCTTGCTCATAAGAATTTGTCAGCTAATGCAACCTTGTATGGGGAAGACATTGGTGTGAGAGAGGTTGATTGCCTGGCCGTAGCATACCGTCCACATTCCATTTTAATAGTTAAATGTAAGAAATTTCTGTTATGACATTTTTTGTTTGTTTCGCTGCAACTTTTTCCCACTATAATTCTTGCTCATAAGAATTTTTACGCTGATGCACCTTTTCATAAGGAAGATATTGGTGTAGGAAAAGTTGATTGCCTGGCCGTAGCGAATCTACTACACTCCATCTGAATAGTTGAACGTATGAAATTTCTGTTATGAAATTTTCTGTTTGTATCGCTGCAACTTTTTTCCACTATAATTCTTGCTCATAAGAATTTGTCAGCTAATGCAACCTTATATGGAGAAGACATTGGTGTGAGAGAGGTTGATTGCCTGGCCGTAGCATAGCGTCCACACTCCATTTGAATAGTTGAATGTATGAAATTTCTATTATGAAATTTTTTGTTTGTATCGCTGCACCTTTTTTCCACTATAATTCTTGCTCATAAGAATTTGTCAGCTAATGCACTCTTACATGGGGAAGACATAGGTTTGAGAGAGGTTGATTGCCTGGCCGTAGCATACCATCCACACTCCATTTGAATAGTTGAATTTATGAAATTTCTATTATGACATTTTTTGTTTGTATCGCTGCAACTTTTTTCCACTATAATTCTTGCTCATAAGAATCTGTCTGCTAATGCACCCTTATATGGGGAAGACAATGATGTGGGAGAAGTTGATTGCCTGGCCGTAGAATACTATCCACACTCCATTTGAATAGTTAAATGTAAGAAATTGCTGGTATGAAATTTTTGATTTGTTTCGCTGCGACTTTTTCCCACTATAATTCTTGCTCGTAAGAATTTGTCAGGTAATGCACCCTTATATGAGAAAGTCATTGGTGTGAAAGAGGTTGATTGCCTGGACATAGCATACCGTCCACACTCCATTTTAATAGTTAAATGTAAGAAATTGCTGTTATGAAATTTTTGATTTGTTCCGCTGCAACTTTTTCCCACTATAATTCTTGATCATAAGAATTTTTCGGCTGATGCACCTTACCATGAGGAAGACATTGGTGTAGGAAAAGTTGATTGCCTTGCCGTAGCGAATCATCCACACTCCATCTGAATAGTTGAATGTATGAAATTTCTGTTATGAAATTTTTTGTTTGTATCGCTGCAACTTTTTCCCACTATAATTCTTGCTCATAAGAATTAGTCAGCTAATGCAACCTTGTATGGGTAAGACACTGCTGTGAGAGAGGTTGATTGCCTTGCCGTAGCATACCGTCCACACTTCATTTGAATGATTGAATGTATGAAATAGTAGATGTAGAATACTATCCACACTCCAATTGAATAGTTAAATGTAAGATATTGCTGGTATGAGATTTTTGATTTGTTTCGCTGCAACTTTTTCCCACTATAATTCTTGCTCGTAAGAAATTGTCAGGTAATGCACTCTTATATCAGAAAGTCATTGGTGTGAAAGAGGTTGATTGCCTGGCCGTAGCATACCGTCCACACTCCATTTGAATAGTTGAATGTATGAAATTTCTGTTATGAAATTTTTTGTTTGTATCGCTGCAACTTTTTCTCACTATAATTCTTGCTCATAAGAATTTGACTGCTAATGCACCCTCATATGGGGAAGACAATGATGTGGGAGAAGCTGATTGCCTGGCCGTAGAATACTATCCACAGTCCATTTGAATAGTTAAATGTAAGGAATTGCTGGTATGAAATTTTTGATTTGTTTCGCTGCAACTTTTTCCCACTATAATTCTTGCTCGTAAGAATTTGTCAGGTAATGCACCCTTATATGGGAAAGTCATTGGTGTGAAAGAGGTTGATTGCCTGGACGTAGCATACCGTCCATTTTCCATTTTAATAGTCAAATGTAAGAAATTGCTGTTATGAAATTTTTGATTTGTTCCGCTGCAACTTCTTCCCACTATAATTCTTGCTCATAAGAATTTTTCGGCTGATGCAACTTTCCATAAGGAAGACATTGGTGTAGGAAAAGTTGATTGCCTGGCCGTAGCGAATCATCCACACTCCATCTGAATAGTTGAATGAATGAAATTTCTGTTATGAAATTTTTTCTTTGTATCGCTGCAACTTTTTCCCACTATAATTCTTGCTCATAAGAATTTGTCTGCTAATGCAACCTTGTATGGGTAAGACATTGCTGTGAGAGAGGTTGATTGCCTTGCCGTAGCATACCGTCCACACTTCATTTGAATAGTTGAATGTATGAAATTTCTGTTATGAAATTTTTAGTTTGTATCGCTGCAACTTTTTTGCACTATAATTCTTGCTCATAAGAATTTGTCAGCTAATGCACCCTCTTATGAGGAAGACATTGATGTGAGAGAAGTTGATTGCCTGGCCGTAGGATACCGTCTACACTCCATTTGAATAGTTGAATGTATGAAACTTCTGTTATGAAATTTTTAGTTTGTATCGCTGGAAATTTTTTTCCATTATAATTCTTGCTCATAAGAATTTGTCAGCTAATGCAACCTTATATGAGGAAGACATTGGTGTGAGAGAGGTCGATTGCCTAGCCGTAGCATACCGTCCACACTCCATTTGAATAGTTGAATGTATGAAATTTCTGTTATGAAATTTTTTGTTTGTATCGCTGCAACTTTTCCCCACTGTAATTTTTGCTCATTATAGTTTGTTGGCTAATGTACCTTTTTATAGGGATGACATTGGTGTAAGAGAATTGATTGCCTGGCAGTGACGAACCATCCATACTTCATTTAAATAGTTAAGTGTATGAAATTTCTGTTAGGAAATTTTGTACTCTTTTGAACTTATACGTTGGATTATCCTGTATATGGTTTAAATTTCAAACGAACAACACAGTACGACAATAGGCAATGCATTATATTCCAATAATATCATTATATGTTCGATTAGAAAGAAGAAATAACTAAATAAAGCAGTACGTATTATTAGAATTGGTATAAAATGAATATCGGACGTACGTATATGTATGCCATCTAAATATGAACGTAGTGAGCGAGATGAGTGAGAGGTTTGTAGGGCGGTGGTTGGACTACACGTACAATGTTTCAATAGAGACTAGTAGCCGAGTCGGCAAAAGTGTGGCTGGAAAAGCGTGGATAACTTCACACAAATAAATAATATTGGAGACAAAGACGGTGATGGTCTTTAAGATTCCGAAGATCTACTAGAATCGCGAAGGTTTGTCGAATCTAACGATGAAGGAATGCCATCAAAGAGCCAAAAACTAATAGATAAGTGATTATAAATCAAGATTAGGTATTTATAAATAACAAGATTAATGTCTTAAAAATATCATAATGAATAACGTAATCAATGTAAAGTATCTAAATTCAATAGTACGATTTACATGTATATTCATATATTATGAGATTTTCTATGACATAAATGTAATTAAAATTTGATAAATCAACTGTTTTACTGAAAAAAATAGCAGCAGTCACATTTTTTAGATGAAAACCCCTTTAAATCCTACCTACAGAATTGTACATAATGATTTTCGGATTCGAGCTTTTTTCGTTTCTTTGCAATTTTTGCAATAGTAATGTATATTTTTTTACACCATCAGAAAGTAGAGATTTCAACGAACAAATAGCTCACCGACTTTTTCAAAAAAGCAGATATTTTGACGCGAGAATTTTCGATTGAAAATTAGGGTGCTTTTTCGATATTAAGTCAAAATAAAGTGAAAAAATGAATATTGTAAATCGAAAAAATTACAATGTGTTTGGGACATGAAAAGGTGAGCTTCCATCGAATTTCGTGGAAAAAATTTTTTGTTGTAAAAGATAAAAATAAAAAACCAAAACCTTGGTTATTTGAATTTTTGACATACATTTTGAGGTTAGAGGGTTGAGAAAAAAGTGTAGATACAGAAGTTGTAGATTTTTTTTATTACCTACAACTTTGCCATTCAACTTTCTTCAATAGGACTTGTAGTTTTGCCGGAAATCGAGATAAACCGTTTTTTACCCTTAAAATCTCACCCTCTTCCACTTCCCGACCTCAGATCGCCCGTAAATTATTTTTCCTTTCTTTTTTCTTATATTCTCTTCCTTCTCCAATGGGTTTCATCCTACTATTATTTTTTTTTTGTTTCAAAAATTATCGACCCTGGTCTATAAAAAAAATATTCTTGACAAGTTCATTTCGGTTACATCTTGCATATATTTCACAAGAAGTTCATAAGCGATAAAAGAAAAAAAAATTCTGATAACTAATAGTTAACAGATATAAAATTTCAACTTCAAAAGAGGAAGCGTAATTACACTAAGTTACTTTTTCAGTCTAGTCAAATAATATAGTTCCGACAAATATAAGGGAGGCTGGGCAGACACTTGAACACTTTCATATACAGGCTATCCAAAAATCGCTACATATATGAATGCGGGTGGATATAGCAGGAAATATCAAACTATAGTAACCAGACTTGAATTGAATCACACATTTAGCCAAATTGCTCGTGTAATAACGCTACAATGGTAGATATTAATAACATATTCTTTGGCTGCCCTCCTCACGAAAATGAAAGACGCAGATGATAGTAATACTGATACTATTAGTTACTGGCTAGTCATTAGTAGGATGTACATACTGTTGTTAACTACTGTATAAGTATTACAAATAAACCACGTAATACCCACAATAGTATAATTCCACCTTTCCAAGTGAAAATAATTAACAACTCCTAGAACCTTGGACTTTCCCGTGGCAAACCCATTCAGGGTCCTTTTCGTCAACCCTTCAAAACTGATCGACCTTAAGAAATTCATAACACGCGATAGGGTCTATCTTGTAGAGCAAAACAATGAGTCTGGAATTCACGATTCGCTATATATGAGTCTTGTGAGTTGGAGCGGACCAGACTCGTTGTATTGCTTCACAATATAGACGAGCAAAGATATCTAATGTTTCGAAGCCTAGGCCCTGGTGATGTACGAGAGAAAGGTGGGAAGTCCTTGAAAAATAAACAAGAAATGATTTATTTGGTCATAACTTATTTTATTTCCCAACATTATCTGCTCATTGCCCAATACACTTCATCCAACGTTTTTCTAATCTAGACAATATGGTGGATCACGAAGCAATTCGTAGCGCAATTCATGCAATTTTGCCATTTCGACTGCGGAGCTGTATCGCCTGTGCGTTCTCCTGGTAAAAGATCTATTTTTTCTTTGCCAAATCCAGCCGCTTTCGCTCCAATTAATCTTCTTTTTCAAGGCAAACGATATGGACCATACCATGTGAATCCCGAAAAACTGTCCCCATGACTTTGTTGGCAGATAAACTCACTTTGGCCTTTATCGGCTTCGATTCGCCAGGACAAGTTAACAATTTCGACTGTTTATTCATAGGTGTGTTGTGACGGATCAATGTTTTGTTCACGGTTACGAAACGGCTTAAAAAGACCCCCTTATCGCGCTTGAACATCGCCAAACACTCTCTTGAAGTTGTCACACTGTAGCGCTTGTTGTCAACAGAGGCAAATGCGGCACATATCTGGCTGATAGTTTTCTTGTATTCAAAAAAGTATGCAAAATGTCCCGTACCCGTTTGATATACCCATAGCCTCAGTAATCTTGTGCAATTTAACTAGCCGATCATCCAATATCATACCATGGATTTTATCGACGATTTCTGGCATTGTAACCTCAATTGGACGACCAGAACACTCGGCTTTCTTTGTGGTCATACTGCCACAACAAAAATCAGTGAATTATTATGATTCGTTCCAATAGATATTAACAAGCGATACTTTGGCTTGCGTAATGTTTTTTTACGCAAGAAATAATGTTTAATCAAGACGCAGAATTCACTTTTTTCTATGGTTAGAACATTGTTCACGGTTGCTCCCTTCCGATGGGTGTCAAAACAGAACTAAATGACACATCAGTTTGAAATTTCCATTGCGTTTTAGTCATATACGCATACGTATACACGACCGTGGTTTTAGTTAAAGATATGGGATTTTCAATTCTGCTGCCATCTGTCTTATTTTTCAGGGACTTTTCCACTTGCCTTCGTAAGATGCGCGACTATCACTGATCACGGTTATATTACAGAACAACAAAAATTCCATAAAAGTATTTCAGCTTACCACAAAACTGTACATGAGATGTAATCTAATGCATCGCCTAGTTATAGCTAGATAAGGCGAGTTAATTAATGAGGCTCATCCTATCCTCGAATTTGTCGAATCGTTATGGTACTCAATCAATTTGTAAATAGCGGTATCACGAATTCAATCTTTACACCGATTCATAAAGCATAACCTACTGCTAAGCTTTGGCGGAAGCTGTTCGATAAATACTTAAAGGCGTGTTATAAGTAACAAACAATAATTCATCTAGTTCGGAAATACCATAATATAGCTGAATTGAAAAACAACATGGAAAACTGTGTTGTATGAATAGCTGCTCTATTATATGGAAAGTCTAGACAGAACGAATTCTTTCAGGGATGTTGTTACTTCGCGTCTTTGTTTGGTTACGATAAAAAGTAATCTATATTCTCATACTACACTTTAATCTTATTTCCTAGGAATAAAATAGCTTTATTAAGGTGTAATCCAAATTCACAGATCGTCATATCTCTGCGGGAATATAATAAGTTGAAGTGTATCGAAATTGTTGCTTTGTGGCGACAGTTAATCAATCAAAAATACAGAATGAGCTTTATCCAAATTAAACGACTATAAAATAACAAGATTTGAGTGCTTCAATAGCTTTATAATGAAGAACTGGCATCGGCTTTCTGATATAAGAGTGATGGAGAATAATATTCCAAAATGAAGAGAGGTATGTGTTGTCCTTCAGAATACTAAACAGAATCAGCCCTTATTTGGTATGAACAAGGTATCGGTAATTAGATCAATACCGAAAGTTCTCTGAAATATAGAGAATAAACGATTGAAAGTCTTCTAGCGTCGTGAACCAGAGAAATTTATTGAATAATAATAATAATGATGATAATCTTTATTTGCCATACAGTTGTTACATTTTAACATATTAATTCAAAATTTTATCGAGCAATAAAGATAAAATGAAATCACTGAAGTATCCATCCGATACTTGCATGTGATTCAAAACATATAAAATTCAAATATATATACACAGATACATGCATACATACATACATATATACATACATACATACATATATACATATACATACATATACATACATATACATACATATACATACATATACATACATATACATACATACATACATACATACAAAGACATACGCACATACACACATATACCCATATATACAATATACAATTTTCACAAGATTTAATTCATTTCTACATATATAATATACAGTCTTTTGGCAATGCCAAAATACATATGAGTGAAAAAATAAAAAAATAATTTCACATTCAAAATCTGGGTCCAATCAATGAGATACAAACCGATACAATATATAATATGATGGATTAGTACTTTGATATTCAGTTTCCTCTATTTCTATAGATGAATTTTGGAAAGGTTAGAAAAAATCTATGAATACATTCTCATTGGAACTTCTTGACCTTCGTCTTTGGTGAAGTCGAAAATCCTGGAAGACGTTTTGTTTCTATCAAATCATCATCAACGTTATTTCTATTTATGAGCGCCATATTAAATTTTTGCAGTTTTGAGTATTCCTTTCCATTTCCTTTCATTTGTGTATTATAAGCTACCCATGTAGTCTCATAAATCATGAATATTGAAGAAAAAGTTTTCATATCATAGTAGGTCTTGATTTTCTCAATCTGTCACGTGTAAATGGTATTTTGATACATTATGAAGCACTGTGTCGGTACAATCGGAGTTTACCAAAGAATAAAAACAAACGACATGCCATAAAAATTCATTGCAAAAACCTTCGAATCGGGGTTAAGACATCGGAAATGTATCTGAACATGTATCCCGAAAGATGACAACCTCAGCCAACTTTGTTGAGATTATTGATTAGAAATCTGTCCGAGTTTGGGCAATTTGAAAAGCAAAGACAAAAATATTTAGACAGAATGGATGAAGAAACTGAAGTATATTCAGTCAATGAGGTAAAATAACGTAAAAAGATTGTATACTTTCAAATAAAAGTAGATATTTTGTAGATGATTAAGAACCTGGGTAAATTGTCACGCCAAATTTCCTTCGATGTAGATGTTTCTTCTCATACGAGTACCTGAAGATAGCTAGCAAAAAATGGTTTCGAATGCTAAAAAATTCAGGTATCTCAAAAACTGCACCCATGTGATCCCGAAAAGCGATTCCAACTTTATGATTGGCTACAAAGGAGACTCCATTTCCAGGGTTTCTGGAAAATGCAATTTGGACAGTAGAAATCACTCTTACGAATTGTGAAATATTCAACGAAACAATGAACACATTTGGAGCATGAACAACACCAGCCAATTTCGATCAATTAGACCGTAAGTGCGATTCAGCTTTAACATTACTTATAAAAACACAATTTCGGTAGATTATTTCTTCAACGCCACTCTGAACGGAGAAACCTACTATCATCTCGTCAAATCTCGAAGCCTATTTCGATGATTCCCCTTTGACCAACTACAACAGCATCTGGTTTCAATACGGTGGTGCTCTACCTGACAGCACAAGACAGGTATCTGATAATCTTACTTAAAGATTGATGACAAATGGATAGCGGGTAATGAACCAGTGAGATGACCAGCCAAGTTTATGGATCTCAGTGTCATTCAGAATGTAGTAAGCACCCAGTAGATATTTATACTTTTGGAAATATGCCTAATTGTGTTTTTCCTTTGTTGAATATGTCTCATTCCGAAGAAGACACAGGCCACTGTCTTAAGTTCTTTGGTGCTAACCGTTTCTGGTGTCAATCTCCTCATATTCAAAGGTCATGACGACTGGAAATTAACAGTGTTGCTAAAGGAGGATATATTGGAAACTCCTAAAAAAATGAGGAAACGATTTCTGTAGCTATTCTTGGTGAGAAGTCATCACCGATATCTTCACCTCGTGTTTGTTAATAGCAGGAAACTGAGAATGTCCAAGTAAACAATCAAACCGATGCAACCATTCCGACATCGATGAAAGATATCACGTTAAATAATTGTGAAAATTGTGTTACAAATCATAATCGTTCATTTTAATTCCAATGTTTACGGCAGTTCTAATTGAATTTTAAAATACAAATCAGCTGCAGACGTATTCTACAATTAATAGTCATCTTTTTTATATTACAACGGAAACAGTTATTATCATAACTGGGAGGTAGGCCAATAAGCTTTGCATGCCCGAAGGGTTAAGACGAAGTGAGTGCCGCAGGTTTGGCTTTTGCTTTCGCAACGTTCACGCCGTCTAACATATAAGATGATAAAGAGCGTGCGTTGCAGTCTGTCTAGTTATTTGAGCTTGATTCCGCTAGGTAGAAATCAAAAACCTACTGTATGAACCACTTTGAAGATATTTTCTTTTCAAAAATCGATGGTAAAAGCCGTTACTTTATAGTAATTTATCATTATAAATAAATGGAAGAGCAATTATTTTGTTGTTATACCACTTTTAATAATAATGGAAACGTAACTATAGTTTCAACACCAAAAGAGCATTATCAAACAGATACAAAACTATCTTGTATATCTGCTTGATAATGGCACTTTTCATGTTATTATTAAAAGTGCTATAGAAACAAAGTAATTGTTCTTCTATTAAATATTTCTTCTTCAATATATTTGTTACTGTTTCAAACAACAAAATAGCATGTTTGTTCTAAGTTGGTCAGCATTCCAAACCACCATGTATGTAAAGATGGCAACGATCGATCGAACCGCCGGAATAATCGATTAATTTATTCAGATTAAACAATTTATCATATGAGATGATTTGCTTCGATTGATTAATAATTAAATCATTATTCACTCATTAACGACAGCAGCACCACAAATTGAATCAAAAATATTATTCAGTGTTCTGTCTGTGAACTGTAATTCCATGTTCGGTGTATATGTTACTGTGAAAGACCGATATTCCAGGCTATGAACCGGAAAATAAAATAAAAAAAACATGTGAGCTCGAATCAAAAATTTTTTGCGTTTCCTTCAAGAGGTTCTCAGGATCATTCATACACCTTTAAACCTCTTGGGAACCCCAACCACACCCATTTGGGGCGAAAATGGCCCGAAATCTCCAAGTCTTGAATTGTATTTTCTACAAGAAAGGTATTTTGGCATTTCGAGTGCACCTAGGAGGTTTTTTGGGTCGCTGAATACGATTCCGAAGCCAGATTCACTCGAATATCATCGTAGGGGTGGGAAATTTACAAAAATGACTAATTTGACACGTTTCCAAATTTTCATTATTTATGCATTTTAAAATTACTTTGGAGTAAATCTGGCTTCGGAATCATATTCAGCTACCCAAAAAACCCCTTGGTGCATTCTAAATGCCAAAATCACTTAAATTGCAAAATAACATATTAGGGGTTCGAAATTGGCCAATTTTTTCGATTTGACCACCCCTACGATGGAATGCAAGTAAATCTGGCTAGGGATTCGTGTTCAGCGACCCAAAAAAACTCCAAGATCCACTCGATTGGCCAAAATATCTTTTTTGTAAGAAATACGATTCAAGACTTGGAGATTTCGGACCATTTTCGCCCCCAATGGGTGGAGTTGGGGTTCTCAAGAGGTTTCAAGGTGTATGAATGATCCTGAGAATCTCCTGAAGCTAATGCGGAAAAAATTTGTCAACATTCTCCGATGAAATTCGGAAAACTAAACAGCGGAAAATTTGGCAAACTAACCTGCAGTAACATTGCCGCTTAGACTTATCTATAGCCCAAGTTCGAAACACCAAACAGAAATGTTATCGTAGTTTGGTTTCTAATATTTTTTCGGCTTAGTTCTCCGAAATCCATCACATTTCGAACTTTCACGGTAACGCATTCTAATTATATCATATTATTTATCCATGCACGCTATTCTGTATTCTACATTCTCTGGTGTCTTCGCTGAATTATCATACCACTTTTAAGGGGGTCCCTGCTGTAACCTGTTTCGCCCCCCAAATACTCAATTTAGGGTAGAAAAAGTTGCCACTTAATGTTTCCTTATAACATTAAATGATCTACTCCTGTTTTCGAATCGGTGGATTCAGACTTCTCAATATTCCTTTTAATTTATAGTTTATACAGCTAACTTTCTTTTTATCTCTTTAGTTTGGTGGTTGCCAAATAAATAGTAGTTCCTTTATAAAATATTTATTATCTACTACTAAATAATGAAGAAAATATTTACCAGTTTTCTGGTGTTCCACAATAATAGTGATAAGATTCTGCAAAACCAAATATGTAAAACTAATGTTTCAATCATGGATACGACAATTTAATTGAATGCGAAATATTGATTATTTGATCGCGTCATGAATGTTTCCTTTACAGAGGTATTGTATAGTGAACCACTTTTTTATACGCTTCTGTCTACTGATTCTACACTTCCCAATATAAAATTTAAACTCGAGATATCAGTAATGCTTGATCTGTGTCCGGCTGTACATATGTGGTTTACAGTTGCTGTTTAAAACAAGCAGGTTACGTCTAGGAAAATGAGTAGGATCTTATTTCCACAAACTCTTTAAACTAGGAATTCGCTATTGCTTAACAAGGAGCTTCGCAAGAGTCGGACTCAATTAAGACTTCCAACTACAGGGCTTATGCTTTATCCGTGCTACGTCTGACTGAGACTTATAGTCCAGGCTGTGAACCTGGATTTTAGCTATAATAAAAAAAAAACATGTGAGTTCGAATCAACAATTTTTTTTTGCCTTAGCTTCAAGAAGTTCTCAGGATCATTCATACACCTTGAAACCTCTTGAGAACTTCAACCCCACCCATTGGGGGTGAAACTGGTCCGAAACTTCCAAGTCTTGAATTGTATTTCAAAAAAAAAAGTATTTTGGCATTTCGAGTGCACCTAGGAGGTTTTTTGGGTCGCTGAACACGAATCCGTCACCAGATTTACTTGCAATCCATCGTAGGGGTGGTCAAATCGGCAAAGTTGGCCAATTTCGCACCCCTAATATGTTATTTTGTAATTTACGTGTTTTAGTCATTTCGAATACACCAAGACGGTTTTTTGGGTCGCAGATCATGAATCCGTAGCCACATTTACTTGCAATCCATCGTAGGGGTGGTAAAATCGACGAAATTGGCCAATTTTACACCCCTATATGTTATTTTGCAATTTACGTGTTTTTGGCATTTCGAATGCACCGAGGGGTTTTGTGGGTCGCTGAATACGATTCTGAAGCCAGATTTACTCGAATATCATCGTAGGGGTGGGAAATTTACAAAAATGGCTGATTTGACACGCTTCTAAATTTTTACTATTTTTGCATTTTAAAATTACTTCGGAGTTTTCTCCTTTTTTGATATCAAAAGGATAGGAATATTAGTAATTAATTGAAATAAAATTCAATCACTATATTTTTTTTTCTTACCCTCATTTTTTTTATACAGTTATTTGCAATACTTAATATTCGTCATCAGAATCATCATTTTCATGTATAATGATACCTATAGGTATGCTTTATACTATACCTGGCATAGAGATTTTGTATACACTTGTATGTAAAAAGGAAAAAAAATACATTTTGAAAACCGTTTTATTCTATTTCATGATACCAATATTTCAGTGTACGTAGACGCCCATATTATGATCATCATTGTTGTAAGAGGAACCATAAATATCATTATAATGTATCAACTGATAATTTTGTTTGAAAAAGAATGGACCGCTTTGATGAGGTAGAGACTTTATTGTTAACATTGACAATGGATGAATGATTTTATAGAGCCTCTATAAATGTATAAAACCTTCATAAATCATTAGAAAATGAATGAAATGAAAAAGATATGATCTTTTTTTTTTTGATATACTCAATAATCCCTCCATAAGCAACGCTGAAAAATTATGTTGAAAATCTGTCACCGGATTTGTGTTCAGCGACCCAAAAAACCTCCTTCAAAATACCAAAAACACGTAAAATGCGAAATAAACATATAAGGGGTGCAAAATTGACCAATTTTGTCAATTTCACCACCCCAACGATGGATTGCAAGTTAACCTGGCTTCGGATTCGTGTTCAGCGACCCAAAAACCTCCTTGGTGCATTCGAAATGTCAAAAACACGTAAATTGCAAAATAACATATAAGGGGTGCGAAATTGGCCAATTTTGTCGATTTGACCACCCCTACGATGAACTGCAAGTAAATTTGGCTATGGATTCGTGTTCAGCAACCCAAAAAACCCACTAGGTGCACTCGAGATTTCGGGCCATTTTCGCCCCAATGGGTGAGGTTGGGGTTCCCAAGAGGTTTGAGTTGTATGAATGATCCTGAGAACCTCCTGAAGCTAATGCAAAAAAAAATCTTGATTCGAACTTACATGTTTTTATTTTTATTTTCCGGTTCATAGCCTGGACTATTATTACGGACTTGAAATCAACATTTCAATTGATTCATCATCGGTATGCAATTCGGAGAGTATCTTTTCGGAAGACTTATAATATAGCAAGACAAGGTGATTCTCAGGAGTCGAATACATTACCACCAACTACTAGTGTTATGCCTTGTGTATGCTATCAGTGTCGGGCAATTACCAATAAATCAAACAAGGTTATTCTCAGGAGTTGAATACAAAAACTACCAGGGTTGTGCCTTGTTGAAGCTATTGGAGCGGATAATTATTACGAAGCTAACAAGGTGATTCACAGGAGTCGAATATAATACCTCCAACTACAAGGGTTGAGCATTGCTTATGCAATCGGTAACGGACAAGTATTCATAAGCTAGACGCAAGAGTCGAACTCAAAACTTCCAACTACAGGGTCTATTCCTTGTTCACGCTATCAGTAACATGAAGTTAAAATTGAAATCTGACTTAGGCAACGAAACGGAATTCAATAAATTTTACGGAATCAAAACTAGAATTTTACTCACTCTCAAATCTTTCGGTAATTATATTATAACAGTGGAGTTCAGCACGATTTGCAGTTTTCTCGGCTAGTAGGGAAGTTTTGTCTTATAACTCGGCTAGCAGAAAAGTGATGTTCGAAGGGAAATCGGACACTTTTATACTCTTCAAGGTGAGCGACGTAAATCGCCAAGGTGAGTGGCTGTCATATTCCGTTGACTAGTTTTTCATCATAGACGTGCACAAAGCTTGATCGCTTAACTTTGATCGATGGATTCCAATTGAATTGACTATTACCTAAGTAATGAAGGATGCTTCATCACACTTATTAGACTGAAATAATCAATTCGTTGTTAGTATGTATCTGGTCTTCAGTCACTTAATTAATCAAACATCATTCTTTGATGTTTCAATTTGATTCTCATCAGAATGCATCCTTCGAAGGATAAAGTATGGATACTTCGGAAAAAAAATTGACAATAATGTTCAAGCGAGACCTAAGTTTTGCTTAAGAGCTTTCAAATCTTCCACAAATTTTGTTTCCATGAATGTTTAGAATCATGTAGTACGTATGATGTGCTCATTGTTGTTTTATTATTACGTGAACTCTGATTGAAATGAAATTATTTTCTAAAATATCAGATTAATTGAATGATTGATCAATCGCTTATTTTGTGATGATTTAATCAGTCAACGATTACTATATTTCGATCAATCAAATGATCGATTAATTCATATTTATTGTCATCTCGAGATGTGAATATTCTATCCACGTGAACGCTGCATGCATTTTTATACGTGCGTTCTATTTTGGAAGTGGATAGACTATCACTGTGAGCTACAAATACATGAAAATTACTGACTCGGCAAAGTCCAGACATCTGGCAATCCTAGGTCACTCAACGTCCGCCCGAGCACCCGTATATTATAGAGGGCCCTCCGGTACGTGTAGAAATTGCCACTATTTCTCTCTACAATCGGCCAGATAGTTAGAGCACAGGAACATGCGTGAAACAGAGCGAATATCATCGAATATTCCGAAGGACAGCTGTGTTCAAAAACTTGAGAACAACTCAAGGTACTACTTTGCATTTCCAAGACAGTAAATTTCGAGCATCATATCTAGTTTGCGTCAAAATTTCAAATGAATTGCATTCACTGTTTGGCGTCTACACGAAAATATACCATGTGTGTATTCCAGCAAATGGCCCGGATTTTCCATTTTCCGACTCCAGATTCTGATTCAGCGGACCTAAAAACCCTTGGTACCAAAGTCATGAGTGCGCTCATTCACCATTCTACAGGTGATCTAGAAGCCAAACCCAACACAATGCAAAAAAAAATTTCCAATCCAGTTTTGTATCTCAAATTTTAGATGATATTTACATATTTGACTGGACTAAAAGTGATTGTTCTTTCACTTAATCATAATGATAAATTACCATAAAGTAGCTGCCTCTACCATAAATCATTGCAATTAACTAGATAAAAAGTAGAACGAAATACAATTCAAAATATGGTTCGAAAACTTAAACTCTACTAAATGCGACGGCATTGCGGTCAATCAATGATAATCTTTGAAATATCCATTATTTTTCGGCCTATTTGAATGAGCTTTACTCTTGAAGTTGTGGCGTTTCTCACTTCAATAGAAGGCTCGCGAGATTTAATGTTTCTGCCGCTGACGTTCGAAAGAAGGGTGGGACTGTTGAAACTGGAATTCTTCACAGACAAAACGTGGAGGTAGATAATCGGTCATCGATTTTTACGTAATAATAATAGGCTCTTCATACTTTTTTCTCGAGTATTACGTTGAAGCGAAAATTCAACAATAACGGCATGATAAATATGAAGGGACATTTCATAAAAGATGGAATGGATATAATTTCAGCTTGCTTTCATATCGGAAGTAATCGTGGTTCCACTTCATTTTAGCAGAAGGAATATTTCATCATTTATCGGTCGAAAGAATTTTATATTTTCCATTGTTCAAAATCTGGATCTTTGAATACGAATTCAATTATCTTCTTATTGCCTGTATTTATATGAATATGGAAAACGTACTTCCTCGCGAATTACAGTGACTTATCAGTGAAATGTTTGTTAAGTGAAATTGTCCAATAATTATGAATGAACGACCATTTTTGTAGGAAAATACAAATTCACCATTGTAAACCGGTAAAAAATCTTTCTCTTTTGAAGCTCACCAATTAAAAAGTGATTCAATTGTCATTTAACCCCTTGAATCTGTGATGTGATTGTGCTAGGAATCTTGGATACCCAGTCCACGGATGAGGAATGAACTCAAATGAGCCGGCGTTTAATAATAAGGTCTATTTTTAGATATAAATGTTGCATTGGATGTCCAAATATGCCACTCTTCGGCTCCTTCGAAAATTTCACTTATTACTATGATAATCTGTGAAATAATCAGTAACTTGAATGATGTACTCTGCATCACCGGATATTAAGCTTAACCTAGAATTCCCAAATATGTTGCAAGTGATGCATCATTTGATTCAAGGTCAAGAACAGGGTTGGAACGGTTAATTCAATCTGAAAACAAGGAAGTTTGTACCATGATAAACTGCATGAACTGTAGACTACAGATAATTAGCTTCCTCCGGAAATAAATTGCAAATGGTTGGAAACAGATAAAGTCATGGAAACGCTGGTATTAACATTAGAAGCTTATTCGAATGTGCATTATAATGTGTTTCAAAAAGGTCGATATTGGAACCATTATCGTATTATCATACTCTATTATCTATTAACTTATTGATGAATAATAAAAGAGATCACACTGTGGATACGATACCACACTTTGAACAATAAATAAACACCCTTATCTACTTAAGATACTGTTAAAGTATTAAGAAGTAAACTAAATTCTAAATCAAAACGTGGGATAAATCGGAAGTTAATAAATTGCTTTTTTGTTTATACATTTCCATCCCTTCTAAACTACTTAGAAATTTGTCTGTACTGTGTTTTAAGAGTGATGAGCTCTTTAGAGAAATGGTGTGACCTGTATTGAAACATGGTCGGCTAACGTTGATTTTCCCCATTATTTCTCTTTATATGGGCAAAATGTTCTTTACACCGAGTTAAAATGTTCCTTTTAGTTTGACCCACATGGCATTTTGAACACAACTAGCTAACAACGTATTTTGTAAATTCCGGATTTGTCAAACTCTCAAGCAAGGAAGGATGATATGTGGAACTGTAGAATTTTATTGAAGTATTTGAAGTTAGTGGTTCTAACTTGGATAGTTGGTTGCGTTCCAATTTCCTTTTTTGACAAGAAATTGAATTATTGATCGAAGAGTTGACGTTATCATGTCCAATGCTATTTGCTAGTTTCTCAATTCCGTTGATACAATTTTGCTGGCTCAGAGGGACGTTCAATATTCTATGACAAGACTATTAAATGGAGCTATCTTATATTCAAATAGTGTAGCTGAATCCGCCGGAGTATACCTATTTGTTGGAGTGGGTTTTCTGTATATATGAAAATCGAAGTCATTATCATGTTCTATAATTTTGATATCGAGGGAAGGAAGCTGATTATCTGTTTCTATTTCGACCTTGAACAAATTAGCTATTTAGGCCAGGAATTTAAGGAGGAAAAGCGACGATTTTTGTCCGAATTTCCGCGAGGTCTAATTTTGGTTTGTTCTCATGTATTTTGACACGGTAAACACGATGATGTAGTTTAAATTTGAATTAACTTTGTGTTCGAAAAACTATGGCCATTGTTTTGAACCAAAAATGGTAATTTTTTAATTTTTTGCGTTTTGAGACAAAGGTATGGGTTGTATGAAAAAATGTTTATGCTAAAGTTGTTGGAAAAATCAATACCTGATTTTGTCTCTGATCCGAAGTCAATTCGAGGTCATGGGCACAAGATAAGGCCCATTTAGTGAGTATTTTAGCACATTGAAAAATTGAGTATATGTCAAAGAGTTTTTGTTCTTTTCATATTCTGTTTCAGATGTTCACAAATCTACATACGCTCACACATTCACACAAAACGATTATAAGCATTCATTGAATAATTTCGCGCGCGGAATCTATTGTTGAAGAATCTTGTCTTCCGGATGGATTTCGCGTCACAATAGCTCGACTTGATGCCGACGTTTCGCCAACCATTACAGGTGGCATCTTCAGGGCAGGCTTGAGGCTTGAACTGAAACTGGTTCTACTGGTTTCTGTAGCCGTATTTATTGGAGGAAAAATCCTTCACGCTACATAGTTCACTGCCTTTATTCCGGTGGTTAACTTCGTTCCGGCACCTGGCCGTGTCGATGTGCGATCATGTGCGAAGCATAATTTTCGAGGATGGGTTTCCAAATGTTGGGAAGGTAATATCCTGAGTCACGGTTCAGATTATTAGGATGTTTTAGAATTTCTATAGCTTCAAGGATTTTTCGCTTATAGAAGTTTGGGGCTCGGACTAGGATTTTAGTATCTTCAAAAAGGATTTGATGATTTGTGTCAAACTTGTGTTCCGCAAGTGCAGATTGAAACGAATGCGGAACGGTTTTAATGGCCCAACTAGCTCAAATTAAAGTATTTCGTCTCAGGGCTCGTAGTGAAACGTGCCTTGTGATTCTAGACTGGTGAATTGCCGAGCGCCAACTGCTTAATAAAAACTATAAAAATAAATGAGTTCACAGTCAAGAATACAAGAACTACGAGATGGTTTTATAGTTGATGGGAATTCAGAAAAATAATACAAGTTCAACTTAACAATTTGATTTATTCCAACGGAATTTGATAATAATTTAAAGGAGTTACAATTTTAGTATAATATAAAATAAAATTGAATTTTGAATAAACACACAAATAAAATTGAATACTTGTTACTATTTAAAAATACAATTTGAATGAACATTGATTTTAGCTAAGATTGAAATCAAATATTTAATTAAAACAAAATATCGAATGTTGAGAATTAAAGTGAACCTCGGAATGGGTTCTATAAAATTAGTGGAATACAACTTCAGTTGAATAACACAATCAGAGACATGAAAATATGGTCATTCAAACTAAAAAATGTTACCCTCCTTGAAACTTGATGGATCTGGATGTCGGTCCGGCCAGGAGATTCACAAAACCGTCTCGAGAAGAAGAAGAGAGGAACCTCAGTTGTTCTTACCCTGTAATTTCAAAAAACGAACAGAACCTGGCCTAACTTCAAAAAACGAGTAACACAGTTCATTGGAATAACCACGAGATTCCATAACTGACTATGTTATCTTCTCAAATAGTATAAACACTATTACAAAATTGAAATCTTGAAGAGATATCAATTTAGGCAAAAATCTAAATTAATCTGAAAGTATTAAACGGTTACAATTGATACTTAAATTGGCAAATAATTACATGTGACTGAAATAATAATAAGAGAAATGTTGGAATTTGCCAGTTAGCATAAAAATCTGAATTGCTTGAATTGAAATGCACAAATGGATTGGAAAATGTATATAGTATTAACTCTGAATGAGCGTGACAGGCGTAATATAGATATGTATACCCAATAAGCAGTAATTAGGTTACTTGTTTTGTGCTAACCCTTATCAATCTTTACTGCACGTTTTGTCTAGTAAGACCATCCTATGTACTTTGTACTCGGATCACCTTGCGATTCGACTTCCATGGTGAAAAGGATATTGGGATGTAATGAATTTAAATGATTGAGGAAGGGAACAAGCTTTTCGCGACCATGTTGCCAAATAACGAAAGTATCGTCGACATATCTAAACCAACATTTCGGCTTGAGAATCTTGTTCAAAAGCTTCCATGAAGATATTAGCTATGCCATTGACTCATCTGTTCTCAAGCCGAAATGTTGGTTTAGATATGTCGACGATACTTTCGTTATTTGGCAACATGGTCGCGAAAAGCTTGTTCCCTTCCTCAATCATTTGAATTCATAACATCCCAATATCCTTTTCACCATGGAAGTCGAATCGCAAGGTTCACTCTCGTTCCTGGATGTATTGGTTAGTCGACAGACTGACGGTACTTTAGGACATTCTGTGTATCGGAAACCCACCCATACCGATAGATACATCAATGGTCTTTCCCACCACCACCCTGCCCAAAAGCAATTTGTCATAAACTCTCTGGTCCACAGAGCTGTCAACCTATCTCAGCCTCAATCCTTGAAATCAGAATTAAAACATCTTTCATCTGCCTTATTATCAAACAATTTCTCCCATTACAACATTCAAAAGGCCATAAAGAAATACACTTCACCTAAAATTTCAAATCGACCTGAGCCAGAAACCCCCCCGCCTGCTTTATCCACGGCCTATCTTCCATATATTCAAAATATAACAGATCGAATTTCCAAAATCCTCAAAAAACATAATATTTCTACCCGTTTTTCCACACTTCCAAAATTATCTCAGTTTTACAAACCTGTCAAAGATCCCCTTCCTCCTCTCCACTTAGAAGGTGTTTATAGCATGCCCTGTTCTTGCGGTAAAGTCTACATTGGTGAAACTGGTCGTACAGTAGCTACTCGTGTGAAAGAACATGAGCGTTGTACAAAGCTTCGTGACACTAGTACATCTGCACTTGCGGAACACAAGTTTGGCACAAATCATCAAATTCTTTTTGAAGATACTAAAATCCTAGCCGTAGCTAAATTCTATCAGCGAAAAATCCTTGAAGCTATAGAAATTTTAAAACATCCTAATAATCTGAACCGTGACTCAGGATATTACCTTCCCAACATTTGGAAACCCATCCTCGAAAATTCCACTTCGCACATGATCGCACAACGACAGGGTCAGATGCCGGAACGAAGTTAATCACCGTAATGACGGCAGTGAACTATGTAGTGTGAAGGATTTTTCCTCCAATAAATACGGCTACAGAAACCAGTAGAACCAGTTTCAGTTCAAGCCTCAAGCCTGACCTGAAGATGCCACCTGTAATGCTTGGCGAAACGTCGGCATCAAGTCGAGCTATTGTGACGCGGAATTCATCCGGAAGACAAGATTTTTCAAGATAAGCTGTCCGCGGAAGTCTACTATCCAAGGAATCTATTGTACCGACCCTCGCCTATTGCCACTAAATGAAATTCCGTGTTAATTTTTTATGATGAAATTCGTTATAACTTGGATTTGTGGACGAATCTCCGTACGCTGTTTCAAACTTAAGCGGTCGAAGTATTCCTCTGTGATATGCCTCTAGGTTTTTGTCGAAAGGCCCAAAATTTGGCCCTCTGCAGATGTTTGGGCTTCTAGAGGGCCCAATTTATTTGGATATGTCCATTTGTACTCAACCGAAATTAATCTGCTTAGACACAAAATACTCGTTATGAAAACTTCTGATAGTACCTAAAAAAATTGAATTCCGTGAAAAATTTCTAACCTTGAAAAAGTTAGATTTTTCGGTGGCTTAAAATTTCCAAAATGGCTTCAAAGTTATGTCTCTGTACCGAAATGCTTTAATTTCGGATATCAGATGCAGAATAATTAAATCCTCCGAACGAATTTAGTTTCAGATGGATAACATGAGTATTTCGTCAAAATCCGATTTTGGCGCCTAAAAATGAAGCCGGAAGAAGAGGAACCGAAACAGAATGTGAAAAAAACAAAAACTCTCAGACATATACTCAATCTTTCAAGCTAAAAAACACACTAAATTAGCCCTATCTTGGGCTCACGATCTCGAATCAACTTAGGACTGTAGCCAAAAATCGCGTATCAATTTTTACAACAACTGTTGTTCAAACATTTTTTTCTTACAACCCGTAGTTTTGTTTCAAAACGCAAATAATTGAAAAATGACAATCATGTGTCCAAAAAATGGCCATAGTTTTTCGAGCACAGGCTTAATCCAAATTTGAATCACACTATCGTGTTCAGCGTGTCAAAATACATAAGAATAGACCAAAATTAGACCTAGCGGAAATTCGGACAAAACAGTTCCTTAAATACCGGGACTAATTAAACATGTTCAAAAAGGTATGTTAATAAAAATCTTTACTTAGAATCGCGAACATATCGGCAAAAGTATTCTGTGCAGTTCTATCAGGGTTATTAATATTTGAAAGCCATTTCTTCAGTATGTTTATCGACTTAGGGTATCTCCAGGTTCAGTTTGATATCTTTCAATTTTGTTATTAGTTCCAAAGAATTTTTCACAGACAGATTTGGTGTGGCTTGAAAGTTGCTGAAATTCGTAACTAACCATTTTGATATGTTACACGTGGGACATAATATTTGAAATGATTGGTCACAGTGTGAACTCTTTTATAGTTCATTAGGCTTGTCTGTATTATCTTCAGCATTGTACAAAATATCATACGATTTATTCTGAGGTCAGAAGTTAACTTATGGCTCTCACTATTGGTTTTTTCTGTAGAGATTGAAATTCCACAATAATAGTTCTTGTGAATATCGAATAATGGTGAAATATTCGTCACTCATAATAGAGTTAGCTTCTATATTGAAAAACCCATTAGGCACACAGAGAATTATCCAATGTTTTCAGAACACTTTGCTCTGCTCATAAACTGATCCTGTATTTAATTTATCTTCCGGCAGTACTCATTATAATATCCTCCTGAGATCATATAGTCTACAAAATAATGGAAGGTAGCTACTTTAAATAAGGCATTCGCGGAATTCTACTATTCAAGATTAAAACTCAACGAACACTAAAGAAAAAACCATGGTTAACATTTCTATTGTGAATTGACTCTATACTATATTGAATTGTTTAGAGTGTGTTCGTCTATCTCTAAGAAGTTTGTTAATTGTTTATGTTCCTAAGAGATTATAAAATATAAATCAAGTATAATTAACTACGGTGTTACATCTGCACTGGATGTATGGAAGTTTTAAGGAGCCCCAGTAACAATGAAACAATTCACATTCTCCTCATCCCATAAATAACCTCAAATTAACAAATTTCTACAAACTAGAAATGTATTCCCTACAGCGCTATTTTCAACAAGATTGACGAAAAAATTCCAGGCCTTCACCAAAGTTGGTAGTTGCAATTATTCTTTGTCGAATGTCAAAGCCACTGTTAACAAATGTGGAATTCACTTAATCTCTCATTATATTCAAACTTAAGTTGTGGTCAATCGATCACGAGACTTCCCCCACTCGTTTTGTTTGTTCAGTTGGATTTGGCTGAATACTATTAATTGCTCAACCAATTTCATAATAAACTTAAATTAGTTCTAATTTTTGAAGCTTGCGTATTAATAATTCATGTTACATTTTCAGAGAATTAGCTATTTTGTATACGATTCTGAATATTTTAAACATGTTTATCTGAAACTAAAATTGTCATGAAAAGGAAGATTTTCAGAATGTATGCCGCATTTTTGGAAATAGATGGCAATCAAATGAATTATCAACAAACATGTATGATATAATCACTCATCTGACCACGTGAGATATATCAAATTCCTGATTGATTTAAGAGGAGGTTGCATGACCCTCTTAATTCAACTGCTTTTAACTCTCAAATATTTTAGTAGGAAGCTACTGATTTCATTACTTTACATGTTATATCAAATAATACAAATTATTAGTAATCTTAAATGTAATTTACAAACAAAAATTGTAATGTTTACCAAGATAGTTATTGATTTTATTAATTTCAAGATCTTCTAGATGCAGGATAACCAATATGGTATCATACTATCGAATGCTATTGCAGCTTTGAGGTATTATTATATAACAAACTGTTACAAACAATTTTGGGTTCTTTACTTATTATATCAAATAATACAAATTATTAGTTATCATGAATGTAATTTACACACAAAAATTGTAATGTTCAGCAAGGTAGTTATTGATTCTATTACTTTTAAAATCTTCTAGATGAAAAATAACCAAGATGGTATCATACTATAAAATGCTCTCGCAGTTTTGAGGTATTATTATATAACAAAATGTTACAAACAATTCTGTGTTCATTACTTATTATATCAAATAATACAAATTATTTGTAATCTTAAATGTTATTTACAGACAATTATTGTATGTTCACCAACTGTTCGAAGAAAGAAAGTAATTGCATGTACTTATTTCAAATAAGGAAAAAAGAAAGTTGCTCAAGAGGTACTCTCCGAAGCTTGACCCGAAGGGAGGTGTATGTAGATGTATGTTCAGTTTTCTAGGTATTCCGGTTCTTTTATATGACTTCTCTTTTTGACGTTTCGATAATATATTTTTATGTTTACTGTTATGTTAATTGGTATTCGCATGTAATTTAGGAAAGAATAGATGACTTCAATTAATGAAATGCGTCAGCAGCCGACTTGTGTTTCGGAATTCAATTAAGACTGCAGGAAATATTGGATCGGTGGTGTGTGAAAGAGTAATGTATATCTAATTACAAATTGATGTATTTGAAATTGATTGAATCTAGCTAATTAAATACCTAACATATCATTCTATGATTTTACACATCTAAATAACTATGATTGTTTTAGGAATTAGTTATGCTATGATTTACATTTCATTTTTAATGCTAATAACTAATCAAGTTTAAGACAGCTATATGGAATTTTCATTTCAAAAAAGTCACTGTCATAAATGTAACAATTTCAGATGATATATTATCTTTTTAGTTTGAATTAAATAGACAACAGAAAGTGGAAATTCAAAATATTTGAATTTAGTTAAGTTTGAATCAGATTATTACAAAGTTTTGGAAAGATTAGAATCAATTTTATTGTTAAAAAAATTTTAAATTTCAATTCGGATTCTTTCCAATATTCAAAATGTTCGTATTATTGTAATCAAATGTAAAGTTTGTGCCTTTCATATGTTTACTAAGTGCAGTGGATAAATTCTTTGTATATTTATGACCATTCAATATTTTATCGAGGTTCTGGGAAGATTGGCCGAAGTATACTTTACCGCAATCTTTACAATGGATGTGATATACGAGTGGGTTATCTTTTTGAAAGGTACGTCGAATTTCAATTTCGTAAAAAGACTTTCGACTTTCCTTGTAAAATACCTTTTTTGACATATATGTAGACCATAAGGTTTTACTATGTTACTTAATTTTTCAGAAAGACCATTAATATATGGTAGTGATATGTATCTCTCATTACTGGTATTGGTTTTACTAGAAGAATTATAAAATTTATGAATTCTGTCCTTATTTATAGAATTGATCAAATCAATGGAACAACCATTCTTTATTAATCAATAGATATAGTTCTTAGTTCAGGAGAAGTCCGTTTAATAGCTCTATCGGAATGCTGTCATTGAATGAGTACTGTCAGAGTAATTATCAACCACAATAATACTCATACCTACACTACTAAATTCAAAACGATCGAACTTCAGATGAATGTGCGTTAACAGTTGATCTATGGCAGGGCATCGAATCGCATTGTATTCATCAATGATGAAGTATCTGTTCAGAGGTTTATATTTACAAATTTGCTTTGAAGAATTGTGCTTTTTGATCACCACCTGGAAGCATCACCACCTGGAAGCATCAGGTGTTAGCTATTTGAGCGAACATTTTGGCCACAACCACAGTTGGAATCAACAGCCCGGTTAACAGAATGATGCAACTCTACAATAGTTTAAACGTAACAGTGGTTATATTTCATGATCGTATTGTCGCATTTAGGAGGGAAATTGTAAAAGCATTTTTGCGGTGACCCTGATCGTTGTGGTTTGTGGATGTGATTGGCTTTTGTGATCCTTACTAGTTAATGTTAATGCTAGCTATTATGTTTTATATATAAGTTTCTTCTATTTTGTAATCTTTGGGAGCACGCTCGGCACGTCGCATCATGTGATGTGGTTTTGTTATTTTTTTTAGTTTGTGTAGCAGTCTTTCTTAGGACTTTGTTTGTGGACTGCTCTTTATATGTTAATGAATAAAAATGAATAAATAAAATTAAAAAATTGCGATATTTTCCTTGACAGTCATTATTTGTAAAGTAATAACCACAAGAACGGCAAGCATCAAACAATGTACGACATTGACTTATAGATTTCTCGAACTTTTAAAATTCATTTTCAAGTTCTTAGTGGGACATCTGTTTATAGATATGAAATATTTTGTCTGTTTACCATGCTGTGGTCTGTTATATCTACTTTCAACAGAAATCGTTCAGTAACATCACAAACTAAATTAGATAGACCTTATCATATTATACAATTAAATATGAAAATTGTATTAGCAGTATTATGAGTAAGCCATACACAACGGTATTAATATTGTGTCGCCAACTTCAAAAATAACTGGCTGACGATTCCATTTAGGATAAGGTTGGTATCGTAAGATACAAAGTGTTGGCTTCAAAACAGATATAACGATCTACACAATGACGTCGGAAAATGTTTGAGGCATCTATTTAGTTCGAAAAATTTGGATTCACAAGAAGTTTCTGATTGTTTTGCGGAAGACCAGCCTAGTAGTTATGCTATAACTAAAATATATCTCGAAGGATTCAAAAGTTTCCCCCATATTTTTGACCTTCAAGTTGCCATTCCACAGAAAATACAACAAATTCATTTGAAAGTTTCCGTTCGCCTTTTCTTCGAAGTTTAAAAAAAATTCAAAATGGAAACAAACAATAACATTATCAGCACAAAAACTCCTCCCAAAAACAAACTTTGTTAAGTGGGTTTCTTACTATTGGGGGAAATAAATCGTTCAAGCTATTTTAACAGGAAAATTCAATAATCATAATATTACTATTATTATATAATAAATATATTATATAATGGTATTATTAGTATATTATTCGATAGGTAACTGATTATGGTTGAAGAAATTTTCACTCAAGAATTGTGAATTTTTCGTTAATAAGTTATGTATATCAATTATGTCTATTATTTCTTTTCGTTGTATATGTACCCTCATTTTTTTATTTTCAACACAATATTTACACTGATGAAAAAATCGATGATAGAAGCCGTTACTTTATGATAATTTACCATTATGATTGAATCAAAGAACAATTACTTTGTTTTATACCACTTTCAATAATAATATGAAAACTGTATTATAGTTTAACTTCGATGTTGAAACTATTAGTAACGTTTTCATATTAATACCAAAATTGGAACAAAAACAATGTAATTGGTCTTTCATTTATCCCAATACTAATAATATATAAAGATGTCGTTTTATTGAAACTCGTTATTTGATTTCTTTGAACTAGACATGATTTTGAAAAGCATGCTATACGTATAATATTCAAATCAAATTCTGCTTATTAGAAACATTTTATTCTCGGAACTCACTATATGATACAACAAATGCAATGTGGAAGGTATGAACTAACTGTGTGGAATTTGTGGTATCTGGATTGATTCCGCGTAACAAGGGTAGGCGGAGAAGCAAATTACAGATAGCAACCGCAAAGAAGGCCGGGACTAATTCCAACGATCTCTTAATTCCACGGTCATGAACCGTGGTTCAATTACTTTGTTCCTTGAGGTTGATGACGAGTGACGGAGAATTCTGAAGTAGAATTTTCCATATACATTTGGAATATTGGAAAGTAAAATGTTAATGAGGTAAAATACCTTTTTTGACATATATGTAGACCATAAGGTTTTACTATGTTACTTAATTTTTCAGAAAGACCATTAATATATGGTAGTGATATGTATCTCTCATTACTGGTATTGGTTTTACTAGAAGAATTATAAAATTTATGAATTCTGTCCTTATTTATAGAATTGATCAAATCAATGGAACAACCATTCTTTATTAATCAATAGATATAGTTCTTAGTTCAGGAGAAGTCCGTTTAATAGCTCTATCGGAATGCTGTCATTGAATGAGTACTGTCAGAGTAATTATCAACCACAATAATACTCATACCTACACTACTAAATTCAAAACGATCGAACTTCAGATGAATGTGCGTTAACAGTTGATCTATGGCAGGGCATCGAATCGCATTGTATTCATCAATGATGAAGTATCTGTTCAGAGGTTTATATTTACAAATTTGCTTTGAAGAATTGTGCTTTTTGATCACCACCTGGAAGCATCACCACCTGGAAGCATCAGGTGTTAGCTATTTGAGCGAACATTTTGGCCACAACCACAGTTGGAATCAACAGCCCGGTTAACAGAATGATGCAACTCTACAATAGTTTAAACGTAACAGTGGTTATATTTCATGATCGTATTGTCGCATTTAGGAGGGAAATTGTAAAAGCATTTTTGCGGTGACCCTGATCGTTGTGGTTTGTGGATGTGATTGGCTTTTGTGATCCTTACTAGTTAATGTTAATGCTAGCTATTATGTTTTATATATAAGTTTCTTCTATTTTGTAATTTTTGGGAGCACGCTCGGCACGTCGCATCATGTGATGTGGTTTTGTTATTTTTTTTAGTTTGTGTAGCAGTCTTTCTTAGGACTTTGTTTGTGGACTGCTCTTTATATGTTAATGAATAAAAATGAATAAATAAAATTAAAAAATTGCGATATTTTCCTTGACAGTCATTATTTGTAAAGTAATAACCACAAGAACGGCAAGCATCAAACAATGTACGACATTGACTTATAGATTTCTCGAACTTTTAAAATTCATTTTCAAGTTCTTAGTGGGACATCTGTTTATAGATATGAAATATTTTGTCTGTTTACCATGCTGTGGTCTGTTATATCTACTTTCAACAGAAATCGTTCAGTAACATCACAAACTAAATTAGATAGACCTTATCATATTATACAATTAAATATGAAAATTGTATTAGCAGTATTATGAGTAAGCCATACACAACGGTATTAATATTGTGTCGCCAACTTCAAAAATAACTGGCTGACGATTCCATTTAGGATAAGGTTGGTATCGTAAGATACAAAGTGTTGGCTTCAAAACAGATATAACGATCTACACAATGACGTCGGAAAATGTTTGAGGCATCTATTTAGTTCGAAAAATTTGGATTCACAAGAAGTTTCTGATTGTTTTGCGGAAGACCAGCCTAGTAGTTATGCTATAACTAAAATATATCTCGAAGGATTCAAAAGTTTCCCCCATATTTTTGACCTTCAAGTTGCCATTCCACAGAAAATACAACAAATTCATTTGAAAGTTTCCGTTCGCCTTTTCTTCGAAGTTTAAAAAAAATTCAAAATGGAAACAAACAATAACATTATCAGCACAAAAACTCCTCCCAAAAACAAACTTTGTTAAGTGGGTTTCTTACTATTGGGGGAAATAAATCGTTCAAGCTATTTTAACAGGAAAATTCAATAATCATAATATTACTATTATTATATAATAAATATATTATATAATGGTATTATTAGTATATTATTCGATAGGTAACTGATTATGGTTGAAGAAATTTTCACTCAAGAATTGTGAATTTTTCGTTAATAAGTTATGTATATCAATTATGTCTATTATTTCTTTTCGTTGTATATGTACCCTCATTTTTTTATTTTCAACACAATATTTACACTGATGAAAAAATCGATGATAGAAGCCGTTACTTTATGATAATTTACCATTATGATTGAATCAAAGAACAATTACTTTGTTTTATACCACTTTCAATAATAATATGAAAACTGTATTATAGTTTAACTTCGATGTTGAAACTATTAGTAACGTTTTCATATTAATACCAAAATTGGAACAAAAACAATGTAATTGGTCTTTCATTTATCCCAATACTAATAATATATAAAGATGTCGTTTTATTGAAACTCGTTATTTGATTTCTTTGAACTAGACATGATTTTGAAAAGCATGCTATACGTATAATATTCAAATCAAATTCTGCTTATTAGAAACATTTTATTCTCGGAACTCACTATATGATACAACAAATGCAATGTGGAAGGTATGAACTAACTGTGTGGAATTTGTGGTATCTGGATTGATTCCGCGTAACAAGGGTAGGCGGAGAAGCAAATTACAGATAGCAACCGCAAAGAAGGCCGGGACTAATTCCAACGATCTCTTAATTCCACGGTCATGAACCGTGGTTCAATTACTTTGTTCCTTGAGGTTGATGACGAGTGACGGAGAATTCTGAAGTAGAGTTTTCCATATACATTTGGAATATTGGAAAGTAAAATGTTAATGAGGTAGAAATTTACCTTTTCATAATCATAACAATAAACACTGAGAAAAAACTTCATTTGTGACAAGTGAAATGGTAATAGTGCTTATTAAAAAAAGAAGCAAAATGGGGGACAAACAAAGTGAGCACTTCCAGTAATTAAACCAAGAAACTTGGTTCAGCTCACTTGATACTAATAAAAAGTTTGATTAAGTTTATTAAGAAATTGAACAATTGCTGAATTGCCTCAAATAATCTTACTGATTGGCACAAGCAAATATGATCATTTGATATAAATCATTTGTGTAGTTATGATAAGTATTATCATGAATAACAATAACTGTACATTTTAATTGCCATTATTGGAATAGATTTAAGAGGAAATGTACTGTTCAATTATTCCTAATATATATTTTAATTATGTGAAACGTTTTTTGTATATCGGCAGGTATATTGTTTATTTGTTCTTAATGAAATGTTTAATTGGTACTAGTATTTATGAACTAGTCACAACTGTCTTTTTAATAAAAACATCAAATATATATTCAGAATGGTCCGCTCGCATAGTGTAGTATTCTCTAGCACCTGTAATGCTGATTTTTCTTCATGCACCTGGTTCATACAAAACCTTAGTGGGCACACTTTAGAACATACAGTTAATAAAATGAGGGGTATGAAACTTGAATTTTTATAGTCTCCAATCAATTCTAAGGGTTACTTTTATATATCACACTTGATATCTAACTGGCCAAGTTTGGGAGCTATAGTCACAGTTTTTCAGAAGTAGCGGCTATGCCGGCTATACATACCCTTCATATCTACATCTGCGAAACTATCGTCAGTAGTTGAGGGTGAGATTATTTTTTCCAAGAAACTACACTCTTTCCCAACAAATATAATAGGATTATGACTATAGATCTAATCGATAAAACCTTTTTTTTTTTCATATTGAACCCGTACTGTCTAGCAAAGAATAATCTTGTACTCAACTTATCTGTAATACTACAGTTTAAGGCATGGATTTGAGGAGAGCCATAGCCATTACTTTTGCATTTAGTTATCAAGTGTACACAACTTGCCGTAAAATTGTTTGTGGAATCAAAAAACACCATAATACACAAGGTCGTCCATTTAAAAAATAGTTCTTTGATGTGCCCTTCGTTATCAGAACACCCTGCATATTCAGAAATAACTTCAAAACGTCCTCACTATATGAGACTCTGTATGAACCTACATACAGAAAGAATGAAATAGCAGTTTTAAAGAAGCTATAGAAAATATTAAACCAAGAGTGGACGACTCTGTACAAATGACTATAATGCAAAAATATGCGAAATTTTTGCTATTTTTCAAGACAGCGATTTGAAGTGTTGTTGTGCCCATAAGACCGCATTAGAATTGAAACCGTTAAAACGTGTAAAATATTTTTTAAAAGTAAAAATTGTTGTTTTTCAACTTGCGACATCAAACAGATCTCAATATCCAGTTTTCTTAAAAACTAAATTTCCAGAGATACGACGCTTTGTAAGGTTAACGATGATACGTTAGAATTTAAAATACATCATCCTAATAATGCCATAAAAGAACATACATTCTAATAACTCTAAACGTATTTTATGGGTATGATAAGCGGGAAATATATTTTTTTTATTCTATAACAAACTTAAATTATAAGTCTTTGAATAATAACACAG
Source organism: Endomychus coccineus (assembly GCA_958510875.1). NCBI lineage: Eukaryota > Metazoa > Arthropoda > Insecta > Coleoptera > Endomychidae > Endomychus > Endomychus coccineus. The sequence goes on along the minus strand of OY294068.1, from coordinate 153,282,614 downwards.
CTTTGACAATATAATGCAGGCTTGTTCTTCAGTAGGTATATAATACTTCAATTGCTTCAATCGCAACTTGAAGTTTAAAACATTCATCGGTAATTTCTCCTTTTGAAAAAAAAATATTTTTAACTCTTAATCTATTAGAGAAGGTCATTGAACAGTTTTCTGAATGAAATAATCCTAAAGGAAAATTTTATAAATACAAATTCACTCATGGTGCACTTTATTGTGTGATCTTGGAAATACGACGTTAATTCGGAAAAACAATTCTTTTCTTATACTTTTCAATATAGTACTCAAAAATGAATGCATTTCATTCTGCTTTTCTTTTCATAAATCTCCGGCATATTACAAAAAAGTTTATGATTATAGGATAGGTATAGGTGCTCTTAATCTAGTTATTAGTCATTCTGCTAGACAAAACACTTTCACTGCTAATCACATTCACACCCACCTTGAAATGTTCTCCCATGCCACAATCGGTTTTGTCTGTGACTGAACTTTATTTTGATCTAAAATGATTTATTCTACTGCAGAAAGAGTATCGCTGGTTGAACTGTATTATGAAAATGGTAGATGTGCTAATATTGCAGCACAGGTACTCAATGAAATGAATCCAGATCGAGAATACATGTTTGAGCTAATAACAAAATTTTGGGAGTCAGGATCAGTGACAAACCGAAAATCAAGCTCCAAATCGAAGGACAGTGGGAAGCAAAGAAGTGGAAGTTGCTGTTTTGGGCCTCGTCAATATGGACCCTACATTGAGCACCAGGCAACTATCTGTAGTGTGTGGCATATCTCGTACCAGTATTTACAGAATTTTGAAGACTCATAAATTTCACCCCTACAAAATTCATCTTGTACAACAATTAAACGAAGATAACTTTGACAGACGTTTGGAACTTTGCGAGATTATGACTGGACGAATGATGAATAATCCGAATTCAGTGTTCAACATTTGTTTTTCCGATCAGTGTTCGTTTTTTCTAAATGGGACTGTTAATCGTCATAATTCTCGATATTGGTCTGACGAAAATATAAATCTATTCCATGTGGTTCACACTCAACATTCTGAGAAATTGAATGTCTGGGTTGGAATTTATGATTGTTTAATTGGTCCTTATTTTCTCCCAGGAAATCTAAATGGAGAAATGTATCTGCAATTATCAGAAGACGCTATCGATCCTCCATTGAGAGAAACGCTTGAAAATAATAACAATTACAATGCCAAAGAGTTGACATTTCAACAAGATGGTGCATCTCCTCATTATACCCCTAATGTTCGTGAATATTGAAATCGGACGTATCCCGGTAGATGGATTGGCTGAAGAGGACCAACAGAGTGGCCTGCAAGATCACCTGACTTGACCCCCTTAAATTTTTTTCTATGGGGTCACTTAAAAAGTAAGATTTATAGAACTCAGTCACAGTCATTAAATGAATTACGTCAGCGGATCATTGATGAATGTCAGGCCATTACACCAGATATGCTTCAACTCAAGGATCGTTTTGAACAAAATCTCTATTATTGTATAGAAGCAGGAGGCCAACACTTTCAGCACTTATTATCATGAACAATGAATAAACTAAATTTACATTTTGTCTCTCATCTTTTTTTGTAAACCTAAACCATACCGTGAAGCTAAGCTCTAAAAGAATAGTTTTTTTCCACAAAAACAATGTTTTTACATAAAATTAACGCAAAAATCGATACAAATCTTGTATCAGTGTTTACTTATTAACTAACTCAACTACTTACTCAATTCTTGAAAATTGTTAGTCCGTGAAAAGACATTTTAATTACCTTTGAATTGTGGTATCTTTGACTTTTAATCCCATCTCAATTTAAGGGTTGAAGCTTACTTCTGCGGGAGGTTGCAGAGGCAGGGTTGAAAATAAGCGGGAAAGAAACTTTTTTCTAGCTATAAAAATCAACGGATCTCAACTTTTTTCAACGAGCATACATTTTTTTTTCAATGTTCTCCCCTCATTTTCTCAAAAACGGTGGCATTAAATTCGTAAAACTAAGATGCGTTGAACAGAGAATTCGATTATCTTTAAAATACCACTCGACCCCTATTCTCACTCAAGATTTTGGGGTTAAAGTTCACCCACGAGAAGACGTGAAAGTTACAAGGTTGACGTTATGACCAGAATCTTTCCCCCGGGAAATAAAAATTGACGGGTCCGTGCGATTTTTTTTTTAACGAAGGGTGTGTTTCGTTTTGATTGGCCCAGCCTGTATATTTATCACATACAATGAATTGAAAATCGGGTCATGGTATTACATTACAACCAACCCTTCCACCGTATGTTTATATGTAGGCTCTGAAGTGAATCGTAACTTGATTGGCACGATAGAATAACAGACATGACATTCTGAACAATGTAAAGAAAGCTTGTTAAAATGTATCAAAGAGAAGTGTAACGTTACAAATTTAATTCCACCGAGCATTTAGAATTGGTTGCACTAGCTGCCGTTACTGTACAGGTGGTCAAATTTCGATGTTACATAGGGTAACTCGGAACTATATTTGATACAAAAAAATGGAAGTTAGATTTTTCAACTCTTCTTTTGTGATAAATTTACTGACGGTAACAAAAATTTGCTATTGTCTTTTGTTATCGAATTATAAATAAATGTTCGATTTTCCGACTGTTAGACAGATGTGAATAGCGTGGTTGTTTTTAAAGTTAGGAGGAAATAACTTTTAGAATTTCGAGACACTTTTTTCTGTATAATCCAGTGCGCCGAAAAAATTTGAAACAAAAAGTTGTATTTATTGAAATGGGAATCATATCTTGGATAGTAGACTTCCGCGGACAGCTAATCTTGAAAAATCTTGTCTTCCGGATGGATTCCGCGTCACAATAGCTCGACTTGATGCCGACGTTTCGCCAACCATTACAGGTGGCATCTTCAGGGCAGGCTTGAGGCTTGAACTGAAACTGGTTCTACTGGTTTCTGTAGCCGTATTTATTGTAGGAAAAATCCTTCACGCTACATAGTTCACTGCCTTTGTTCCGGTGGTTAACTTCGTTCCAGCACCTGACCCTGCCGTTGTGCGATCATGTGCGAAGTTGAATTTTCGAGGATGGGTTTCCAAATGTTGGGAAGGTAATATCCTGAGTCACGGTTTAGATTATTCGGATGTTTTAGGATTTCTATAGCTTCAAGGATTTTTCGCTGATAGAAGTTTGGGGCTCGGACTAGGATTTTAGTATCTTTAAAAAGGATTTGATGATTTGTGTTAAACTTGTGTTCCGCAAGTGCAGATCTACTGGTGTCACGAAGTCTTGTACAGCGCTCATGTTCTTTCACACGAGTAGCTACTGTACGACCTGTTTCACCAATGTAGACTTTACCGCAAGAACAGGGAATACTATAAACACCTTCTGAGTGGAGAGGAGGAAGGGGTTCTTTGATAGGTTTGTAAGACTGAGATAATTTTGGAAGTGTGGAAAAACGGGTAGAAATATTATGTTTTTTGAGGATTTTGGAAATTCGATCTGTTATATTTTGAATATATGGAAGATAGGCCGTGGATAAAGCAGGTGGAAGTGTTTCTGGCTCAGGTCGATTTGGAATTTTAGGTGAAGTGTATTTCTTTATGGCTTTTTGAATGTTGTAATGGGAGAAATTGTTTGATAATAAGGCAGATGATAGATGTTTCAATTCTGATTTTAAGGATTGAGGCTGAGATAGGTTGACAGCTCTGTGGACCAGGGAGTTTATGACAGATTGCTTTTGGGCAGGGTGGTGGTGGGAAAGACCATTGAGGTATCTATCGGTATGGGTGGGTTTCCGATACACAGAATGTCCTAAAGTACCGTCAGTCTGTCGACTAACCAATACATCCAGGAACGGGAGTGAACCTTGCGATTCGACTTCCATGGTGAAACGGATATTGGGATGTAATGAATTTAAATGATTGAGGAAGGGAACAAGCTTTTCGCGACCATGTTGCCAAATAACGAAAGTATCGTCGACATATCTAAACCAACATTTCGGCTTGAGAACATATGAGTCAATGGCATCTTGTTCAAAAGCTTCCATGAAGATATTAGCTATGATCGGGGAAAGTGGGGAACCCATGGCAGCTCCCGAGGACTGCTCGTAGAACTTGCCATCGTATAGAAAATATGTGTAGGATAGACAAAAATCAATTAACGGTAGCAAGTCCGTTGAAATGTTTTTGGCAGGTAACAATTGAGAAATTATGGAAAGGGTGTCTGGAATGGGAACATTGGTAAACAGTGATTCAACGTCGAAGCTGACGAGCAAACTGCATGGGTCAACTTTCAACGTTTGAAGTTTTTCAACGGAATGAAAGGAATTTAGGATAAAACTATTGGATTCACCTACAAGGGGTTTGAGAATCGATGACAGGTATCGAGAGAGTTTATAAGTAGGAGATCCGATAGTGCTGGCAACATGGTCGCGAAAAGCTTGTTCCCTTCCTCAATCATTTAAATTCATTCCCATTCCAGACACCCTTTCCATAATTTCTCAATTGTTACCTGCCAAAAACATTTCAACGGACTTGCTATCGTTAATTGATTTTTGTCTATCCTACACATATTTTCTATACGATGGCAAGTTCTACGAGCAGTCCTCGGGAGCTGCCATGGGTTCCCCACTTTCCCCGATCATAGCTAATATCTTCATGGAAGCTTTTGAACAAGATGCCATTGACTCATATGTTCTCAAGCCGAAATGTTGGTTTAGATATGTCGACGATACTTTCGTTATTTGGCAACATGGTCGCGAAAAGCTTGTTCCCTTCCTCAATCATTTAAATTCATTACATCCCAATATCCGTTTCACCATGGAAGTCGAATCGCAAGGTTCACTCCCGTTCCTGGATGTATTGGTTAGTCGACAGACTGACGGTACTTTAGGACATTCTGTGTATCGGAAACCCACCCATACCGATAGATACCTCAATGGTCTTTCCCACCACCACCCTGCCCAAAAGCAATCTGTCATAAACTCCCTGGTCCACAGAGCTGTCAACCTATCTCAGCCTCAATCCTTAAAATCAGAATTGAAACATCTATCATCTGCCTTATTATCAAACAATTTCTCCCATTACAACTTTCAAAAAGCCATAAAGAAATACACTTCACTTAAAATTCCAAATCGACCTGAGCCAGAAACCCTCCCACCTGCTTTATCCACGGCCTATCTTCCATATATTCAAAATATAACAGATCGAATTTCCAAAATCCTCAAAAAACATAATATTTCTACCCGTTTTCCCACACTTCCAAAATTATCTCAGTTTTACAAACCTATCAAAGATCCCCTTCCTCCTCTCCACTCAGAAGGTGTTTATAGTATTCCCTGTTCTTGCGGTAAAGTCTACATTGGTGAAACAGGTCGTACAGTAGCTACTCGTGTGAAAGAACATGAGCGCTGTACAAGACTTCGTGACACCAGTAGATCTGCACTTGCGGAACACAAGTTTAACACAAATCATCAAATCCTTTTTGAAGATACTAAAATCCTAGTCCGAGCTTCAAACTTCTATCAGCGAAAAATCCTTGAAGCTATAGAAATCCTAAAACATCCGAATAATCTAAACCGTGACTCAGGATATTACCTTCCCAACATTTGGAAACCCATCCTTGAAAATTCAACTTCGCACATGATCGCACAACGGCAGGGTCAAGTGCTGGAACGAAGTTAACCACCGGAACAAAGGCAGTGAACTATGTAGCGTGAAGGATTTTTCATACAATAAATACGGCTACAGAAACCAGTAGAACCAGTTTCAGTTCAAGCGTCAAGCCTGCCCCGAAGATGCCACCTGTAATGGTTGGCGAAACGTCGGCATCAAGTCGAGCTATTGTGACGCGGAATCCATCCGGAAGACAAGATTCTTCATGGGAATCATAGTTGACTATTCTTTTTCTCTCTTTCTGAATATGTATCATATGTCATATCGCTTTTGATGTGTGAGTCTTCAATATCGAAAATAATATCCGATTATATTGATTTTTCCATTTTTGATATTTATTTCAAGTAGGTGGGTGTCATCTATGAAAGTGTTTTTGTCCGTATGTCGGTAAATTGGTTATTAACGATTTTCTTTCCGTCATAATAACAATTATCCTATTTAATCGTGAAAGGTAACATGTTTTACGAAAATGACTGGAAATATAATACGTTAGAAAGCTTTATTCAAATTAATAACAATTGTGTTATTGCATCTGGAATATATTTCAATCGCTATCCATAAAGTAAACAACCTAATGAAGCTATTTTCAAGAGGTTAAAAGAAAACCTTAATGATTGCGAATCCTTCAACAAGCCAATATCAAAATATTACAACATTGAAGAAGCTAAAGAAACTAGTATATATATACAGGCTGGTTCGATCTATACGACACGGTCTCTCAAACGAAAACGCTCGGATATTTTGACTTAGTACACTTATGTAGACTAATTGTAGGCATAATTAAAAAATGTTTTTCAATATACAAGGTGTTTCAAAGAAAAGTTACATATCAAATTTAAACTTTCTTGAATAGAATACCCTGTATTGATAGTCGAACTTGAATTAAAGAGCTAAGATGTAGGTGAGTTGCTGTTACATGTCCTATACTTATTTGGAATAGTTTTTGAGACATTTAAGAATTTTCAAAATTACAACATAATTCTTAAGAAGCTCCCTGTTTATTTAAAAATTTCTGATCTCGACGTTTAATACATTCAATAAAGATATTCAAGCTCACGAAGCAATCACGCTAACTGGTCTTACAAGGTTCTAGTAGTAGTTGCGAGATTGTCTTCTCAATGTAAAATATTATTTATATGAAATGATTATATTCACAATAAAGTGCTTAAACATTTTCATTATTTCACCATAATTTATAATTATAATTGAATGGAATGGAAAATTTTACTGGTAAGGTAGATAGATATGGAGGAAAACATTCGGTGTTGTGTCCATGTATTTTATTTATTCGTTCGGAGATAGCTTCTCCAAATTGAATTCAGTAATTGAAGTGATAGAAATTTAGAAATCGATTGCAATGTTGATCTCATTGTTGCCAATGGAATATTGGGGCGATTCTAACATAAATATAAAGTCAATCATTCCTGGTTGTCAACTATTATTATATCAAAGTGTTCGAATCGAATCATTATTCTGGAAGATGAGCCGAGTACAAGGTGTAGTTCTGAAATTGTATTTATTCAATAACGCATCGTCAACTCTCTAGAATAATGAGTCTTACCCATCGACATAATACATATGGACTGCGCGTGGCAATGATAAGCGCGGGTAGTGCCGGCGTAAGAGAGGGCAAAACGAAGAGGATTAATACTGTCTTTATCTACTTTATCTATCGCGTTTCTATTGGCCGCTGCGTTGCCATGGAAATGCAACATGACTGTAGCTAGTACGTTTACGTCCCGAGCCGACACATGCGATTCTTGTGAGTACAATTAACCGGTTTTTCGTTATTAACGCAAGTTATGGTTAATAAAAAACGAGACATCATCAATACAATTAATTAATTAATCAAGAAGACAAAGAATGAATTGTGATATTTTGACCAGAATGTAACTTAACTAACCTCAAAAGTAAATTCAGCAGATTACTTGTACATTAGCAAATTATTTCAGCATAATACTTGTGAAACAACGTATTAAATTATCATTGGACATTTTCATCGACTTCTGTACCTTAATTAACCAAATTTGATACTTTAATAACAATAGACTTACTGTTGAAATAAACATAATATGCCTCACAATAAGATTATTAATAATGTTTCAAGTGTATCATAATAGATGGTGGCACTGAACACTTTGAATGTGTGCTTCAGTGTTTATTATGTCTTCTATGCACTGATGGTGGACGGCCATAGATATCGTTCTAGTTCAATTAATAGATGCAATGTTATGGTCACTAAGTAACTGTCAGTCAATGAGTCGTGTGTATTGCTTCATACTAACTACAGTCATGTTGCATTTCCATGGCAACGCAGCGGCCAATAGAAACGCGATAGATAAAGTAGATAAAGACAGTATTAATCCTCTTCGTTTTGCCCTCTCTTACGCCGGCACTACCCGCGCTTATCATTGCCACGCGCAGTCCATATGTATTATGTCGATGGTCTTACCCCACTTCCGTTGATACATATGTGAGCAAGGCGAAAACTCCCTTAAGAATGAAACAAAAAATGATTTATTTGGTTAAAAGTTATTTTATTTCTCAACATAATCTCCTTGTAGCCCGATACACTTTATCCAACGTTTTTCTAATTCTTCGAACCCTTCCAAATAATATGATTTCGGCAATCCTTCAAACTAGGCGTTTGTTTCAGCGATGACCTCATCGTTGGAGCAAAATGTATTTTTGCCGAGCCATTTCTTCAAGTTTGGAAATAGATAAAATCGCAGGGGACCAAATCTGAAGAATATGGATGAGGAACCAATTCGTAGCGTTATTTTACCATCGCGACTTCGGATGCGCTTCAACTCGCCAATCGTTCAATATTGTAGTATAGGAATCTTCCATTCCTATACGAGTTTACCTAAAATCCCTGAGTTATAGAATTCGACATTAATTCTATTAAGTGATGTTATTAAGTATATGTTTACATCTCGGAGCTGATCCACAAGCAACATGTTTAATATTAATATATTGAACATATCGGCTGGCACAGATACCTTGAAATCTTAGACTAGTTTAACTAGAACAATAACAATAACATCACATTTGGATTATAATATATATACTTATGTAGGACAATACAGATTCATTCAGACATTCATATTCAAGATAGATATATAGATGTAGATCAATATTCATATATAGATATAGTATGCAAGTGTACCATTTGTTATTATGTAGAGCAAGACTCTAAGTCGTAATGGCGTCAAGCTCTACAATTAAGTAAAGTGACTCTTTTCTAAGTGTTGTGTTTAAATCCCCTATGTCCCCACCAGGACCACGGGTCAGTTTAGGGCAAACCGCCCAACATTAAGAGCTGATCCCCACAGGACGAGAAGCAATAAAGACCTTCTTCCCCACATGGCGACCCTTCCCAGTCTTCTTCCTCAAAATATCATACCATGGATTTTATCGACGATTTCTGGCGTTGTAACTTCAATTTGACAACCAGAACGTTCGGCGTCCGTTGTAGTCATACTACCACAACTAAAATCAGTAAACCACCTGTGAATCGTTCCAATCGATGGTGAGGAGTATCCATAATGCTTAGCAAGCTATGCTTTGGCTTGCCTAATATTTTTTCTACAATAGAAATAATGTTTAAACAAGACGCGGAATTCACTTTTTCCCATGTTCACTAAAATCTTCAAGGCTGCTTGCTTTCAATGGGTGTCAAAACAGAACTGAATGACATATCAGTCTGAAAACTTTAATGCGTTCTAGTTAAAGATGCATCACAAATTTCAGATGGGATTTCCGATTGTGGCGTCATCTGTTTTACTTTTCAAATACTTTTCACCTTGCCCTCGTATTCGTTATAAATCATTATTTCTCCGACTAATCACGGTTTTCACCCTTTCTTCTCAAAACATTCGTTCATCTACAATGATTCGCAAAACCCTTCGAGGTCAAATCACATTACGATATAGCTCATTTTGGAAGCATTTCTTTCAATATCAAAATGTAACGGATATTAACTAGGTGATGCGGATTTCCCTCCGGATTGGATTAACTTATTTTGATTGAGTCTATACATATCCATATTATTGTGATGTACAACTCATATCCGTTGGCAGTAAACTATTATTCATAATAGGCTCAAAATATTTGAATTGTGCGGCAATTGAAAAGAACGGTTCGCCGCACCGCGTTCAGTATAATCTAACTAAATTACTTCCCTCACTATACCTAGTATAAGAAAAGTATTGATAAATTTTAATCGATCTGTTAATTTTTTTATCGAATCCTCGGGAGAACATCAGATTTGAGCATTTTTGAATCTCTCTAGACGCGTGCGTAACTTCTTATTGGTCGAATGAGTTTGAAAATTTGCAAATCACTTCGAAGTAGTGGAAATACAAATTGTATTGTGTTGTGGTGCGGTAGTCTCTCTGCAAGTGGTACTTTCGGGTTCCACCTTTAGTTTTTCAGATTCATTCTATAGTACTTTCGTATTATAATTATTTTGGTCTTGAATACAGGTGATCCCAGGGGTACGAGAAACCTCCATAGCTCCGTTGTTATTTGGGATATCAACTAGCGCGGTGAGGTGATACCCAAAGTGCTCTATATCGACTCCCAGGGGTCAACGACGACCAGCAAGGGGTCCATGTCAGCGAAAAAAAAATTGGCGGTCTATGAGATCACGATAGTAGATGGTTAGTTTTTACGTGAAAACATAACAAACAGACCGACAATACACTACAGTCTTGTATATAACTTATTTTCGCAATTATAATATTAGTAGCGAAGTGGGGATCTTATAATGCGCTATTTTATTCTATTCAATTATAAATCAATTGAATTAAATTCAATAACGTAGTATTTAATTCAGTATATTACATAAAATTGTGTATTATTTAGTTGTTAAGCCATTCGCTTTGTGGCCACTTTGAATTTGCACATAAAAATACAAATACCATAAGTTACCGGGCTACCCGCATATGCGCAGTAGAAATTCTTGTCCATTCTTGAATGAATTAAGCTAATGAAGTTAAACATTGAACGGCGCGAATTTTCCCACTTTCACAATTTGTCACAGACAAACTGACATGAAGATGACGTTTCAACCTACGTTCAACATTTAAATTCCCTCTATTCATATTCTAAAACTAGGTTTGATGATGTTTTGACTCTGGTAATACCACATTAGATAATGAACCCCCATATGGTGACATTGAAGAAACGGATGTTACATTACAAGAGGAACTGATCGGAATACGCACTAACGAAGAACTTAAGGTTTATAGATTAGAAACGGATATCAGCAAGGTAATTACTTACAAGAAGGGCCTCACCCCCGATTTTGATGAACATTTTTTGACAGACTACTTACGTGTTCCTTATGAACGATCAAAAAAGAAAAATTTGCGGAAATGCACCGTTTTCCAGAAAAAAAATAAAATCTTCTCATAATTAGCACCATGTTTATCTCCTGATATTGACCTCAAAAGCACATAACAACTAGCCTAAATGTCATGAAATATGTCTCTTCCAACTGTATTCCAATATTTTGGTGATGAAACGCAGTGGAAATGGAAATTTTGCATTTAAAGTGAATGAACAGCATCTGAAATTTAATTGTAGCCTCCCTACAAGGTATTTTCTTCTCGTTTCGTTTGAGAGGCTGGTGTCATAGATATCTTATTTTCATAGATATCATTATTATGATATGTTTGGCCGTTCGGAGACTCATAGAGTGCTGTATAATTGTGTCAGTACTCCTCTGCCAGTTTCTAAATACATTTTTTTTATTTTGTTTGCTTGGACCTACAAAAGTATTAGGGAAATACGTTCTTTATACCTACGGATTGCTCATTGGAAGACATCAGGAGAAGCGGCAATTCGTAGGTCTGAGGTTATTGAAATTGTATTTTTGCTAAATGCATTATGTAGAACTGCCTATTTCCTTCATTCTATTTATAGTTCAAAGCGGCAATGCGTAGGTCTGAAGTTATTGAAAGTGTATTTTTGGTGCACATCCTTGAAGATCATACATTCCTCTTTGTGAATTGAGATGAATATGCTGTTCTAAGAATACACTTCCAATAACCTCAGATCTACGGATTGCCGCTTGGAACTACAAAAAGTATTAGAGAAATACGCTGTTCCTATTTACGGATTGCCGCTTGGTAGTACATCAGGAGAATAGGCTGTTTGCAGAATGCATCTAACAAAAGTATACGTCCAATAACCTCAGACCTACGGATTGTCACTTGGAACTACAAAAACAATGAGGAAGATACGCTGCTAGACAGAATTCATTCAACAAAAATACACATTCAAATAACATTAAGTCCAGACTTCTTGGAGTATAGTTTCTCTATGACTTATCCAAATAATAACGGAACTTATCTATGAAAGCGACGTTTCAGCCGACACGGAAACGAAATACCTCGTAGAGAGGCTACAATTAAATGTCAGATGCTGTTTATTTACTTTAAATGCAACGTTTCTATTTTTACTACGTTTCATCATCAAAATATATGGATATAGTTGAAAAAGACATATTTGTCATGTGCTTTTGAGGTCAATATCTTGAGAAAAACATGGTGCTAATTATGAGAATATTTTATTTTTTTTCTGAAAAACGGTGCATTTCCGCAGATTTTTCTTTTTTGATCGTTCATAAGGAACACGTAGGAAGTGCATTTCCATCATCATATCTAGTGGAAAAGGGTTACGGCGCGGACAGAATGGACATCACTAACCGAGAAGATTTGAGATTAAACCTAACTAAATTGATGCCAAATGTTGGAAATTTATTATTAAAGCATCAGGTTCATCCCTCCCAGTACAAGTATTCATTGTTTGCTCAGCCATTTTATGTAACAGATACTCAATTTCAATTTGGTCCTAATTAGAATTTAATTAATAAATTTATAAGACTTAGCATGTGTTCTTTTTAAGTTTTTCACAATGCACTTCACTACAGTTAGAAATTTGAATCTTTAAAATAGAGTAGCACTATACCAGCTGTCAAAAACATATTTGAACTTGATGAATTTGCATACATTCAATATTAGGTAAGCAGGGGGTCTACCCAAAACCGAAAAACATGCAAGTGGTCTACGAAACAGAAAAGTTAGGTATCCCTGGACTAGCGTGTTTCTTCAACTGTAGCTATAAGAATTCTGCACAATTTAAAAATTATTCTGAATGTTTACAGTGTGTCGCTATACAAGGTTGTTATGTCAATGCTCTATGTATCCATTTATGTATCTATGGATATACGTATTCAGTGTTCAGAATATATATGGCTCGATATTACACTGTACATTGTGCCTTATCACTTCATTAAGTGATATTTTAGAAACAAAAGACACAACAGAAGTGGCGCACCAAACTTATTTTTGAAATACCGACCCCCTATATTTCAGCATTCTTGGAAAGCTCTTTTGATTCTGTTCAAAATGGGTGTGATGTTAATAGGCGAATCATTGACCACTATTCCGGAGCCGCCATTTGAATATTGAAATTTTGATGGGAAAATCATGATCACCGACCCTAAAACGTTCATACACAAATTTTGAATAGAATCGGACCATAAGCACAAGCCATCTTGGAGCCGCCATCTTGAAATTTCCAATTTTGACTAGAAAATCATGATCTCCAACCATAAAGACCTCCACATACTAATTTTGCATAGAATCGTACAATAACAACGAAACATGTCCGCCATCTTGAAGGCACCATAATGCCTTGTCACCAGAATGATGTCAAATTCGGACTACTAGAAGTGGGTCAAAATATACTTGCAAAATTTCACCCGAACGTACAAATAGATAAATAAGACAAGTTAAATAAAAGCTTGCAAAAAACAGTGAAAAAGCACCTTATTCAAAAACTTGACCTTACTGTTGTAAATAAATGAGGTATCAAAGTGTCCAGTGTTTTTCCGTGTTCTGAATTGTCATTCTTATGATTATCCATCAATCACTTTGAATTATACAGGTGTGCCCAAACGGAAAACAGTGAATAACTCAGTTTTCTCAAATAGAACATCCTTCACTTTTTATACCGTTGAATGTCATTTTCAATGAGCTCTCTAACGATATTATAGTTTATATTGAAGAACTGATGAGATTTTATCAAACATTTCTTTGCATCGTATTTCTTCAAAAAATAATTTATGTAGACGCTGTCATCAAATCTGTTACAATATTTAGAAGCAAGTACCATGACATTTCTGAGTAATCAGGTTTGAAAATAAGAGTAAAGAGTGAAGCTCTCATACGTTAAGCGTTTGTCTGTTTGTAGAACACAAAACGGTGGGCTATTTGAACATTTACTATGGAAAATTGGCTTGTTTATTTCGTTCTTGAAACGAATGTTGTTTTTTTTCCATACTGACTACTCAAAAATCTTATGGTAATGTCAATAAATGACATGTCAAAAAACGAACGTTTTTAGTAAAATTTCATAATTTTTCTTGATAGACTCACAAACCGTATATCGTTGGAGATCTCATCGAAAATGTTATTCATTGGTACAAAAAGATAGAGAGTGCTCCATTAGAAAAAATATGAGTTATTCACCGTTATAAGTTTGGGCACATCCTGTATACGGTAATTCGAAGTAGTCAAATAAGCACGCAAATGAAAATTGAGGATACTTTAATCGCTGATTTATTCTCAACAGTAAAGTAGTCTTTTTTTTTCCAATATGGCGCTCTGAATGATTGGTTAGTAATTCGTCCATTATAACATTGAATTCATTATGAACAGAAGCAAAAGGGCTTTCCAATGATGCCGAAATATAGGGGGTTTGCATTAGAAAATACGTAAGTTAGATGCGCCATCCTGTATAGCAACACTCTGTAAATGATGAAAATTGTTGCGTGTGTACAGAATGTTGGGAAAAAAACGTTAGTCGATATCTCAACTAGAGAGCAGCTTCAAACACCCTCGTGAATTATCAGTGGAGCATTCAAATATTTGTTTTTTTTGTCCAGACTATTCTGACGTGATGCTAGTATAAAAACTGCACTTCGAAATAGACAAATTAGAAAATTGCTTCCGGCACGAATTATGTTAAAGTCTGCCCTTTATCCTAATATCATAATATTATGAATATAACTTTATAAGAGTGAAGTATATTTTCAATCTTCATAACAGTGCTTACATAAACAGAAAATAAAGAGTGATGTTGAACCAACTTCCAAAAGGTAAGTCATGTATAAACCATGAGTTATTAAGCTAACCCTTCAAGCGATTTTCCTTTCCCTAGAAAATACAATCTCCATTTCCTTCATCATCATTATCTGGTTCTTCATTTGAGTTGTCGATAAGCTCCCTGTAACATTTCTTCTCTTCATTTTCCCTCCAATTAATTTCTAGTTCACTGTGTTATAACATTTTTCCTTTAGTTTGCCCATACCTTCAGTTTTTCGGCTTTCACACTTCCACCTAATTTTATTTTCTGTAGTTTGATACCGTTTAATGATTTTCTGCTTTTGAGATTGGTTTTTAAGCTACTCATACGGTTTTCCAACCGTAGAGTTTTTGTTTTCACAGAGATGGTGCTGACGTAATTTTTTTTTATTTCTCTAATACGATCCAATTATTCGGATGAGTTCCTGCTACAGGTCATATGAGTTCTAATCAATCTCAAGAGCTCTGACTATGTCTACCCAAGGAAAAATGTCCCAGTTATGCTCCTTCTTCAAGATTTCTTCACTTTTCCCTGTTAGATTTTCAATCCCCCCAAAAATCATGTGTGCTATTAAGAAAGAATGTCCTCTCATCGGAAACGTTACAATAATAGTCTTCGCTTATAGTGTGTGGGACATGATTATGTATCCAAAATATCAACATGTTCACCACATTCGAATTCATGTTTTGACCTGGACACCCGTCATAACAGGATGAGAATCAAATGAACAATGCTGATGCGATTTATTCTTGGCCTCAGTTTGCCTGTGTCTGCATCAAGTATAAAATATAGAATTCTGTATCTATATACCGGTTGCACAAAAATTGTATAACGCTGAGTCGTATAAAATTCTTCCTGAATTGAAACTTTTGTTATTACTTGCCCTCCGGAAAATCATTCATCATATTATGAAATTGCTTCGCTGAGAGCTTATAAACTCTACTTTCATTATAACGTTAACCTTTTCTATCGCATTCTTAGACAAGTTCAATTGGGTTTACAGTTGATAACAAAGACTGGATACGTGGGTACACGAAGTACCAAAACCTATATTGAATTTCGATTTGAAGACGGTATGGAAAACAGTGGCGGCTCGTGAATTTTTGAGAGAGGAGGCTGGACAGAAAACGTTTTTGTAAAAATATACTCTATTCACAGCCTTTTAACCTTTGCACAGCGACCGTACCAGCTACTTCAGTGACAAAATTAATTGTTACCCAGCAAGAACCAACGTGGAGGTATAGAGTTTGTCTTGTCAAAAAATTTTTTTGTTCGTTTTTTGTCTTTTGTTTTTTTTGGGATTTTTAATATTTTTTCTTTTTTTTGGAATTTTTCATATTTTGTTTTTCTTTATAATTTTATTAACTTTTTTATATATTAACGGAATTGTACGGTCTTTAGTTTGCGAAAAATGATCAATAATATTATGAAAAAATGTATCATTTTGTTTTAAGTGTTTTACTAAATCTTTTTCAATAGATATTAAACTAACATTGTATAAACGATTTTGGCCCATTGTATTTGGCATGTAAGTTTTAATTCGTTTGAGAGTAGAAAATGATCTCTCCACCGATGCCGACGTGACAGGAATGGTGACTGTCAAACAAAGTAGTTTATAAAACTGAGGTAAAACTTGTTGCAAATCATTGTCTATCATATATTTTATCATATCGGCGTGACTGTCATACTGGCCTAAAATATAGTTATCCGAGTATATAACGCATAATTCATTGTGCCGTGCTATTTTATCAAAAAATTTATATTTTAGAACTAAGTTATCTTAAAGTGTATTGGGGAACTCTTTTGAAAAAGATTCGAAAAATCTTCTATTCGTCAAGTCAAAAAACTTCAATTCATGTAAATCGGAAAATCGAATCTCAATTTGACCTTTAATAGTATCTATAATTTCATAAAAAAGTTGTTTATAATGTAGTTTCTTGTCTACCAAATTATGTTTTCCTCCTTTTCGCGGGAGGAGCCTCATCAGTTGAAAAATTTTCAAATAAAATATTAAAATGAAATTCTGTATTACGGAAACTTGAAATTTTATCAATGAGATGTTTCAAACGATCTCTTGAATAAATTATATCAGTGAATTTATGTTGTAAAATTTGAAAAATAAGATCAGTTTGTTCGAATATTAATTTAAAATTATCAAGAAAAAACAAAAATTCTTCATTCTCTAAATAAGATTTTAAACCAACAGCAGCATTTAATGAAACCTGATCTGTTGAAAAGTCATCAATGTTTAATACAAAATCAAATGTTTCAATTAATTTGTCTTTATTTTTATGGATGGTAAATACTGCACGTGATGTAACATTCCATCGAGTTGGAGCATTACAGGGGAATCAATGATTTTTTTAAAACTTCGTCTTGTCAATACTACTATTAGTATTAACAATGATCGATTTTGATAGTTACCTGACATTACTAATCCTTTCAAATCTGGTAAAGGCCGTTTATTTAAAAGAAACACTTTTATCATATGTTAATTCACTAATTGGATTTTCTAAAAGGCAGCAACTAACTCACTAACACTCATTTTAAATTTACAACAGACAACAATCTAACCTTACTTCGCGTGGCGTGACAACACATAAACAAGCACTGACTGACCTACTCAGCAGTCGGCAGAACGCACGTCTCGTATTTCATAGATTGCTAGCGGCTGCCGCAGGCTAGCCTCCAGAGGGTGTTGCCATTTTCGCTGATTTACCCAGTTGGCGTTCGGACTGGTCGGAAAAACGGCAACTGCGTTGAACAACACATGCTCAGCGTTTGAGATATATAGAGAGTCTATCCTCACGGCACTGTTGCCAGATTAAAAATAACTACTGAGAACGGGGAATTAATTGTAAAATTTGAAAAATTATCAGAGAAACAGGAAATAAAATGGACAATGATCATTAAGATAAATTGGTGAGGAGGCTGAGCCTCCTTAGCCTCCTTCGAGGAGCCGCCACTGATGGAAAATAGTTTCTGTTACTTCCAATTCTCCAGTTACCGACGTAGTATACATATTAAAATGATGAAAGTGTTTGCTACGCTTAGACTATAGATAATTATAGTGAGATTGTATGCCTTTTAGCTTGCCGACAAAATTTATTACCAATTCGCGCTTATGTCGGTAAGTTTCAGGCTTACAACCTCCTTCTCTAGTCTCCGTTATAGCATTACCTTCCTGCATTATTTTCAAAATCGATATTAGCGGCTTCTGAGAAACATGCAATGCTCTAACGAAAACTTTTGACACACTTTATGTTTATGGTTATTCTGATCGTGAAAGAAGTATGTTAGTCGCACCTCCTGTACTTTTTCTCAACGTAGCATGTTTTCCAGTAAACTAACTTGTATATATTGTCCTGAACAATCCGATTTGGTACAGCGTACAGTTTTTGTCGAGCCAGAATGATAGCTTCTCAAGATATAGCAGTGCAATTGAATATCTTGCTTGCATGGTTACAGGCATATTTGGAAAATGATTTGAATGCCTATGAAATGAGTTTATTGTGAATAGAATGGGAGTATTTAGTGATCTACGCATCTCGATTTGTTGATTCATTGTCATGCGTCTCGAAAACTGCTTCTGGATACGGAAATACTGCTAGGGGGAAACGGTAGCAGTCGAAAACAAGAATATTTTGGGAGAGACTAATATAATCAATGTCAGAAAATTGATAAAATAATGTGGGTTTACTTTTTGAATTAGTTATTATACCCTTAATTATCTGATTTGTAATGTTCATCATGTCGCCTACTAATTAGCTAGCATCTTCAGATAAATAGAATGTTCCTCTCTTTATGTTTAGCTCTGCAACATAATCATCAAATATATCTTTTCGCCTGATTTTGCAAAATATTGGAGGACAATTGGATAGATAGATACTAAATCTATAGTCGGGGAAAGATGTGCACTCGAGTCTTTTTTGTTATTTGGCAATATGGTCGCGAAAATCTTGTTTCCTTCCTCGATAATTCAAATTCATTACATCATAATATCCGTTTCACCATGGGAGTTGAATGGTAAGGTTCACAGCCGTTACTAGATGTATTTGCTAGTCGATAAACTGCTTCAGGACATTCTGTGTATCGAAAACACACTTACACCGATAGATACATCTATGGCCTTTCACACGACCACCCTGTCGGAAAGTATTCTGCCATGATCTCCTTGGTTCATAGAGCTGTTAACTTATCCCAACATCAATTCTTAAAATCAGGATAACAACACCTTTCATCTGTCTTATTATCAAATAATTTCTCCTATTATAAAGTTCAAAAAGCCATAAAGAAATACTTTTCGGCCTAAAATTTCAAATAGACCCCTCACGTCCTTCATTCACTGCCTATTTTCATATATTGAATTTATAACAGATCGAATTTCCAAAATCGTTAAGAAGCATAATATTTCTATTCGTTTTCAGACTCTCTGAACTATCACAATTTCACAAACTTTCCAAAGATCCCCTTACTCCGTTTCAATAAGAAGGTATTTATAACTTCC
Source organism: Endomychus coccineus (assembly GCA_958510875.1). Lineage (NCBI taxonomy): Eukaryota > Metazoa > Arthropoda > Insecta > Coleoptera > Endomychidae > Endomychus > Endomychus coccineus. The sequence continues at coordinate 153,263,267 of OY294068.1, read as the reverse complement.
CCTGTTCTTCCGGTAAAGGCTATATTGATGAAACAGGTCGTACAGTAGTTACCCGTGTGAAAGAACATGAGCGCTGAACAAGGCTTCATGACACCAGCAGGTCTGCACTTGCGGAACATAAGTTTGACACTAATCGTCAAATTCTTTTCGAAAATACTAAAATCCTAGCCGTAGCTAAATCCTATCAGGGAAAAATTCTTGAAGCAATACAAATCCTAAAGCATACAGATAATCTGAACCCTGACTTACAAGAATATTACCTTCCCAGCATTAGGAAACCCATCCTCAAGAATTTCACTTCGCACAAGACCACCAGAGTTAACCATCGAAATAAAAGCAGTGAACTGTGTAGCGCAAGGGTTTTTGCCACCATAAATTCCGCTACAGAAGCCAGAAGAAATAGTTTGAGTTCAAGCCTCAAGCCTGCCCTAAGGATGCCACCTGTAATGTTTGGCGAAACGTTGGCATCAACGCAAAACCCATCCGAACGCCGAAAATTTTCTACAATAGTGTAGGTTAAATATGTGTGCATATTTTTTCGGCATCTGGAATGTGACATAATCTGGTCTCAGCCTGTAAGACGGATTTGAAATTTCCACTTTTAGAGCGAAACTACCTTTTCAATTCCTAAAGAATAGACTGAGCCCAATATCATTAACACATCGAAACCACAATATGATTATGCCCAAAATTCTTTTTGTTAGTTACATCATGTGGAACTAATCGATGGTGAACTTGGATAGGTATATCTAGGTATCTTTGGTTAAAATAGCTTCCTGAATAATTATCAATAGGATAGCATAACATGTAGGTACCGAGAAAATTATATGTTCAATTTAATCCCGACTTTTAATGTTTATTGCTCGAGTATAGTGACATAGCGAGAGATTTACTGAAGCACCTCAGTCCTGTAACACATACGCTATTTTGTGCACTTCAAAATTTACTTTTATGCAAAATAAACATTTTTAATATGCTATAAACTTGACAACAAGCATTTTGTAAGATCAAGTTTAAAATTTTAATTCGGTAAAACATACTTGTAGCTACACAATATGTTTCAATATGTTATTATACTCTTCGCGACGAAGTCGAAGGAATATATTGCATTCGCTCAAGCTAATTCTAAAATCGTTAAAAGAAGGCCAAAAGCTCTTGTGAAATGATGGTATTTTTCATCAAGTATTTTGAGATACTTTGAACTGTCTGGATGTCCATCATCAAACTTGTGTGTGAGGTAACTTTCAAAAGAGAGATCCTATCATATTCAAATTCAGAAAAAAAAACGTGTGGCACTCGGGGACTGCCGCGGTAAAGCTATTGCATAGCATTTTTTATCAACTTATGCAATTAGAATTATTTATTTATTTTTTATTTATGCAGTATTTTTTTTTCTTTGATATTAATTCAAGTTACACTTTTTGAGCGTGGTGACCGATAAGAGAACAAATTTCTTTCTTTTATTGAATAAATACATGTAGGTTATTGAGGAATCTTTATCATTGAAACCGAAGGTTTGTGGAAACTGAAATAAGAAACATAAGTTTGAGACTTGATATCCTCTAAATATCTGGAAAATACCGCTTCAATGGAGGTCCCATATTTTGTTGTGGATTCTTGTGGATCATTATTCATTTTCAAATTCAATTTTTCCGTAAGAAAAGTTGTCAACCGCTCTGATTTTTTATCAGCGAAGTTGATGTTGAAATCGCCAGCCAAGATAAGTGGAAACTTATTACCATTTGTACCAAGTATTTTCGACCCTTCTTCAGTGTACTCCAGTGAAGTGCGATGAATAAAATGCTCTACCTCGTCCAATTTTGGATTCGGAGAAATGTAATTTGCTACCAAGACTATGTGTAGGCCATTTCTAAGTTTGCATAAGCACGCACAAATATCTCCAACAAATGAGCGCCTAACATTAACATCGCTAACGTGTGCAATATTTATTTCAATATTCGGAGTCATAATATTAGTAACATTATTATTATTATTTTGGTAAATAGCTACCCCACCTTTTGGAACAGTATATATACCTACATGTATACTTACGGGGCACACATGCGGTGAGTGTGGCATTATAAAGATATGATAGATACCTATACACCTATAATCTTTCTCACAAACAGATGCTTACGTATTCGTCCGATTTCGGAGCAGCTCGTCTCGATCCATGCGAACTTCGTACAGTCTTACCATATACATACACGTTAAGCGAACGCTCGGCCGAGCTACATGGTAGGCGGGGTGGGGGGTGTTAGGTTTTATTTTCGTTACGGAATTTCTTGATTCGGTCGCCGCGCTCAAAGCCCGCGATAAGAGCTATGCAATAGCTTAAAAAACATTTGCGGTTCGGGGACAAACCATAATGTTTTTCATGGAAATCATGTGATGAACACGCACTTTCCTGAAGGGTTGAAAATTGGATGAACTTAACTGCCAAACATTCGATCAATCTTGATTTTTCACAGTAAACAAAATCGTTCAACAACAACGACAAAAACAATTATTGAAGTAAACTTAAATTTATACCGCACTTTAACTGATTATAACGAATGGCGATGTGGTTCTGAGGGCTAGGATATTCATATCCACTCGTCATGCTCGGGTTCGATTCCCAGAATTAGAAAATTTGTTTTTGTAATAACATTTTCTTGAAAACATTATTAATTTGAATATTATTCTTCAGTTGTGTAAACATAACAAAATACATTATTTACTCATCATGTTTAGACGATTGCGAAGAGTTTCTTATAGAATGTGGAACAATTATATAAAAATCTCTAACCAAATCAACTGATTTGCGAAGAGTATTTTTTGCCACGCCCACTATTTATTTATTCTCCAAGCGGCAACATATTTCTACTTTGTTGATGCTTTGTGTATGAAGTATTGAACATGGTAAATTAACATAAGGAAGTATTAATTGTAAAATAACAACAGCATCTTGTTCATTTCAGTATTACTGAGAACGAATAATGTACTATTGACATATTTAAAAAAAGAATTGAGTTGAAAGTGAAGCCCTAGGGTCATTAGAAATGTGATAATATTCGGTATGAAATGTTGCCATGTAGACTTCTGGGGAATACTGTATCACCAAACGTGTGGAGAAGTGGTTTAAACTGCAGATTAGATTATGAAACGTTGATGCGTTCTTTCATGTTTTTGTGGAATATTATTCACTTTGAATTCCACTTCCTACATTTGTCTGAAAGCTGAGAATTTATCACCTTTAAAATATGCATCTGCTTGGATAAATAATTCATGTTCGCACGTCTGAAAGAAGATCTAACGAATTTCAAGTGAGCTGTAGAGAGGACCGTCTGTATTCTACTCCAATTACTCTAGTTGTAGGTATATCAGGTTGGATAAGTTTACATTATCACTGCTAGCAGCACGTCCATTACTAAATGTTACGATTTCCGAAGTCTCTTCGCCACATTAGTCCAGGAAATAAAGGTTTTGAAAAGAAAAATTTGATGAAAAAGGCCGATTTTGATGTGTGAGGGCTCATTCGATTCGTTTTAACCTCTAGATCAAAATCTGCCACAGCTACATAGGGGGAAATTTGTCCTATATTGTTAATAAACAATAAATAATGGCCAATAAATGGCATGTTAAGCACATAAAAAAAAATTGAAAAAGCTATTTTCCATCGATTTTAAGCGGGTAAGATGAAAATTTTCGATTATTCAATCAATAAAAAGTGTAATTCTGATGTTTTTAACATTTATATTGTTATCTATTTGTTAATGAACAATTTGTTAAAAATATACAAGATTTTCAGCTAATTTGAGGTCGCTGAAAACAAATTTGATATTCCTTTTTCATTTGACTATCAATTTTATTAGTTAATTAACAATTTGTTAATTGACAAATTGACAAAAAAATAAACTCTTGTTCCAGTGTTAGGGATCAACTCTTTAATAAGCTCTGGAGTTAATTCAAATATATTCTCCGTGTAATTCCATTTTCTATGAAAAATTATCAAAATCAGCAGTTAAGTACCTAACAAGGTTTATAACTATAGTATACACCTTGGTACCTTATTAAACTATTCACCGATACTTCACAAGTTTAATCTATCTCTTAAGTAATATACCAAAGTATTCTACTCTTATAATTTGACTGAATAAATGCTCACGTGGAGGATAGTTTAACAAAATCAGGCATGCCAATGGGGTTACTACAACTTCTAAGTTATATGTTGTACCTAATATAATGTCTTGTGATGGAAGCAATAATATCTTCACTTACCTTAATATGTCTAAGCTCCTCGGAATTAAAAATGTCATCCATTCTATCCAGAACAGGAATCACAAGGGAACTCTATAATTTATAACCGAAATTGGAATAATCATTCAATATGGCGATTGGTGAGCTACAGGTTTCAGTTGCAGGTTTAATTTCTGTTAACTCCTGCACGGTCTAATAAACGCCAACTCGGCATCAGAGAACTCTTGGCTTGCTGTGAAGTGACGACTCACGACGGTAAGGTAGGAAACTACACAACCTTCTACATACTTTGATTCGAAAAAAATTTGATGAGCCTTTTTACTTTTGCCTCAAGTGTCTTGTTTAGCCGGTAGAGGGCTTCAAAGTTGCAAAAATAATTTTGTTTTTTCGGTATAACTTTAGAACGTGTATGAGGACTTTTACAATATTTGGCAGGTGAGTTACTGTCAATAATAGCCATTTTTGAGAGTGGAGCATAGAGCCTTAGAGACTATAGAAATGGCTCAAACTTGAGGATGTAACGGGAAAAGTGTCCAGAACTTTTTTGTGGTCAATGTAATTCACTCTATATTTTTTATGTAGATAGCCTATCTAATTTGAAAACTTTTCTTACCATTAGAAAATTTTGATAAAATCAACGGATTAGCTTGAAAAAAATAATTTTCGAGTCTCTGCAATTTTGGCTTACTAATTTTACTTGATTAAAATACCTACCTTAGTTGCCTTTGCTTTTCTAATGTCATTTTGGCATTTGGAGGATTTATTCTCAAAACTGTCAGTTTTTACTTTGCGTTCCGTAAAAATTTTATAAAATTATGGCTCAAAATTTCACTAACACTGAAATGGTTAATATCTCGGTAAAACACGAATAATAAAAACAATAGAAATGAGGAAACGATGTGATTACTTAGGAGAAACAAATGCTAAATTAAAAGAAACAACAAAACTTTTTTGAAAATCGCTAAGGCATCAATTGTTCGAAATGTTGCCCATTTTCCTGAATACACAAATTAATTCGTTTCAAGAAATTGGATTGAACTCTGGCTAGTACTTCAGGATCATTCTTCAATAAATCCGGTTCATGATTAATTCGTTGCAACAATTCCTCTCGTGTGTTTACTGGAGCTGCATAAACTTTCGACTTCAAAGAAAGAAGTCGCAGGGCGTCAAATCAGGGGAGCGGGCCGGCCAGTTCACTGGTGCATCGTGTCCTCTACCTATCCAGCGATATGGATATTCCGCATTCAAATGTCGCCTCACAGCTAATGTGAAATGAGGAGGTGCACCATCATGGATAAACCAGGCCACGATGAATGTGTAAGGGCAAGTCTTCCAACAGTTCAAGTAGCCTTTGTTCCAAAAAGTTCAAGTAGTTCTCCCCGTTCAAACATTGATTTTAGTTTGATTCTGAAAATATGTAACTTCCGTTTCATGAGGATTTTCATCAGCATAGAAATGTTCATTATGGAGGTTAAAAAGACCACATCTCGTGAAAGTATCTTCGTCCGTGAACAGAATTCTTCTACAAAAATTGGGGTTTGCGATTTGTCTTTGGACAATAAGCCGACAGAAATCTAGCCGATGACCTGGATCCATGGGCAATAAGTCTTGAACTGTTTCAATATGATAGGGATACAACAGTTCTTCTTTCAGTACATTATGAACTAATGATTTTGAGGCTCCAATACGAAGTCCCAAACGTAGTGTGCTTATCCCAGGTTCAGTTTCAACCGCTTCCAGTATCGCTTCTTCGAGCTCTAACGTCCTTCTTGTCCGTCTGCGTCCAGTTTTTCTGCGATTTACTTCAAATTTGCCAGTTTCGCGAAGGTTTGCCGATTTGGAATTCTGCGATGCGGATATCTTTCCCTTCTCCGGCCATTGCAACGACAAAGTCCATAAATCAATAACATATCAACTATTTCAGTGTTAGTGAAATTTTGAGCCATAATTTTATAAAATTTTTACGGAAAGCAAAGTAAAAACTGACAGTTTTGAGAATAAATTCTTCAAATGCCAAAATGACATTAGAAAAGCAAAGGCAACTAAGGTATTTTAATCAAGTAAAATTAGTAAGCCAAAATTGCAGAGACTCGAAAATTAAATTTTTTCAAGCTAATTCGTTGATTTTATCAAAATTTTCTAAAAGTAAGAAAAGTTTTCAAATTAGATAAGCTATCTACATAAAAAATATCGAGTGAATTACATTGACCACAAAAAAGTTCTGGATACTTTTCCCGTTACATTCTCAAGTTTGAGCCATTTCTATGGTCTCTAAGGCTCTGTGCTCCACTCTCAAAAATGGCCATTATTGACAGTAACTCATCTGCTGAATATTGTAAAAGTTCTTCATCACGTTCTCAAGTTATACCGAAAAAACAAAATTATTTTTGCAATTTTGAAGCCCTCTACCGGGTAAACAAGACACTTGAGGCAAAAGTAAAAAGGCTCATCAACTTTTTTCGAATCAAAGAATCTTCGGTTTTATTTTGGCCACGCAGTTCGAGCACACCCTGTATATTGTTTAAATTCGAATGAATTATGATTGTATTCAGCAAATCTTAAGCTTATGTTGAATAACGGGTTACTTTTTTCATGAATAAATAAATCTGTCAATTGAAAAATGAAGTGAACTTGTTTTAAATCAAGAAGACTTTAGTCGTCTTGTTTTAAATACTCCAAAACCTCGATTTTTGAATCTATATATTTTCACCTTGAGACACACATTAATTTTGTAGTAAACGTTAGTGATTTTTGAATGGAACATATTTTCTTGAATCAAAATAAGTTTATGAAAATATAAATTTATAACTATAAGTCTATATCTTTTTAGAGTCAATCCTATATTATTTTAAAGAAAATATGTATTTTCAGAAATACATATTTTCTTCATTTGAAAAATTTATTTCATGTGTGTAGTATTAGAAAGTACCATGTAGTGAACATTACAACTATACATCACATTTCGTACCCAGATTGTGATGTCAACCATAACCCAGCGTTCCTTGCAAGTCAAAGAAGATATTATAGGGCGCCACCGCCAGCCCTTTCATCGGTTAGTATAACAGATTGGATAAAAAATATTTTCCAGTGTTCTGTCTGAACTGTAACACCCTGTTCGGTGTATACGTCACTGTGAGTTACATTCTCCGGTGGAATTTGATAAACTAAACCGGGAAAAGCAAACTAACTTGCGATAACATTGCCGCTTGAATTTTAAGTGGGTTAGTTTTCCGAAATCCATCACATTTTGGATTTTCACAGTGACAAATTCCATACTGATCATCCACGTTACGCAGTTCTGTATTTTACATTCTGTGATATCTTCGCTAATTTATTATAGCAACCTGTTGGTCGCTTCTTACAGTGACAACTAACTCGCCTATCAGTCAAATTAGTTCGTTGGTAGTATGGATTTGGTCAATAGTCATTTGGAATGAATCAAACATAATTTTTTGATGTTTCAATAGGATTCTCATGAAACGAATATTCTAGAAAAAAATGGTGAAATATAAATTATGCATGAAAACATCCAAATATTCCAAAACTCTTGTGTGAAGAATGATTAGGATTATGTAATAGTTACATATGATGTACTCATTGATGTTTTACTATTACGTGAACATGGATTGAAATAAAATTATTTTCCGAAATATTGGATTAATCGATTATTTAGTGTCGATGTAATCGGAATACTATAGTTCGAATAATCAAATGATCGATAGATTGATTAATCCATATTTATTGTCATCTCTAAATGGAAGTATTCTGTTCACGTGAACGCCACAAGCATTTGTATAGAAGCGCTCTATCTTGGAAGTGGATAGACTATTATAGTAAGTTTCAAATCCATGAAAATGACTTAGTCAGGGTCAAAAGAAGAAAGCGGCTTTGGCGTAAAAAACTAGTAAATTTCATAAAACAGTTCTCCGCAATTATAGAATATCACATTAAACTCAAATTGCGTCAATATGAGATAAAACGCGTATCCAAAAGTTGCTCATTTATAGTTCCATGCGTGGTAATCGCCGTCCCGAACATTTTTATTTCTTCTTTGATGAATAAGTTTCTTATTCGCTGCAGACTTTCCGCTATACACTTCTACATTATGTGTAATTTCCACAAGATCAAGCGGCACGTAGGTACTGAAAAACCTGCTGGATATAAAGTAATTTAATATTTGGAGCAAATTCTCTCCAAAACTTTCGTTCTAAAACTTCCCGCCCTTCTTTGGTATTCACATCACAGTTATACCCACTTAATATTCCATAGAAGTTAAATTTGTTGAAATGCATTTAGGTTTTGTTTTGAGCGTTGAGTGAGAAGGTTTACGTTTAGAGCTCATTAGGGAATTCACTAGCATTGGAAGTAATCCGGCGTATTTAGATAATTCGTCGTGCCTTTATAGGCGTATATTCCAACACAATCTGCAACATCTAACAATCTACTCGTAGCACTCTAGAGTCTTCAGTAAGATTGAAACTCGGCAGCTAATTGAAGTTCCAGTTAGCGTAGATTAGAGGATTAAAAGCTGAATGATCCTAATGATTTACTTATTCTCAAATATAATATGTTGCTTTAATAACGTTTAGTATACAGTATGGTCATTATACTAATAGGAAGTAATCACCCTTTCCACTAAAAATACACAGGATCTTTCAGCTACCATGTGGACATCATCAGAGTATACATTCCAGAGGGGTGTTTCCCAAGGAGAATCTTGAGTCCCCTTCTGTTTAACATTTCCATTGCATTAAGACGGATTCGTGGTTATTATACTGGACCACCGAACGCCCTCAGGCATCAGATCATCCATTTATTTCACATGAATGATTTGAAACTGTATATTTCTTGAGAGAAAAACACACACCAAGCTCTCAACGTGGAATAAGAATATACGCGAGCCGTGGGTATGAAGTTGGGATTGAACAAGTGTAGTGTTTCATTTGAGGAGGGGACGATTTCCGGAAGTGCACAATAACATGCAGCTTGCCGAAGGAAGCATCTCTTATCATCTTGATGAAGGAGAGACCTATCGATGCCTGGGAATTGAACAGCGTCCTAATTATGACGCTTCCAAGGTAGAAGCGGCTCTCCGCAGCAAGTACAGAACCTTGTACGAAAAAGTTGGTCTTCAGAGCTATCGATTGAGAACAAGGCGTCTGCAACAAATATGCTCGCCGTTCCTGTCCTGCTTCACTCTTTTTGAGTGGTGACATGGACGGTCGATGAGCCGCATAGACTCGACAAAGACACCCGGAAAATGATGCATATTCATCACAGTTTGCATCCTGGGTCGTCCGTTTCTCGCATTTATCCTCCACGTCACCAAGAAGGGTGGGGACTCCTTAGTCTGGAGTGTCTGCATCGAAGTGTTGGTTTGAGTATAGCGGGTACAGTTCTTAGGAGTCCGCACCCCCTCCTGTGCCTTGTAAAAAGTCAGCAATTGCCGAAGTGGGGGCATTTATCGTTAGGGCAGCACAAAAATCTGCGGAAGAACTTGATCTCGAATTTCACATCAATCGAGAAGGCAAACTAGAGAGCAACCTCGAGTTCTAACATTGTCGCCTGAGAGCCCAGATGAATGCCGTGCAGCAAGATCTTATGCTCACGCGGCATATTGACAAGTCGATACATGGTGTTTTCTATCGAAACATCGAAACGACTAGTCTGACCTTCGGCTACCTAAGGTCAACCGGGCTTACATCCGAGACCGAGGAATCTACCACAGCTCGCCAAGATGGCGTGATCAACACCTTGGTCTATCGCCGCAACGTGATGAGAGTGTTTCTGTCAACATGTCCGCCAAAAGCGTACAGCTCTCGTTCAATTGCGACCTTACGGGTGCTGCTACCTTACATGCCAGGAGATATTGATTCTGTTGACGGAAATGGAAGATGCCAGATATACTTCATTATTATTATGCGTTTCCGACCGTCAGGTCGTTACAAGCAAATGGGCCTGACATTGTCCTCCTCGATAAACAAACAAAGACTATGTATGTCATCGAATTCTCTGCTCCGGCAGAGAAGAACATCGTCTTGAGAGAGAAAGAACAACGGACAAAGTATCAAGACCTCCTGTTCGAGCTCCGCAAGCTATACCCAGGCCACAAGGTCGTACTAGTGATTCTGATCATCAGGGTTTTGGGTGGAATTCGGTTTTCGCTGCGTTCTATTTTGATGATCTTTCCGTCTCGTAGGAACTTGGCGCAGATCTTGATAAACCGGATGCAGAAAACAGTCATTCTGGGTTCAATAAGGCTACCTATTGCACACAATTTAGGAACCTTAAGCTACTCACCGACCGGTGGTTAGGAGTAGCTCCTATGAACTGACTTGTTTTTTTCTGGGGCGATTGCTCCGATGTCGTGGGAGCGAGCAGCAGCCCCGACCTGGTATAAATGTAATAAAAAAAGTTCTTCGTGACTGTGAATGTGTTGAAATGAGAAGAAAAACTACGTAGATGTATCATTCGCGACAGTTCCCATGAAGTTGGTATTTTCAGAATATGATTTGAAATGTAATGACAAGTGAATAAATATATTTCATGTATTTTCAGCAGTTGGCAAGTACTTCATTAGCTGATATCAGTAAGCATTGTATAAAAGAATACTATTATTTTGAGGAAATGCTATTTTTGGAAATTGTTAGAGTAAAGTATTGAAAATGAAGAATTTTACATGACAAATTCATATATTCTATCCATCACCAATACTTTTACTGCATCACTTCTTAGTGAATTGAGTAAAAATGACAAATATGTAATGTGTTATGGTAGCTCTGGACGTTTTCAAAATGCTATAAAGAGGACAAGGTGATAATGCATTGATTGAAGTTATTGATACGAACAGCCTACAATGAAGACTGGACTAATCCAATTTTTTTGTTACAGTTCGCTCCAGAGGCGAGTTAAGTGGTGAAGTGCCTGTATAAGACAGTACATAAACTATATTAGTGCACCATGTCCGCTACAAGTGATCTAAATCAAAGTTTATCGAATTCTGAGGACGTTTTAGAGCAAGAGGTATACGGTGAATTAGTTTACACTTTAAGTGATTCCAACAATTTCCTATTTACGGTCTCAACATCTATTCCGCTCCCGAACTTAACTAGTTATAGAACTTTGAGAAATTCGAGTCGTATTGCGTCTGTCGAAAGTGTGTTTGAAAGCCAATTGATAATTCCCCTGTACGCGGTAATCTTTTTGTTATCGGTGATGGGTAATTTTTTAGTTCTAGTTACGTTAGTTAGAAACAAGAGAATGAGAACTGTGACCAATGTGTACCTGCTTAACTTGGTAAGTAGAAAATTGTGCTGAAATTATTTTATAACCTTGATCTAAAGTGGAATGATCCTTGGAAATTCATTATTTCAATAATCAATGGTTAACAAATCTTCTATTTCAACATATTCAGTAATTATTGAAGTGGATGAAGATGATTTGAAACTGAATTTTCAAGAGAAATGTCATTTGAAGGACATTGTTACTCATACATTTATTTACATTTCGGTTTAAGCCCGCCGTTACCTTCCTAAACTCCTGCTGGCAGAAACGATTATGCCGTCCCTTTGTTTTCCCTGTCTGGGCTCGCACAAAAGACTTAGTTTTGTTACACTTAGCTGTGTGAGAAAAGAAAGAAATGCTTTACAAAGTCAAACAATTTATTTTCATAACTATGTTCATGGGGTAGAGTTTTCATAAATCTATTTCAGCTTTTATATTTCTGATAACTGAAGTATATGGATGAATGTTATCTATTAAGACTCAATAAACAACTAATATTATTACATCATCATGATTATATCATTTTTCTGATAAGGGAGAATAAAGGTGAAAGCGTTGGCTGAACATACTTCAAATACAGGTAACTCCTTTTCTCAAGAAAATTATTACTCTTGACACACAGTAATGATAAATATCTAGCTAATTTAAAGGGGATGAATATTTATTAGCGAATATCTCTAACTACAGGTAATCACTTATATACCCCATTAATTCCAAATAGTATTTGAACAGGCACCTTTTTATTCCTAAATTATTTTGTTTCGAAGATGCCTAATTGGTTCCTGTAGAAGCGACTCTACATATTATCTCATAATGACGTTTATATCACATCAATATCCCTATATCGTATGGTTTCCACGAGATTATTCATTTCAACACATCAATTGAGTTCATCGATGATTTACCAATCCTTCCAGAGGTTTATATTTACAAAAATATGAGACTCTGACGGGTCCTAAGTGGTGTAATTGGTAAACACTTTGGACTAGACACCCAGGAATGTTAGTTCAATAGTCATTTATTTTTAATAAATATATAACGTTATGTACAGTTAATGATTAATATATAAGGTACTTACCATAAAACACCTGTACAAATTCTACAAATTATATTTTGACGTCATTACTGCCAATGTGCTAGTCATTTCATTTCGTAAATCAAGCTACAAGCCTTAGGGAATGAAATACAAACTCGGTAAGCTCCAATCCAGACAGTGCGCTACCTCAGAACTCGGTTGTTTTTTAATGAGACAAGTCATTCTGTTCCGCTTCGAGGTCTTTCCTTCCTTATATTCGATGATCATCAGAAAAGTTTTAAAATGTTTATTCTCATTCTTGCACATAGTTCCTCCTTATAATGCTAAAATAGACAGGGTCAGTCACGCTAGTTCCTTCACCTGTTGAATTCTTTGGTCACAGCCAGGATCAACTTACTGTGGTCATTTCATACTGTTCATTTCCTACATAAATACAATGAATTTCAACTCTCTCTTCTAGGTTGGTCAGTGTTATCTATTCAACCTTTGTACCCATGTACCAATTTTTTTTGAAAACTGATCAAAACATTTCGATGTATGCGAATACAACTAAATAAAAATCTATTATATAAAAATATATAACGTAGAATATGTTTCTCTGAAAATTGTCTTGTGTGGTCCCAGTCACGTATAGTTCTGACCATTAGAGATGTGAGTCGATTCCATAATATCTCAATATCTGTTGACCGGTAAATATCATTTCAACAACTCGGTTTGCTGAAATCATATTTCAAAACGACCGCTACAATATATCCTGATTCGCGAGTATTAGTCCAGTTGTAGGAGGAGGAAAATATTTTTTTCCGCCATTTAAGATCTGAGGGTCGATTTATATACCTATCGGGGAGCCAAAAAGGACCCACACACTTTGAGGGGGGGCTGGGTTTCCCCCCTCCCCCTCAGTTATGAAAAACTGTTTTGAAAATCAGTTTTTCTAAACTAGGTTTTATAGATGACGTCGGATCGAAAAAAGTTTAGCATAAAAGTTATAGGTATTATCAAAATGAATAGCCCTACACCTATTGCGCATGCGCAAAGAGTGTTTTACAGGCCCTACTGCCCAAAACGAGTCACAACTTTGACTTTTTTTTTTCTCACTCGCATTATTTATTTATTTATTTATTTATTTATTTATTCAATTTTACTCTGATCAACAGGTATAAACCCAATTAAATATCAGCACAATGCATACAAAAATATATAAATTAACAATTATTATCTAAACTAAATCTAAATAAAACTATATTCTAGTCCGAGAGGAGACAAAATCAAAAAGAAAGAATAGCCAAAAATATTTAACACAGAAATGAACAAAGAGGAAAAACAAAGAAAGAGCTGGAAAAATATGAATATTGTGTCATCGCAGTAGGCGAGCAATCTGTTTTAGGCTAGAATTAAAAATATCATATTTAGTACTAGTGTCATTGGTGTTGTAGGCATGGCACATGCAAAATAATGGAGATAATTTAAGTAAGTTAGTACGAGGAGTTTGGAGGTAGAAAGTATTTGCAGACCGTGAGTTCAGCCGAGGAACTAGGAAATTGACTCTTTACAGCAGCATGGGGCAGTCAATTAGGTTATTAAGCAACTTGTACAGACTGGCCTGGAGTACATAATTATTTCTGCGAGAAAGGGATGACATATTGAATTTATCTAACAGGAAAGAATTAGGAATGCCCCTGATAGGATAAAAACCGTCTGTCCTGAAGGACAGGTACTTCAGAAAGCGGCGCTGAACAGATTCCAGGGCATCTCTATGAACGGCATAACCAGGGAACCAAACCACAGATGCGTACTCAAGCCGCGATCGCACAAATGTTATGAACAACAATTTGAACGTGTCAATGTCTGAAAAATCACGACAGCTTCGCACAATAAACCCAAGTAGTCTGTTAGCAGCCTCCATCACAGACTCCAGATGAGAAATGAAGGATAGTTTGGGATCGAAAATTACGCCGAGGTCCTTATAAGTTGCTGGTCTCTTAAGGATAGTACCGTCTACGTTGTAATCAAATATGATCAAGTTGGTCTTGTTTGTGTAAGACATAACACAACACTTGTTAACATTAAGAGATAGCTTGTTCGCTGAACACCAAACAACCATCATATCAAGACTTCTCTGAAGTAGATAACAATCAAATGTGGATTTGATGACGAAGAACATTTTAAAATCATCGGCATATAAAAGAAAGAGTACACTGAGACCTATTGAAATATCATTAACAAAGATGTTGAAAAATAGTGGTCCCAAAATTGATCCTTGGGGGACTCCGGAAGAAGCAAGATATTCAACCGATCTCTGCCCATTTACCGCGATAAATTGCCGCCTATCACTGAGATATGACGCGATGAAAGATAAGAGTTCCACAGAGAAACCAATACCATCAAGTTTACTTAGCAGAAGTCTGTGGTCAAGCCTGTCGAAGGCCTTGGACAGATCGGTATATATAACATCGACTTGGAAGCCGGAATTCATATTTTCAGCGATGTATTGTGTGACAGATGCCAGGTTGGTGGATGTGGAACGACCCCTTACAAAACCGTGTTGTATATTAAGAAGGCGTGAATGAACTTTGAAATATACTCTATCGTATATAAGACTCTCAAAGGCCTTAGCAAAATTTGAAAAGATGCTTATAGGTCTATAATTATGCACATCTGCTCTATCACCACTTTTGAAGATCGGACAGACTTTCGTCTGCTTCCATACTAGCGGGAAAGTACTGGACGTAAGACACTTATTGAATAGGTGAGTGAGAGGTACTGAAAAAATGGGTGCGCAGTCTCTCAGTAGAAACGCCGGAATCATATCGGGACCTGAAGTAGATTTATTCTTGATCTTTTTGAGGGCGAATTCAACTTCCTCTTGGGAGAAACAAAGAATGGATATATCATGCTCATTACTTAGAGACTCCGAATCTAAATTCGCTAAAGTGGGTTGAGTTATATAGCTTTGACTGAAGAGATGAGCAAATGTGTTGGAAATTCCCTGCGGGGTAGTCAACTTCACATCGCCATAGTCCATTTCAGCGGGAAAACCGTGTGTGCCTGTCTTTGAATCAATAAAATTCCAAAGCTTCGAAGGATCCTGCTTCAAATTGTTTTCAATCGAGACAATGTACTCATTATAGGCCGAATTCGTTGCCCTTTTGAGTTCACGCCTAAGCATGGAAAACTGATTGTGAGCTGACAAATCCTTGAATCTCCTATATCTCTTCCAGGCCGAGGTTTTATTTTTAATCAACCGTATCATGTGGTTGTTATACCACGGAGGGTAGATATTTTTCTTGACGCAGCCAAACCTAGGAACGAATTTATCGAGGGATGAATATAATAAATCATAGAAGAGAGAACAAGCATCCTCAGGATCAACGCATTCAACCACCACCGTCCAGTCAATCTGCCTCAAACTTTCGTATAATAATGAAAAATTGGCTTTGCGAAAATTGTACGCATTGACAGATTTAAACGGTAACTCACTACCTCTCCTAATACCTGCACCAGATTGAAAATCGAGCAAAATAGATAGCGCCGGATGATGATCATCCTCCGGAACAAGGGGCTCCAAGGATCGCTCCACACTGCACCTACCGCCGGTAACAACAAGGTCTAAGATTCTATCACTAGAATTACGAATGAAGTTATGCTGATGGTAATCCACAAAATTGATAAAATTCACAAAATTGGACACACAATGATCGGAAGGGGATCCATCGACATATGATGCATATTTCGCAATGTTGAAATCAAATTATATGATATAATAAGAAACCTATGAGAAAAGTTGCCCATAGCTGGGCTTAATTCACGTTTTTTTTTTGTGGAAAAAACAAATTGACCCTTTTCGCAAAAAGTGAGCCTAGGTGGCAACTATGAAACCTTGAATATCTCTGCCAGTACAAGGCCTAGAGGATCGTACTTAGGCTCAAATTGTTTGTTATGGAAAGTCCTACCTTCGGGTATATCGATTAGTCACTTGTTACTAGTTTATGACAAGTTTTGGGCCATTTAAATTTTTTTAACCATTTCATAACTCGGTTTTCTCGGAAGCTGTAACAGTTATTGGAATGAATCATTCTTACTAAAAATACAATTTCTTTTAATTACAATTTGAGCCCAAGCGCGTTGAAATCGGTCTTATAGATTTTGAGCTATACGATATTTTTGTTTTCGCACATAACCTGAAAAATTCAGAACCAATCGACACAAACCCTGGTGCATTTTGAAGAAGACACTTTTTCGAGTCGAGGGTTGAAATCTCGAATCATGAGTCACCATTTTAGATGGTTTTTTTGACTTTAAAACGTAAATTTTACTCGCGCAAGTTCGCGCATGTACTAAGAGATCATATATACAACGCGCGGCGTTCGAATTTCTTTCTCGCCGCGTTCGTTCCCATTACTTTATTATATGATAAATGTTGCGTATAAGATAATAATAATAATAATATTATCTATAATGATAATGTTTTTTATTAAGACAACAGTTATACTATATACTAATACATACTTATACCTAAAGTGAATATTAATGAAATCATATTATTTCAGTCAACTTATATTTATTACGCATCAGAACTATCAGAATCGTCTGTATCTTTTGAACTCGAAATAACATCATCATCATCAGAATAACCTCTGATTATTTCAATATCTTCTATATGGTCATAATTAACATCCATTTCTGAGTCAATATTAGTTAGAATTATATTTGTTTCTTCCTCAAGATCAACAGTTTCATTTAACAAAGTTACTTGTGACTCTTCTACATTTGAACAAGTTTTTCCTGCACAAGTACTGAATAAGACAGTGCATTTTAATCCAAATTTTTTACATGAGCATCTACCACTACATGATTTTTTACATTTACAGGAAATTATTTTTAGTAATGACAGTGGAATGACCTCTTTGGTATTTAAAATAGGAAATAAGCTATTGAGTGTGCGTTTCCACCCCCATTTTAATGGGTCAATCTCAGTATTACCCAACCAAATGAGCAACTGGTAATAGATTCGGAAAATATGCTTTCGAGCAGCATCGTCGGCTGGTGGAAGAGCTGCTAGATTACGAAATGCTATATATCTCAAATACTCAAGACTAATAGGTGTTTTTAAATTAGGTGAATAATTTATTTCAATTATCTCAGTACCAATTTTTTTCAGATCGTTTTCAAATTTTTCTTAATGGTTTGGACATTTTCCATAAAATTTCGCGACTTCATCCGGTATTAAAAAATTGTTTTTTTAATGTCTAAAAAAAGAGGTACTATCACAACCGCTTAAAGCGGGTATGAAAGCAATAAATTTAATGCTATATATATAATATTATGAAAAGATTTTAAGATAAATTTTAATGTTAATGATCAATAAATATTATTATTATTATTATTATCACCATCATTATTATCTTATATGCAACATTCATCATATAATAAAGTAATAGAAACGAAGGCGGTGAGAAAGAAATTTGACGCCGCGCGTTGTATATATGATCTCTTAGTACATGCGCTAACTTGCGCGAGTAAAATTTGAGATTTGAAGTAAAAAAAAAACATCTAAAATGATGTCTCATAATTCGAGATTTCAACCTTCGACTCAAAAAAGTGTCTTCTTTGAAATGCACCAAGGTTTGTGTCGATTGGCTCTGAATTTTTGAGGTTATGTGCGAAAACAAAAATATCGCATAGCTCAAAATTGATAGAATCGATTTCAACGTGCTTAGGCTCAAATTGTAGGTAGAAAAAAATTTATTCTTATGAAGAAAAATTCATCTCAATAACTGCTATAGCTTTTGAGAAAATCGAGTTATAAAATAGTCAAAAAAATTAAAATGGCCAAAAACTGGTAATAAACTGTTTTCAAGTGACTAATCAATATAACCGAAAGTAGATACTTTCATTACAAACAATTTGAGCCCAAGTACGATCCTCTAAGCCTTGTACTTGCAGAGATATTCAAGGTTTTGTAGTTAACCTCACATTCAGCAAAAACGGTTGATTTGTTTCACCCAAAAAAAAAGTCGTGAATCAAGCTCAGTAATGGGCAACTTTTCTCATAGGTTTCATTATTCTATTCCATAATGCGTGTGAGAGAAAAAAGTCAAAGTTGGGACTTGTTTTGGGCCCTAGGGCCCGTAAAACACTCTTTGCGCATGCGCAATTGATATGGGGTTATTTGTTTTGAAAATACCTATAACTTTTATCCCAAACTTTTTTTGATCCGACGTCATCTATGAAACCTAGTTCCGAAAAACTGATTATCAAAACAGTTTTTCATAACTGGGGGTGAGGGGGGAACCCAGTCCTCCCTCAAAGGGTGTCGGTCTTTTTAGGCTTTCCAATATGTATATAAATACACTCAGATCTTAAATGGCGGAAAAAAAAATGTTGTCTCCTCCTACAACTGGACTATATTACCTCTCCCTTGCCACACTGGCTCTCAAGTCTGAGCTCGCTCGACGTTGGTATAATAATATATAACATAACAAGTACTGGAGAAGGAGGAGGATCCTATTACTGGTCACGACATGTCGACCAATCAGATCTGTGTCACTTTTCTTATCAATCAGATCCCCGTGAAGACGGACGGCATGATATTCGTTAAAATTTCATTACGGGGACCGGTCAAGGTCTCAGGTAATTTTTAAGGGTGCCTGAAACTCGTAACACAGTGATTTCTTTTGTAAGAACAGGAAGAATGGGTGGGTGTTGATCATTACGGCTAATTGAATATTTATTAAGGCTAGACAGTTAGTTTCCGAACTTATCATTATATTTTTCGTGCTGTACGTGCTAACAAGTAATAGTTCACATTCTTTTCAAAATTTGAAATGTCGTTTGTGAGAGAATTATAAGTAAACGCGGAAACACCCAAATAATGTACGAAAATTATAAGCTTTCCAAACATCGATCTTCAACTAATGAGACTGTCTGGAGGTGCATCAAATATGTAAATGTAAAGCTTATGTGCATATCATAGGGGAATCGGGTAGTTTTGTTGTAACAACATTGGAAAATCATTACAAATCTGAAGGAAAAATTTCCAGACAACTTCTTAGTTTTGCCTGCAAAGAAAAGTGGAAAAAGAACCTACTGAGAGACAAACTATAATATTGCATAAAGAATTAGCTTAAAGTGGTTTTCCCTCAGATTTTTCTCCAGAAATATTGACTTCCCGGGACTCAAAATGCGTCAAAAAAATATGTACAATGGACATCGCATAACATTGCCAACTTTGCCTCGCTGTGCCAACGAAGTTCACCATTGTCTGCAAGAACATTCGTACAAAACGTCAAGAGAGGAAAATTTTGTTCTGGATAATGATTTCCGAAATTGAATTGTAGTTTTTAGCTGCCACACAAATTTGAAAATTTCATGTTAGTCGAGTTTTACATACATGGATGGACATTAAAAACGGCACAAAATGTTTCACACAGCTATCTACCATACATGGCTACATAAATGGACACTATGTAACGCTAGTGTTTAGTTTAATGAAGAACAAATAAGAAGAAACGTATAGACTCTGTTTGGAAAAAATCAAGTTTATTTGTTCTCTTAACAACTGAAGTTTCATTCTTAAGAAAGTAGTGGTTGATTTCGAAATTGTCATCCATAATGCAGTTCGTAAAGTGTGAGATATTATTACAATTATTGGTTGCCGCTTCCATCTTACTCAGTCTTGGTGGCGTAAAACACAAAAGTTGTGGTTAAGTGGTGAATATGAAAACAATATATGTGAAAATGGAAAGTGGCGTCGTTATTGTTTTGTTATGGTATTTTTAAATATGAATCTGGCAAGCAATTTCTCGATTTTGAGTTACTTGCGATGAAACCAAGTGACGATAAGGTAACGGTTTTTGCAGATTATTTGGTAGGATTATTTCATATCCGACGAAGCCACTTTCCTACCCCACATTTGCGCTGAAGCTTCTTCAACTCTAAATAAAACCACGAACGTCTGGGAGTCCTTTCACTCCCATTTGAATAACTCTTCTTATTATAGTTCACCGAATATTTTTCATTTCATGTATGTTTTGTTACAATTTCAAACAGAAGTGTACATAAAATGTGATAGTGTAGCTACTCCTTGTAAATCTAAAAATCAGCCACAATTCGGAGACAACAGTCTTTGTAAAAATTATTGTTAGACTTGCAACAACAAAAGATAACTACCCTCCATTTTATCAAAGTTGTTTCAAATATATATAATATACAATATATATGGGCACAATCCATAAAATATGCAGTACTTCTACCGAGTGTTAGTAAAATTTATGTATTATAAGTACATTATATTCTTGATCATATGTTACACATTTTCTCATAACATTAAGTTAGCGAATGAATAAAGTAAAACAGACCTGATTACTTAATTTCTCAATCACATTAATTTTTTTGTAAACGTCAAAATATTACTTGGACGCCTATGGTGGCA
Source organism: Endomychus coccineus (assembly GCA_958510875.1). NCBI lineage: Eukaryota > Metazoa > Arthropoda > Insecta > Coleoptera > Endomychidae > Endomychus > Endomychus coccineus. The sequence goes on along the minus strand of OY294068.1, from coordinate 153,242,274 downwards.
GAATTGTTGCATCTACAAGGTTTTCATTGTATTTTAGAATGTTAAAATCAATAATTTTCTTCTACGAAATGCGTCTCATAGTCCCAAAATCGGATGACAGAAAGCCTTGTGACGAATATCGTACACGAATTTTATGTTCACTTGCGTACTGTGAGGAATTTCGAATCCCCCGTAGAGACACATTATTCTATTTTGATTTCAAATTTAGTTAACTCTGATTATGGCTAATTGGTTGCTCAAACGTCCTCATCAGTACTTTAGAAGTATTTTTAATCGATAAGGTTGACTGTTTTCCATTTCTACTGTTATAATGTATTCACAGTGTGGACCGTTTTTAAGTTTATTCACAAATTAAATTTAGAATTCCGTCAAAGAGAGAAACATGTGGACTTATCACTCTCGAAATTGCAAAAACTATTCAGTGTGTTCATATTTTTGTCAACCGGTGCGGCAGAAACCAAATAATGTTGAAGGCTCACGCTATATTCGATGTGTTCTGGTTCGAATCCGGCAAATAGTATGCCAAAAACTGCAACATACTGTGGTAGCATCCGAATTCCGGACTTAAGTAGCATGAATATGAACAAATTCATTTGAAACAATGAGTTGCAGTCTTCTCGTGAAACGGTCCCGCTAAAAAGCATGATGTGTTACAGCACTTCCACTTGAGCGAAAAATTCCAGTCTACTATAGAGGAGCTTACATAACACTATGTAACAAAATCCAACCTTTTGTTCTGCCTAACCTTCTCGATGTTTGCGTTCGATTCCACATCTATTCCCAATAATTAAGAGCCACCTTAGAAGTTGAAAAGTTTGCTTCTGCGCTCAGGGTGATTTTTTTTCCGAAACTAAAACTTTGCTGTGAATATCCTGGAATAACTTCTTATAAACTTGACTCAGCACCGGTCTATGATATATCAAATTATTTGCAATTGTATGGAGAAGTGAGATAAATAGTTAAAAGTTGCATATGTAAGATTGTTTGGCTGCTATTCGCAGGAAAGTAAGAAAAAGACGCTTAATTTCCATCAAATTTGACGTAAAAATCGCCAAATAAAAAATCGTTGAGTCAAATTCAGATTCAAATACCGTTTTTTCGCAATCTGTATCTCTAGAGTAACTCATTACAAAGAGATTGATACGATTCCGAAGTACATATGGACTTTTATTAAGAAATTATAGCGCGTTAACCTATTAAATTTAGTGAAAATTCTCACATATTCAACCCATCAAGGTCCAGGCAAAACGCAGCCTAATTACAGCCTAACTAACTACGCCAGTTCATAGCATAAGTGGAGAAAAAATTATCCGTGTTTATTTTTATGCCGAAATAATTGTTTAAGCAATTGTAAAAAATCATCGGAATTCTTCCGATTTGAAGGTGCTGATCGACTTAGAAGACCAAATTACTACGAGATATGGATTTATCCTCGCATTTTGCACAATTGTTTATTGTTAAAACACTAATAAACAATTCAGCTGTTGAAAAGTTCGTTAGATCCTCGCTCAGGAGAGTGCAAAAAAATGAAACTAGCTACGCAGATCATAGAATCAATGAAAAAAAATCACCCGTGTCATTTTGTTCAGCAAAATGGATTGTTTAAATATCATCGTTGTTCGAACAATTGTTATGAATCAACAAAATTTCGGTTATTTGAGGGTGCCAATCGACTCGGGGAACAAAATTACTATGACCTACGGACTTTTTGTCTCAAAAATGGCAATTGTATATTCTTAAAACTCTCATTAATAAATGATTGTTTATTGTTTAAGCAATCAATTTGGTTGAACAGAAAAACGGGTAATTTTTTTTCCACTAATGTCATGAGCTGCGTAGTTAGTTTGGCTGTAATTAGGCTGCGTTTTGCCGGAGCCTTGATGGGTTAAATATGTGAGAATTTTCACGAAACCTAATCGGTTAACGCACTATAACTTTTCAATAAAAGTCCATATGTACTCCGGAATAGTATCAATCTCTTTGTAATGAGTCATTCTACAGATACAAATTGCGAAAAAACGGTATTCGGAACTGAATGTGGCTCTAAGATTTTTTATTTGGCGATTTTTACGTCAACTTTGATGATAATTCAGCGTTTCTCTTACTTTTTCGCAAATAGCAGCCAAACAGACTTACATATGCAATTTTCAACTATTTATCTCACTTTTCCACATAATTGCGAATAATTTGATATATCATAGACTGGTGCTGAGTCAAGTTTATAAAAAGTTATTCCAGGATATTCACAGCAAAGTTTTACTTTTGGAACAAAATTCACCCTGAGTGCAAAAGCAAGCTTTTTAGCTTCTGAGGTGGCTTTCAATTGTTCAAAATAGATGTAGAATCGAACGCAAACATCGAAAAGGTCAGGAGGAAAGTGTGTTACATAGTGTAACTTACTTACCTCGTGGGCATAGTGCATTCGCCATAGTTTCATATCATTTAATTCACGCTTCTTCCACTCCACTCGGTTTGGAAAGCTTGTGCAGCAACGTCATCAAATTTACGGTTACAGAATTTTTCCTGTTGATACTGTTGAATGTTATCATAATAACTCTGGGATGCAACTAAGTATATATATTATCATATTCTATTCAGGGTGAGATTAATATCTATATTAATTATATTACTGTATACTACAGTAACGTGAAGTAAGTAACTATAAAATCAATCTTGATATACCTGAAGACCTCAATAATGTTCAGATTTCGATCCAATACAGTATCTTTCGAATATTCTCTAGATATCCAGAGTGGCAAAATACGTATTTCTGATTTTAGTGTGACTTTATTGTACAATTGATTCTATATTATCCCTCCTCATTTATATCATATAATTTTGATATTCGAAGAATTTATGTTTCCGTTACCAATTGTATTCAGTCGTTATTCCCAGATATTTGATTAATACCTTAAGCAGACAATTTTTTCGAGTTATTGGTTTCTTCATCTAATGCTAGAAGTGTTATGCATTCTGGAAGTTCAAAATTTCGATCAACAATCCACAATTTGATGAGAGATGAGTGTATGTAAAATACTAAATAATATATATCACTACAGAAACCAGAATAATCAGTTTCAGTTTAAGCCGCAGGCCTCCCTGAAGATGCCATCCGCAATTATTGGTAAAACGTTGGAATATCGTTAATATCTAGGATTGATATACGGAATAAGTCAAAAATTGATGAATTGTCGATATTCACAATACCCATTGAAGAGGTAGTGCGATCTGTGCGATACTCAAAAAAAATTTCTAGAGACAAAAAAATTCAGTTTCTCTTGTATAATAGTTGCGTAAATTAGTTTAAGAAATCCCGCCCTTTGGTTGATGTGAATCAGTTTTCAAACGTCTTCTGATGATGACTTATATACTTAAATAATTTCAAGATACAAATGAAATGTATAATAGTGATCCTTAATCCTGGTATGAATTGCATGTGAATTCTTGTGAATCAGATGACATTAACAAATATGTAACGAAGTAGAGGTTTGTGCACCATTGAGAAACTCTGACCAGTCCCTCATCATCACGACCTGTCTCTATATAACTCCACGAACCAATCCAACACCTCCACGCATAGTTTGGCATTACAACTCAGCCGACTGAGATGATCTTTCTATGATCTTCTCCAAGTTGCGTTGGAGAAGCGTATGTTTTGAGTCGGATGACCCAACGCAATGTGCGACAAATATCTCGGATATTATCAGGCTAGGAATGGAATCTTACATACCACATACAAACAAATGACCGTCATCAGATAAACGATGGTTCAATAAAATCTGTTTTAGGGCCTTCACTTCAAAACAAACAACATACCGTCGTTGTCGCGGCAACTCATGTCAAGAGAACAGAAGAAAATATGTTGAAGCCAGAAATATGTGCAATGAGACAATAAACGCTTCGAAAGACCCATATAATGCCAAACTAAAAGCAAAGCCTATCGAATGCCCTATTGGCTCCCGTTCGTTTTGGATTTTCGCGTAAGCAATTGGTAGAAATTTCGTTTCCAGTTCATACCCTCCCCTAACCAAAAATGATCGCACACTGGCTACTACACCACAAGAAAAAGCCAACCATTGTGCTGGAATATTTGCAGCATATTCTATTTTGGATCCACAAGGTAAGGACCCTCCTGATATTGCTACCATCGATAGCCATTTGCCTGAAATTGTCTTTCGTCAGCCCAGAATTGGGCGCATTCTGCTTGATCTCACTACCAAAAAGTATGTGATGCCAGACGGAATTCTACCTGTCGTTGTCAAGGAATGTGCCCCTGAATTATTATCAGTTCCCTGCAGGTTGTTTATTCTTTCATACAAACTTGGTGTGTTTCATTTCATCTGGAAGACAGCTAGAAGCCAACCAATTCCAAAAAAGGGAAGATAATTATAGATCCATTGCACTATCATCTGTGACCTCTAAAATGATGAAGCAAGAAGCAACATCGAGCTCAACCAATACCTAGAGAGTTTCAAAATCGTGAATGACGGCAATATGGCTTTCGTCAGCAGAGATCAACAGGAGACCTTCTTGCCTACGTAACTCATATATGGCGAAAATCTGTTGGAAGACATGGGGAACCTCTATTTGTATCATAGAATATCTCCAAAGCATTTGACCGAGCCAGCACCAAAGCCTTCTTGGGAAACTTGCATCATATGGATTTCCGCCTCAACTTTGTCGCTTACTATCGAGTTTTGTCTCGGATAGATCACTCCATGAGGTGGTTGATGAAGTATGCTCCGATACAATAGCTATCAACGCTGGTGTTCCACAGGGATCTGTCTTGGCACCAACTTCGTTCCTGCACCAATGAACGATCTGCTGGAACTGACCACCTGTCCCACCACAGCTTTGCAGATGACGGTACACTTGATGCCGCTTTCTAATCTAGAGCCCCCATATCATCCAATGAAGCCAGATGAGCGATTCAGAGATAGGTCAACGCAATTGATGGAGATCTGGCAATTATTTTGAAATGAGGAGCTGATTATCTGGTAGAGCTTAATGAATCCAAAACTGAAGATAATATGATGATGAATGATTCCTATTAGGTCTTCCATGTATATGTTTGAGATCACCACCAACAGTACATTCTCATGGGACGATCATGTGAGGTCCATTGCGATAACCGCTCCATTAAAACTTGATTTCTATTCCGTGCCAAGAGCTACTCTTCATCCCAGCAGCTCCTCATAATCTTCAAAGCACAGATTCGACATGTCCTGGAGTACTGTTCACATTTTTGAAGTTCGGCTCTCAAACATACGCTGAAGCTCTTGAATTCTATCCATAAGAGAGCCATTCGTCTGATTGACCTCTCTAGAACATCGTAGGAAGGTGGGAGATATCTTCCTCAACATGTTCTTCGAACATTGTAGGTTTCCCTCTCGTGTAGTCAAAGTATATAAAAAAGTCAACTATATTAGTCTACGTATTTTGGTCTCTCACAATCAGAAGACGTTTGAAAACTATCTCATGTCACCAAAGCGTTGGATTCCTAATTGCACTAGACACTAAGCGTCTTTATCGCATTAATTTCAATCAAAAATTGTTTATCGCAACAACGAACGAAACACGAATAACTGAAAATGTAACACATCAATGTGCAAAATGTCTGGATATGTGTTAGAAAACCATTACACAGTAATGTTTCTATAGTTGCAGACGTCATATCTTGAGAAAGAAACAGAGCGGTCTGACGACTCTAAGCTGACAACAAAAATAACTTTGCTCCAAATCGGGACAACCTCAAATAAATGTGATCAATATTCCATGATTACGGTAGAGAAGATTTTTGCGGTATCGGTATCCTGATTCATTGTATCAGTTTTCTACAGGAACACAATCTTAAACATTATAAAGAAATATGCAGAAAGTTACAAATGTGTGATTGTCCAATTTGACCAAATGATTGTACATTAGTTCTACGATCTACAGAATCTGCATCACGTTTTATGTGAATCTTCTCCAGGATAGATCTTTCATAATAATTGGTTTGATTTGATATTCAATCATCTCAGTTCTTAATACTACTATAGTAGGATGACTCGTATTATTTCAATAACGGATCCATTTTTCGTAGCACTAAATGAAAACATGTTACTTACGATATTGAATCCACTCGGTAGTTGGACGAAAACTAAATAACATCTGAAAGAAAACAATTTTGAGAAGTTCATTTCGGTTATATCTTGCATATTCTAGAAGATGTTCATTGATCAATATAAAAAATAAATCTTCAGGAGAAGAAGCATAGTATATACCTTTAACACAAAGTCAGTATCAAATCTGCTGTTGTAACTTGATGTTATTGCACAACCACGTTGAAATAATCAATATTGCTCCACTGTTTTGAGCACCATACATAGTTCCTTAAAATATAGCACATTATTAATAACATTTATTCACTCTTTCAGTTTGTCAAATAGTCTTTGCCCATATTTCTGGTCTTGATTTCCCTAGTGTCGTTCCACATAGTCACTGATTATTCCATCGAAGTGCCATCTATACTAATATGACCCCTGTATTAGCTTTTATTGATAATATACATAGATGGGTTCAATAGAAGTCAAAATTCTATGTTGAGGGTAGACGATGTGGCTCTTTCATTTATACCGAGTACTATACTAGTTTCAAGGTTTTATCATATTGCATATCATTATTTCTATTTAACCATTCTTCATATCACATTTCTTGGAAGCAATTTTCGGCATTTCATTCATTACACTAGTGTGATACAAAGCAGTATCCACAATTCCTAACATTTGAAATTCAAACCAATGCAGGAAGTTGATTTGATTGATTTCCCTATGATAGTCGACAACCTTTGTTTCCATTGTTCCTGAAAACCATATCAGTTCGATAACAGAAATAAAACCTGCTTTTTAACCAGCATTTCTTAAATACTTTTACTACACGAGAAGAAAACCTATAATGTTCGAAGAACATCGTGTGAGCCAGCAGTGGAATGTAGGGGGAGGAGATAGGCATTAGTATTTTTCGTGAATGTTTGGAGGTTATAGGCATGTGGAAGGACCTCACTAGGTAAAGAGTTACACAACTTTGCCGTTCGATGAAAATTAAGTCTGGTAGGAAGAAGTTCGGCAGGTCTCGAGTTTGACAGTGAAATGGTGAGTAGTTTGAGCTGGTGGAACAACAGACGAGATTTCTGATGAACATCGACCATGGAAATATCTGTAGAAAAGATAGAGGTCTCCCACCTTTCTACGATGTGGAGAGGTCACTGAACTTGTAAGTGTGACATCATCAATCAAACAAATAGCTGTCTTCTGGATAAAATCCAAGAGCTTCTGCGTATGTTCGGGAGCCGAAGTCCAAACATGTGAACAGTACTCCAGGACAGGTCGAACCTGTGTTTTGTAGATTAAGAGGAGCTGCTCGAATGTGAAGTAGCTCTTTGTACGAAATAGAAAACCTAGTTTTCTTGGAGCGGTTTTCGCAATGAACCTCATGATAGTATGATGAGAGAGTGCTATTGGTGGTGATCCCTGGAATTGTTATGGAATACTTCATAGGAATAGTTGTACCTGAGATTATCATATTAGACATTGTCGGATACGCTTCCCTGGAGAGAATGCAGTACAATATACCTTACGACATCAACTTTCACGTTTTTCACAGTTTTACTGCTAGAATCCATGTTTCAACGAGAAATTCCAAGTCAGAAAAGTATCATTTGGATGAAAAAAGTATGTGTACTGCATACACTCTCTGGTAAATATTTACATCCAACCTGGCAAAAATCAATGGAAAATTCATGATTGACATTAATTTGTGGTTAGGTCATCTTACATCTATCTCTCTATTCTCGTTTAACACTTTGAAGATAAACAACTTGTTAACTTACGGATTCACTCTCAATATCGACTAACAGCGCCCCTTGTGGTGTCTCATAGAAAGTTCCATGTTTCAATAAATTATACTCATACTGATATATGAGAACAGCTCCAACAATTCTCGACCTGAAATAGATCCAGGTTCGCAGCTGGTCAAAATGTTGATAATACAAATGTTGAAGTGTAATTAGCCTAGGAAAAAACAAAGTTGAGTTTAATTATTTTCACTGGCTTACCACGATGTCAGAAATTACAAAATTTTTGTATCGAGCTGTTATCAAATTTCTTACTCGGAAAGGCCTTTCTCCTCAAAGCATTAGAGATCGGCCCAAATGACATGTATGGGGAAAATTCAACATCTTATTCGGCGATAAAAGATTGCTCAAAACCAGAGGCGTGCATTTGACACCTGCTGTCAGGTTGACTTCCGCAATTGTTAACACTACAATATTTTCTTGTTTTATACTAACACTTGCTGTCACAAGAACTATAAAAATGTACGACAGAATAAAGACATAAAATAGTGAGTCTTAAAATGAGAATTTCAGACTCTTCTGCCGGTGAAACATATTCGTGTAATATATATTTATAAGTAAAAACACGGTTTTCCTTATGGTTTAATAAAATACCATAATTCCATTTGAAAAAATTAAGATGGATCTCAGAAATACAACTATAAATGGAACTACCGCACCCAAAATGGATACAGTTTATATTTACATTACTCTGAAGCGATTCGCAAAATTTCAAATCCATACGACCAACAGGAACGGCGCAATCGTCTCCTCAGTAGATTGTGCATGTACGTACGCACACACAAACACACGTACACATACAGATATCATGTCAAAAACTGGACTCCTAAATTCTCAGAATGGATATATACGCGAAAATCCGTAATTCTTTTTTTTGACGATTCAAAACAATACAAGGTGTTCCTAAAATATTAGGTGAAAATGTGGGAGCACGGAGAGTACGTCAAATGATGGAATTTTTTTCTCTAAAATGTCGCTTAAGGGGAAACACCTTCTCAGAAATCAACCCAAAAAATGTTATCATAACCTCCAGACCTTTACCTCGTGAAAATTTGGTACAGCTGATGCTGAGATGTATACCTATGTTTCAGTGAAATAAACTTCTACAAAAACAATCCAGTGGCGTAGATAATCCTGTTTCCAATAATTTGTACCCCACTGTATATTTTGCAACCCTTTGGTATTGTCATTTTGATAATTCAACATGACGGCGCCACTCCTCATTCCAGTAGACAATGTCGTCGGTGGTTGAGAATTTCTCAAATCGATGGATTGGCCGTGCGACTGCACCGGAGAATTGAAGATGCGTTTATTGAAATTACACAAGACAAAAACTCAGTCGAGTATCAATTTCTCTGCACAGATTGCATCAATGCATCATAGCAGATGGAGCACATTCTGAGAAGTGAAAATTGTGACAAAAGTATAATTTCTGTAAAGTATGTCTTATGTAAAAACTGTTCACCTGAACGATGATCATCAATTCAATATTTTTTGTAAAATTATTAAAATAACAATATCCCTAAACTCATTATTTTCGACACTATTGATAAGAAATGATTACCCTTATCCACTAAAAATATTATTAAAGTACTGAGGATCTTTCGATTACAAGTAAAGATTTCGATTTACATGGCTTTTCGAACATTCTTAATAGCCAATTTGATTCACTGAGATTCACTGTCGGAATAGAAACAGACAATCAGCTACCTTTCTTTGATATGAGCATTATAAAAGATGGTTGAATCTCGACATATACTGAAAACCCACTCAAACAAATAGGTATTCCCCGGCGGATTCAGCCACACCATTTAGATATAAGATAGCTCCGTATAATAGTTTATTTCATAGATTATTGAACGTTCGTTTGAGCCAGGAAAATTGTAACAACAAAGTTGAGAAACTTCAGCAAATTGCGTTGGACAATGGTTACCAAAAATATTCACTTATTACCCTCGAATACTCCAATAAAATCCGAAAGTTTCACTTACGATTCTTCAGTAATTAATAAATTCCATAGTTTGTTTTCAAAATTTGCAACCCAATCAGTTTATAGATGTAAGAACAAACTGAAACATAGTTTGGGCAACACTTTTGATAAAGTCTCCGATACCAACAAATCCGGGATTTACAAAATCAATTGTGAGTCGTGTACAAAATGCTATGTGGGTCAAACTAGGAGAAACATTTTAACTCATTATAAGGAACATTTTGCTCATATAAAGAAAAATAATGGTGAAAAATCAGCGGTAATCGAACACATTTTTAATACAGGTCACACCATTTCTCAAGAGAGTTTACCACTTCCACAACACAGTACAGATAAATATCTAGGTAATTTAGAAAGGATGCGAATGTATAGAAGAACAAGCAATTTATTGAATTTCGATTAATCTCCAGCTGAGATTAACCCTTTGTTTATATTATTATCCCCAAATAGTATTTAAACAGCAACATTTTGATTTAGAATTTAGTTCATTCTAATCATGGCTACTTGGTGGACGAAAAGTCCTCCGTACTTTAATTGTATTTTCGGTGGATAAGGATAATTTTTTCTCATCAATAGTGTTATATTATATTCACAGTGTGAACTCCTTATAGTTTATTCGGTATTTTCGAGTTGTTCTCTGAACATTCAAACTCAAATATCGCTAGGACTCCAATCAAAAATTTCAAGAGTAACTTTTTTTCTAAATAGAACATAGAATCAGAAAGTCTGTACAGTTTTGCAAAATAAACAGTGGCGCACAGATAAGAGTTGGAAAAACAAGGAAGGCTCTCAGTATCTACGCTAGTCGATGGTTTTCTAAAAGTCATTATCATAGGTATGTTTCTCAGCATTACCTGTACCAAATTTGAACAAAATCGGTATAACGGTCTAGAGGTTATGATATGAAACCGATTTTGAGGTTGAACTTTGAGGGCGTGTATTTCGGAGGATTTTTCATTATTTGACGCATTCTACGTGATCCTAAATTTCGATCACCTATTTTAGGAACGCCTTGTCTACTACGATATAGTGAAGGCAGTAAAACCTTCACAATGATATCTTATTCGGATCAGCCGATTCCAGTAGTAGCAGTAATTTCACATACGATGCGACGCATCCAAGGAATTTGAATTTGATCCACGTTTATGATGACACTTGAATAGGCTTAGCAATATTAAGGGAACTATTCACTAAATTCATTTCATTGTAATTACCAACTATATTATATTCAGAACCAGGAGGTCATTATAGTTATTCACGACGAGATTTAATTTACTACTTCAATTAATATTCTGAATAATGCTGTCGAACATCCAGAGATAAAAGAAACCCAGCTCGTTAGAATTTGATTATACAATATCATTGGTAATATGTATCAAGATCCATCGAATGAATTATTCATATCGCCTCATTAGAAACTTTAGACAATCATTCAATTTTTGTAGGTATATCTCATTCTGAAAGTGCCTATAGGAAAAGGAGATGATGATCGTTTATTAGAACAAGAACACTCGCTGTCCCCAAGATCATTAGGAACATTGGTGCATGACAAGAAACAGGCATACGTAAATTATAGCTGATATCGAAAGTTTGAGCTCCAGTTTAATATCGTAATCTGCCGAGACCATACATTTTTTTCTCGCGCTTCTACGGTTTATAGAATTACAGTTTCATCAGCATTTGATGTCACGGAATAAGATTTCAGATTGTCATTCCGATTCCCTAGTTACTGGTTTTCCATTTCCGATTTTATCATGTCACTCCAAGTACACACAAAATTATTGTCAAATACATTATTATTAGAAATGTTTTCACTTTTACTCTAGTAAACGTAGATATTAAATCGTATTTATATATGGCAACACGATTCTCTGAGTAGGGGCGCTGGGGGCTGGAGTAGGTGAAATGGCCTCAGAGACAAGTTTAAATCTGAAAAGGCGAGACTTTGAGCAATGTAGCCATCTTGGTATGAGGAGTGACTTCGTGTTTTTCGAATAGCTCCTTTATTATTCATTTTATCAAAAAAGTGGAGAGAATAAGATTATCTTCTGAAGTTTATATGATCTCTCGTCCTAATTCAATTATTAAACAATATATAAACAAACAAAAAATTGTTTTTTGCAATTTATACATTTGCAGCAAAAGATGTGGGGAAAAAGTGTGCATGAAAGATGTAGACGGCATGACGGACAATAATTTCCTCCAAAAAATGATTCCTCGCGGCTGGCAGTTCTCGCGGCAGATGTCGCCAAAGTTGCGCATGCACTCCTGATCTGCGCATCCTGAGGCCTCGAGATCCTCCTAACTCGCCTGCCTAATTCCGATAATCGTGCTTCAATTGTTTGATTACGTAATTTTAAATACGTTTCACTATGATTTGATGAGCGGTAGCTGAGACTTTTTAGTTATAAAATGACAATAAGTTATAAAATAACTACTCACCAGCGGCTCCTGCGACCAAAATGGGAAAAAAGTTTGAATGAACGTGGTTCGAGAAATGGCTCATGATGAAGCTTAAAGTGGGCTCCTGCTATTTTCTGAATACTTCCGAAATGTCATGTGATAAGTAATGCAACTTTGTAAAGAACTAAAGTTTCTACTGCCAATGGAGAGAATGAAAAATAATTAAAAAATTTCAATCAGTAGTGTACAAATCAAATATTACTCTAACTTCATATGCAAATTTCTCGACGAGTCTCGAGAATTATAAATATCTAGGCTTTTTTACAGGATAAAGATACTCTTGTTCCTTATCGATCTGATGTACCATTTTCGAGTAAAATCGATTTAAAAATATTGTAACATCCCATAAATTATGAAAAATCTTGTCTTTCGGATGGATTCCGCGTCACAATAGCTCGACTTGATGCCGACGTTTCGCCAACCATTACAGGTGGCATCTTCAGGGCAGGCTTGAGGCTTGAACTGAAACTGGTTCTACTGGTTTCTGAAGCCGTATTTATTGTAGGAAAAATCATTCACGCTACATAGTTCACTGCCTTTATTCCGGTGGTTAACTTCGTTCCGGCACCTGACCTTGCCGTTGTGCGATCATGTGCGAAGTGGAATTTTCGAGGACGGGTTTCCAAATGTTGGGAAGGTAATATCCTGAGTCACGGTTCAGATTATTCGGATGTTTTAGGATTTCTATAGCTTCATGGATTTTTCGCTGATACTAGGATTTTAGTATCTTCAAAAAGGATTTGATGATTTGTGTTAAACTTGTGTTCCGCAAGTGCAGATCTACTGGTGTCACGAAGTCTTGTACAGCGCTCATGTTCTTTCACACGAGTAGCTACTGTACGACCTGTTCCACCAATGTATACTTTACCGCAAGAACAAGGAATGCTATGAGCACCTTCTAAGTGGAGAGGAGGAAGGGGATCTTCGATAGGTTTGTAAAACTGAGATAATTTTGGAAGTGTGGAAAAACGGGTAGAAATATTATGTTTTTTGAGGATTTTGGAAATTCGATCTGTTATATTTTGAATATAGAGAAGATAGGCCGTGGATAAAGCAGGTGGCAGGGTTTCTGGCACAAGCCGATCTGAAATTTTAGGTGAAGTTTATTTCTTTATGGCTTTTTGGATGTTGTAATGGGAGAAATTGTTTGATAATAAGGCAGATGATAGATGTTTTAATTCTGATTTTGAGGATTGAGGCTGAGATAGGTTGACAGCTCTGTGGACCAGAGAGTTTATGACAGATTGCTTTTGGGCAGGGTGGTGGTGGGAAAGACCATTGAGGTATCTATCGGTATGGGTGGTTTCCGATACACAGAATGTCCTAAAGTACCGTCAGTCTGTCGACTAACCAATACATCCAGGAACGGGAGTGAACCTTGCGATTCGACTTCCATGGTGAAACGGATATTGGGATGTATTGAATTTAAATGATTGAGGGAGGGAACAAGATTTTCGCGACCATGTTGCCAAATAACGAAGGTATCGTCGACATATCTAAACCAACATTTCGGCTTGAGAACAGATGAGTCAATGGCATTTTGTTCAAAAGTTTCGATGAAGATATTAGCTATGATCGGGGAAAGTGGGGAACCCATGGCAGCTCCCGAGGACTGCTCGTAGAACTTGCCATCGTATAGAAAATATGTGGAGGATAGACGAAAATCAATTAACGGTAGCAAGTCCGTTGAAATGTTTTTGGCAGGTGACAATTGAGTAATTATGGAAAGGGTGTCGGGAATGGGAACATTGTCCTGGATAGTAGACTTCCGCGGACAGCTAATCTTGAAAAATCTTGTCTTCCGGATGGATTCCGCGTCAAAATAGCTCACAATATATCAAAATGTGGGAAAAAATGTTGGTAACATGAATTCAAATAGTAGAATGAACAATAACTTCAATTAATTTGAAAATCTTCATTAAATCAAAAATTTCAAAATACTGAATTCCTATTGGTCAATTTACAATAATGCTAAAGAACTGTCAGTCTCAACAATGGGAATAGCTAACTAGATATTCAGAAGAATCACCTCATTGGTTAAAAATTATAAAACAAGCTTCTTTCTGGTGGGCCCTATAAAAGGCAAATCAAAGGAAAGCTAGTTGAGTTTGCATCAACACCTAGAAAGAAGCTGTGCTTCTCTGGCAAGTCAATTAGTCAAAAGTCTAAC